>VWZF01004676.1:200795-344060 GCA_013396755.1 Sclerurus mexicanus | reverse complement strand
CGAGGCATTCCTGCCTCCCGGAGCATCCCTGCATCCCGGAGCGTCCCAGGTGCCCGGAGCATCCCTGCATCCCGGAGCATCCCTCCCTCCCGCGGCGGCCGCGCCCCGCTCCTCGCCGCCGCCCCGTCCCTGCTCGACTGAGCGTCCCCTGCGCTGCCACATCCCTCCTTGCCCGGGTGCCCCTCTCAGGACCCCCGCGGCCGTCAGGCTCCCTCTCTGCAGGAGCCCGCACGCTGCAGAGAGCAGCGCCCCGGGGAGCGGCAGGATCGCCGCAGGATCGGGGTGATGGGAGCATCGCTGCGAGTGCCCCCCCGGGGTCCTGCAGGAGCGGGCATGGGGCGGTGCGGGGAGCACCTCTCCCTCTTGCTCTCCCTTTCCCGTCCTCTCTTCTGGTTCAGCCATCCCTCGTTCCGGGCTGTGGGCGAGCCGGGTGCCCCCATACCCCGTCCCTGCAGCCAAAGGCATGCAAAGTTTCCCTCGTCGCCGCTGCAAAAGCAGCGGGACAACGGGTGCGAGTCTCGGAAGGTTCCTTCGCTTCCCTCCTTTCCCGATCAGTCCTTAGCGGGATGGAGATGCGGCGGCGAAGTTGCCGTGTGTCGCGGTGGTGCCGTGTGTCCCCTGTCCCCGTTCTGCAGGAAGCTGGTGCTGTGCCTGAGCTTCCCACTTTGGGAATGGCTGGAAAAAACAATCCTGCCTTCTATCTGTGTTTCATGAGCAGGAAAAACTGGGCATCTTTTGCCTCCAGGCTGCATGCTTGTGCCTTCTGACAGAGCTCGGGTATTACAGCTCTGCTGCTCCAGGAGTATTTCATGTAGTGGTTCTGCTGCTAGTGAATGAAGCTGGGAATTTTTGTCCATGTTACCAAGGTTTATGAGATCCGTTTATTCTTATTTTTCCCTGGCTGCTTTAGCAAGAGGATCAAATTGTGTGTGTGCCTGGGCGTCTGTCTTAGGGCATGTCTGTCTACATGGGCATTTGGAAGGTTATTTGTTCCATAGTGAAATAGTAGAAAGAACATTTCTGGTTGGGAACACAGTGACACCTGCAAAGTGATCAGAGGCTGGGTCGTGATTAAATAATGTATTTTGCAAAGTGCTGTGAGATCAAAGGAAAATTAAGATCGGAGAGGTTTGGAGAGCACAGAGGGCATGAGGGGGCTGGGGAATGCACCGTGTTTGTGGTTGGGCTCCCTTTCCATGGTGTGTCCTGGAAGCTCAGACCCTGCTGGTACCCTCCGAACTGCATCTCTTCTCTGCTGGCATTCTTCACAGGGCACTGCCCTCGGCTTTCCCTGCCTGGAACCCGGTGGACATTGGAGGGAAATGGTTGTCTGGTGAAGCTTTCCATCCCTGGGGGAGTCTGGCAGAGGAGGGAGAAACGTAACTCCTGGTGTCTGTTTACTCAGGAGAGCTGATTTTCCGGCTGACAGATCTGGGAGAGCTCTGCAGAGGCAGATCACTGCTCTGCCTTCAGCAGGACACCCTGCCCTCACTGGGGGCTCAGGCACATCCTTCTCACGGTGCCAAGGAGAAGCCAAGTGCTCTGTCACGACAGCCGGGCAGCGGGCAGCAGGTCCCCACCGTGGTGCCCTCAGTGCCCTGCAGTGCCCAGAGCCCTTGCTGCTGTGCAGCTTCCCTTGTGTCCATGCTTTCCCACATGTGTTGCCTTCTCGCTTCTTCAGCTCTTGCTCTCCTTTTCAGACCCTTGTTTTATTTGTCCCCAATCCATATTTTTGCATTACAAGTGAATTTTGCCAGCTGGGCCCTCGGAGGAGCCTCCCTCCGCTTCCAGCACAGCTCCACTATCTGCCACATCCCTCCTGCTTCCTCCACTCGTTACCTTTCAGCTCCCACACCCCTGCCAGGCCTCCCCTCATTTAATTAACCCATTTTTCCCTGTGTTAATTAGGTGTTGCCTACCAACCCAGAGGAAAGCTGGCAGGTCTACAGCTCTGCCCAGGATAGCGAGGGACGTTGTATATGCACAGTGGTGGCACCTCAACAGACGATGTGCTCGCGTGATGCCAGGACAAAGCAGCTGAGACAACTATTAGAAAAGGTAATAATTGAGTCTTTCTGGGGAAAGTGGTTTGGTTTGGCGTGACATTGGAGTTAAAAACCTGAGCAGGCTGGGCTGAGCCTTGGTTTCCAGGGAAGATGGACCCTTGGGCGAGCCCTCCCATGCCACGGTTGTTCTGTGTGTGTAGGGGGGAATAATGAGTTGCAGTCAGGAGGAGAAATCTCTACATGCTTCTGAGGCACAGAGGAAACCCTGCCCTAAGGTCAAGGTAAAACTGCTGAGATCAGAGCAGCCAATATTGAACCGTATCACTTAAAAAAAAGAAAAAAATTTACCCTTTTTTTCGTTATGTTGACACAAGCAGTTTCAAAGGATGAGCCTCAACAAGATGCGAGGAGAGAGTTAAAACCCCAAAGCCCATGCATTCTTGGCCAAGCTGATATTAAAGAGGTCAAGTAAAACTGGACAAGCTGTCAGCATCAAGTAGCACAGAGATGACAGTTCGTGGTTTTCTTTCTAATGTTGACATCCACTTGATTAGTTTTTAATAATCTGCTGTCCAAAAAGATCAAAGAATCTCATTAGGGAAACATTCCCAATAAAAAGAAATTTTCCAGATAATAGATTTCACCGAATAAATGGTGTTTCGTGTGAAATTGCACTTTTCTCTTTAAAAGACAAGCTGATTCCTGTGCTGGATATGTAATTAAACCCCATGCCCTAATGCTATATTGGCATGTGTTGTGCATGACAAAAGAATTTGTATCCTGCTGCTTTGGGGAAGCCGATGTATTAATTCCCTGTAACAATATTAAACCTACACTTAAATGATTTTCCTATGTGCTAAGACCAATAAAGCAAGCCAGGAAGCATTTAGCCCTAAAACAATTCTTTGGTATGTCAGAGGCTTCTAAAAATAATCCCACTCGAGCTTTTATTTCTCTGAGCAATAACGCGATGGGTCCATTTGCCTGAGATGCAGCAGGCGTTATATTTATTAGCAGCTGACAGGGGTGTCCAGGAGCCATCGTGTTCCCAGAACTGCTCAGAGGCAATAAATGAGCAGGATTTGACCCAATGCCCTCTGCTAATGGACAGGAGTTGGGCGTCAGAGACCTGGGATAACATCAGGAGGCTGTAAGTGCTCGGTGATTTTTTTTTTTATGCAGCTTTCCAGCTGCCAATGGATAAAGTGAGGGAGGAGCAGTATTTCTTGGCATGTGTTCTGGGGATATGTTACCTGCCTGCTAATCTGTCTGCATCTCACTCCTACGCTAACCTATATGAAAAACCCCCAAATAAAGAATAGGCTCTTAGTGGCAGACATCTGATGTTGAGAAGGCTGAAATGATAATCCCTGTAGGAAAAACCAACTGCAGAGAAAAGCTTCCAGCTTCCCAGGAAGGATTTCAAACCTGAAAACTCCTTCCCTCATCTGACGTTTTAACTCTAGCTTTGTGATGGGAAAACTCCCAGCTCCCGCTTTCTCTCTGCCAGCAGATGAAGCCGCATAATGTGTCAGAGAGGTAATTGTGTTTGGATTTTCAAAGGAGCAGACACGGAAGTCACCTATGGAAATGATGAGGCGTTGCAAGAAATAGGCTGCATTTGTGTGGGGGTATGTGTGTGTGCACAAACCAATTACAGCAGCTTCGGTGGCAATCTCCACGCAGAGGAGATTCGGCAGCTGAATTCTGAGGTTCAAAGCTGCCAGGACTGCATCCATCTGCATTCGGCTCATGGGGATGAGCATCTGTGTAGGAACTGCAGTTCCTGTGGCTTGGGAGCGAGTGCTGGGCACCCTGTCAGGTTAAAGAGCAGCACTGGGCAGGGGAGGGGAGCCAGGGCCGCTCGCCACCGCACAAACTGTTCAGTGTTTTGACACTTGAGGTGTCTGAGCTCATCCTTGGCCGGAGTACACGGAGTCCTTCCAGCCTTATATGTGTCAGGTGCTGAGTCCAGATCTTGGACTGCATCCAAACCAAGACATCACCTAAATCCTGTCCATAAACAGATTATGTTTTATCTCCAAATGGATTTTTATTTATTTATTTTGGCCCCGTTATCTAGGAGGACTTCCTCCTCTGGTGGTTGAACCATTTCTGGTTTCCTGCCAATTCTTCATCTTTGCCAGCACTGATTTCCAGATTAAACAGGTCTTTTTGTCACTCTGAGGTGTGTATATGGAGGACAACGACATCTCTTCTCAACCTTCACTTTGCCCCCTACAGACCTTGTAGGATGAACTTTTCATGTTCTGGACTGCCAGCTGAGTCCATTTCTCTGCTAATTTTTCCTCTAGACCGTGAAAATCTCCCTCAAGATGCCTCATGCTGTTTGTTGCTCCACCAGTTTGTCCAGCTTCACAAGGCTAAAGATTCATCCCAATTCAAACCCCAAAGATGGGCTTAGAACAGGCTTTTTGGTACTGGCATGAAAGGCTGATCCACAGGGAAGCTTGAGCAGGGCTTAAACCGTGGCTTTGACCTTATAGATCTCACTAAGGTCATCAGGCCAATATTGGCTCTCTGTTCCTCTGGTTTAATTCTGAAATAACTCATTGTCAAACAAGATGACAAGAACAGCACTGGAAGTTTCGTTTGTATTTTCTGTTTCAAATGCTAAAAATAACTCTTTCTCTAAGACAGTCGCAGGTATCTCTCTCACATTAGCCTGGCGAAAATGAGGTTTCAGGTTGAGAGTGGGGGCAAAAAGCATTTTAGACAATGTTTGAGGACAGCAGCTAATGAAGGAAGCTGAGGGAATTCGAGAGACAGGATCCTTGGGCCTGAGTTCATTAGAGCACTTATGTACATGCTTAAGTTTGACTGGGAACAGCCTCATTGAAACCTAATCATGTGCCCAAGTACTTTGCTGGAGCAAGGGCGTGATATGCTAATGAAGGAAAACAAGCGGGTCTTCAGCTGCCGGAGCACACGTGTCTCTCAGGGATCAGGAGCGATGCTGCAAGGCTGGCCACAATCTTGCCTGGTTGAAAACGATACAGGCAACAAATACCGAGTCCGGGCTTGTAAAATGCAGCCCCAAAATAGCACAGCAGCTATTTTAGGTGTTTCCATTTAGAGACATGTGAGGAGGTTATTTTCTTCTGCAGTGACAGAGAGGTAGAAACACTCCAGAGGTGTTTCAGAGCAGCAGCCTGAGCAGGATGCTCTGACAGCATCTCTCCCTTCCCACCAAACAAGAAACAGTGGAAGGAGCCCCCATAGTCTTTCTCAGCTCCTGGGGACTCAGATACTGGTCTATCATTACAGAAATGCTCTTTTTCTGATTACTTGCAGCTTGGCCTTTGTTGGGGTTAGGCATTAGCACAATAAACTAGATCTACTTTGCATGATCCCTACAAGTCATTCCTGTGCCAACCCATTGGAACAATTCTGCTGGCTAGATACAGTTTGACTCAAAGGAGGATAGACTGGATTACTGGAATAAAAATACCTGCAGAGCAGCCATGCTTGTCTAAGACTTCCCTTCTCCTGCCTCAGGGTAGAGAGAAGTCTTCAAACTCCTCCACATCCAGCCCAGGTGAAGTAGCACCCATCTGTGTCTGCTGAAAGCTCCCTGGGGCAGGTACAGCTAAACAGGAGCTGAACAGGCTCAGGCTGAGCTCAGCTTTGCTCTTTTCTTCTCCAAACCAAGAGGGTCTTGTCCTGCTCTTCACTGCTCCTCATGCCCCCCTGGACAGGTCCTTAGGGGTAGTCAGAATGAGTGCTGGTTCATCTCCAGGTCATGTGTTGGGACTCAGAGAGTGAAAATAGCTTCACCTTTGCTGAGGAAGACTATTAGACCCTCGGAGCAGTCGTACAGAATGTTTCCTCCCTGTTGGCCTTTGAAATACAGGTCATCCATACATTTTTAATAGATCCCTGTAATAGTTTTCTTGTCATCGTGCGTGAGCAATGGGCATTTTGATGGGCTTCCAAGCTGCAGACACCACAGCTGGCATTTGACCTGTGCTGGTTCCAGCGAGGAGTCTCGGAGCCCTGGCTGCGCGCGGGTGTCCTGCCGTGCCCTCGCCCTGTCACTTGAGGTAAGTCGCAGCAGCCCAGTGTGATCTGCCCGAGGAAATGTTGCACTCGCACCATTCCTTCCCCATGCCAGCCTGCCTGCACTTGGCTTTGGCGAGGACAGAGACGGGAGCGGATGTGGCAGCGCGCGGGCTCTGGGAAGCGTCTGGGAGCGGATCCGCGGAGACGGCGCTGGCTCGCGTTTGGGTTTTGCTCAGACACCCGCAGATGAAGAGACTCGAGCCAGGATGGCTCTAATGCGAGGGCCCTGACGCAGCAGCGCGCTCAGACGCCTGATTCATTTTAGCCACGGACGTCATCCCGACCGTGCCACAGTCACACTGCGGTGGGTGACGTGGTGGCAGGAGCGCCAGTCGTGGGCTGAGCCCCGTAATGTACCAACCGGGGTACAAACTCATCTGTCCCTGATGCAAAGACCTTAAATATGGCTCATTGCTTCATGCTAAATAGGTGTTTTGGTGCCCGCCAACGTCAGAGCTTCGTTCCCCCTCTCCTAAGCCTGAGAAACGAGAGGAGGGAATATCTTAATAAATCAGATGGCAGCCAACCTTCAAAATCAGGTCAGCCTAGCTGGCGTTTCCTTCCCCTCCTTACACCTTCAGCTCTTTTTCTCACGATGAGCCCGGCCAACCTTCCTTGCATCATTCCTTCGGCGGGGCCAGATGGGCTCTGCACAGGGAGCTGCGGGGATGCGGCACCGCTCGGCTCCAAAAGCTGCCGACGCGGCACAACCGCCCGAGCGGGCAGGACCCAGCGGGGAGTGGGAGCTCCCACCGTCCTCCCCAGCTTCAGGATGCCCTCTCCTGCAGCTGGGTTTGTTGTGGCAGATGCTGTATAAACAGTTGGGCTGTTTGGATAATGAAGTTTTACGAGCTGGGAGTAAAGTTTGCATTTAGGCAATCAGTGTCACTTAGGCACGCGAGGAAATGGAAATGTGCACCTGAGCAAAGCTTTCCTCGTAGCCAGGTGTGCTTCTGCTCAGCCAAGAGCTCTTCTCGTGCAATGGCAGGTGCCACTCCAGCCTCCCAAAGAGGCCATCACGAGTGACGCATTTAAGCCTCGACTGCAACCCTCTTTTGCATGTGAGATTGTTAAGTTATTCTCTGCAGTGCAGCAGAGAAAACGTTTATGGAACAAATTTACTCTGTTTTTGAGCGCGGGGTCATAATCTATGAGATGCTGTTGATTAACTAGTAAATAATGCATGGGCTGATTGCCCTTTAGCTCTGCTGACTGTGTAGAAAAGGTCAGTGTTGGGATGCAAGGGGGGCTGCCTTGCTGCTGGAAGCACCTTCTTAATGAGTCCCTTCTCATTTGACAGGTGCAAAACATGTCCCAGTCGATAGAGGTGTTGGACAGGCGGACTCAGAGAGACCTACAGTACGTGGAGAAGATGGAAAATCAGATGAGGGGACTGGAATCAAAATTTAAGCAAGTGGAAGAGAGCCACAAGCAGCACCTGGCAAGGCAGTTTAAGGTATGTCTGCTTTCCAAACTCCTAATGGAGCTGTGGCCAGGGAATTCTCGGGGTGTGCATGGGACTGTGGCCCTGGTTCCCATCAGGGGAACCATCCATGGGCTCCCCCCTGTCCAAAGCACAGCCAGATCCAGGTTGTGGTATCACATCCTCAGCCACAGCACATTTTTGTGTAGGGTAGAAGCACAAATCTCCATGTTCCTACACCCACCAACCTCCTCGGTGCCTCAAATAGGGCAGCGTAAGATGGTTCCATAAGGGGGGTCTGCATGGAGACCCTGGGGCAGCTGAGGTCTGGGCGAGGTGGGTTCCCCTCTATGGCCAGGCAGCCCTTCCCCATGCCATGCCCAGGACCCATTTCTTGGGAAAAGCCAGGAACTGGGGCTCCATTTCCATTTCTGCAGCACGTGGAAAACAGCAATGGGCTGTCACCAAACCACGTCCCTCCTTGGGGTGGCTGTGGAAATGGATTAATCACTCAAACATCAACACCCTCCCCCCAGAAAAAAACCCAAACCAAAACTACAATTACTAGAGCCGTCCTCAGGCTGGCAAACTGCACATCTCCAGGATCTTGGCCAATTTGGAAGGAACGGTGTTGGCAGCAGAGCCAGCACCTTCTGATGGACTCTGTGCGTTGTGTCCTGGTGCTGCACAAACCAGGAGTGAAGGGGCCAGCCTTTGGCACTGAGAGCCGTGGCCAAACCCTCAAGAACTTGGTTCAGAACAAATAAAATTGCCAAAAAAGAGGCTGTTAGCCATACTTAGATTCTGAAATTTTAGCAATGCGTTGGGTTAATAGATTTAAATACAACTTGGGAAGATTTCTAGTGAAATTTGAGGATATTTCTGTTCAGCCACCCAGCTGATTCCCACCCTCATTTTCAGGCAGCTGCCCAGCTGGCTGGTATTTTAAAGCAGAACTTTAAATGTTAAATACTTAAATACTGAGATTATATCATAAAAAGCTGGGAAGAAGGCTCTTAAAACTTTTCACCAACTCCACCTCCTCCGCTCCCCCTCTCCAGTTACTGCAGGGCCCTAAATTTAGCTCTGCAGTCTGGATATAAGGACCATCTTTCTGATTTGAGCATGACTTTTTTTTTTATTTATTTGTTTAATTTACTATTATTATTATTATTTTTCCCCTCCATTCTGAAGAGTTTAATCCTCCCCATTGCCTGCCAGGGAGCTTGCACAGGAAAGTGCAAGTAAATAAAATTGATCTATTCCCCATATCCAAAGCACAGGAGGGAAACCCTCGTGATTTAAATAGGAGGGGATGGATGGGAAGGAAAGGAATGAGGCTGAGGACCAATTTGTGATCCCGTTCAGCCCCAAGCTGCTTCAGCAGACAGGCAGATGTCACAGCCCTGGGCACTGGGAACTTGGCCACTGTGCAGTAGTTTAAGCAGCACCAGGTATTCTGTGTGTACTAACATGCTTCATTAACGGGTAGGTGCATGCATATTTATGTCTACTCATTAGCTGCTGGAGCAAAGCATCTTCAACAAAATGCTGCATTCTGAGCCTTTAAAAGAGGCCTTCATTTAATTTAAAAAAAAATAAAAGGAAAAGAGTTCATTTCTGCAAAATACATTTGATAATGACTCTGATTTTTATGGTCTGTGCTTAAAAACAGTAAGGAATTTTTGTCTAATTCGCTGCCAAAGCACCATTTTAAAGAACAGCCACAGCATTTTGTTTCTGCTAATGCCAGCATTAAAATGTGAGTGGTTTGGAGCTCTTGTGTTGGTTTTTTTTCTCTCTTTAGTTCCGTAAGAGTATTTGTCTATGAATGGCTATCTATATAAGGCAGGTTAGTGAGCTAGATCCTCAACAGTATTTCATTTTCTTGCTTACAGGGCTAACTTAAAAGCAAGTTTTTTCAATGCTGCAGTGACTGAAGAAGCAGTTCACTCCCATGTAACCATGAAAAGAGGGCCACAGAGCATTTTGCACCATGCATTGATTTTTTTGATTAATTTCCAAATTAGCACCATATCTCACTAAGGAACCTTGAACCACACAACCAAGATCTTCCTTTGCATGCAATTGTAGATGCATTTCATGAATAGTTTGAAACCCTTGTCAATGCATATATATATTATTTTCTTTTATTTTTTGGAAAGAAAAAAAAAAAACAACAACTCTTTGTGTATGTGATCTGAAGCATGTAACCCTAAGATGTTGCATTCTAAAAATGACAAATAAAGGCCTTTCCCAAATATTTTGGTGTTCTGCAGCCTGTTTAATATGTTCTTTCCAATACATCATTCGGACCAAAATAATAATTAAACTAATTTTAATGCTAATAATTGTGGGATATGAACATTGCGCTCACGTAGGAAGCAACCAGGTCAAGGCAGAGTGTTGCAGATTTTTGCACGCATAGCACTGAACCGAGCTTATTTTAACCTTGCAGGCAATAAAAGCGAAAATGGAGGAACTTAGGCCTTTGATACCAGTGTTGGAAGAGTACAAAGCCGATGCCAAATTGGTATTGCAGTTTAAAGAGGAGGTCCAGAATCTGACGTCAGTTCTAAACGAACTCCAGGAGGAGATTGGCGCCTATGACTACGAAGAGCTTCAGAACAGAGTGTCAAATCTTGAAGAAAGGCTTCGTGCATGCATGCAAAAATTAGGTAGGCTCAGAACGACATGGTGGCCCTGGCTCGAACACCATCGATGTTAAACCTCTCATCCCGCCCGCACGCGGAGATGCCACGCCGGGCATCTCGCGCCGTGCCCGGCCGCAAGGGATGAGCTCACGCAGCCAGGTTGGATCCTGTCAAGGGCTATGCTATCGGTGACACTCGCCCCGGGAGTAGTCCCGCCGAGGATTACTCGCGCGAGCGATGTCGCTCGTGGTGTGAGTGCTTCAGGATCGCTTCGTGGATGCCCCTGAGCGGGCACGTGGCCTCGGGCGGCGTTTGCATAAGCGGCCGGGGGCACATCTCGCTTATGCAAAGCGAACGCGTGCCCCGCGTTTCGCTCGCGCGTCCATGTCCCACCTCTTCGCCAACTGCGCCCGGCCCACCGGCAAAGGTCTCCGCGCGTGGGGGCGCGTGGGGGGGCGTGCGGGCTCGCTGACCCCGGTTGTCCTGCTTCCCCTTTCCTTTCGCATCTTGCCAATGCCCCCCGGAGAAGAGCACGATGGAGCCGGCGCGGGGTCGCGCCGTGGTCCAGACCGTGCCACTGGGCAGGATATAAATCCCCCCGTCTCTCCCGTTCCCCGAGGGAGCGGTGAGCCCTTTCCATCAGGCCGATGTTAAAACACCGGAGGTTCATGTCTAATCTCCTTCGGAGGGTATTAATTGGCTGAGGCCCCTGGGTCTGTCGTGGGGAGGCTCAGCTGTCACCAAACCCAGCATCTGACCTCAGGCAGAGGGGGGAAGGAGGGCACTGCCTTCCACAGCTGCAAGAACTCTCCCCACCACCATTTGTTGGGCCAGCTCTGACTTGATTTAATTGCTCCTTACATTATTGACTTTCTTGTTACGCGATTTAGATAATCTAAACACATTAACTGCTCTGCAGTCTATTTTGGTAGCACATACGAAATTACACTCTCAGGTAACTTCATGGAAGATCAGATCTCTTCTGAGCACTTTATGTCCTTGGCAAGGTAACGCTTTGTTCCTCTCTTGGTTCTGCTGGTGGGATTGCTTTTGCTTGTTTCTAGGTGCCTCCACACCCTTGCCCTCTGATGTCATGTCCATCCCTTACAGGTTCCATCTGACTTGAAATCTCAGAGAGGGAAGTGAATTCCCACCCAAGCCTGGCTGCTCAGAGTATTTGAACTGTAACCCTCCCTGGCCAAGCCGGAGGGCAGAGCCTGATTTCTCATTTATTAATGAGTGCTGGTGCACCCAGGTTTGGTTCGGGGGTAGGGGTGTGTCACACCGTTGCTTTCTGCCCCATGTCTGTGGTCCCTGCCTTTGCCCTGGGATGCTCACGGGGAGGGCAGCAGGGTTGGGGGTGGCAGGGAAGCTCAGACCTTGTCCTCACCCACTTGGATTTCACCCTGAAAGCTTAATGACAGAAAGGGTCAGGATTACAGTGACTTGTTTTTTTAGCAGTACCTAATTCCTGCAGTTTTGTCAGGGGAGGGTCATGGAGACGTCTCGGAAATGACAGTCCTGCAGTGGGGAAGAAAGGATGAACTGATAAGGAAGGAAGATAAGAAAGGAGAACAGGCCCAGGAGGATGGACCAAGGGCACATTCAAACCCCTTGGCAGCCCCACACCACCAGCCCAGGACTGTTCTTTGAATAAAACCATCCTGGACCCCACAGCCCCTCTGCGGTCAGGGAAGCTGTGACAATCCTCCTACAGACCCTGGGCAGGCTTTAACAAGTAGCTGCCAAACCATTCAGACTCCAAAAAAACTAGAATTTGCTCTTGGACCATTAACTCTTTCTGCTCCAGGCCATGTCCTGGCTCATTCCATCCCCCTCATTCTCGGGTCCAGCTGGGTCAGCAGCCCAGGTAATACTGACTGAGGCAGGTAGGGATGGTGAGCTCTTGCAGGCAACTTTGTCTGGAAACTTTAGTTTTTTTAATCTTTTTGAGTCTTTATATGGCTTTTTTGCTGTGCCCCTTCTTTTATGTCTCTGTGACCATGGGGTCAGGGCAGCTTTTCTGCCCTGGGATCGTGCAGCACTCCCAGGTGCTTGCAGAGGTGGATGCTGTGTCTCACCAAGGTTCATCCATGAGGATTTGCTGCTCACCCAGGAGGGTGATTTATTTGGTCGCTTAACAGCAAACAGCATGGATTGAATTTCCAATGTTGTTTATCACTCCGGCGTGTAAACCAGTGAAAATGGTAGTTAATTGAGTTAAATTCAAATAACAACCTTACAGACACTTTGCTGCCACACAGTGAGGCCCTGAGTGCTGAGGATTTCTGTTTGCTGTAGGTTACCTGCTCTTAGGGGTTCACTGATGTTTCAAGGAGCACCTTTTAGCTTAGATTTGCTCCTGCCTGGGCCAGAAATGCTGCTCACCTGGAGAGTGTTCACCTGCTACAGCTCAGGGTGCCCCAGACAGGGTCAGGGAGCTGCTGCAATAAGCACAGGACAAGGGAAGGGGAGGGATGTGCAATATTCCCATCCAGTTCACCTTTCCCGGGAAGCACCGATGCTCCATTGTGCAGCAGCATTTTCCTTAGACAAGGTCCTCTTTTGCATTTTGGATTTCCTAAGCATTATTGATGGATCAATAGTGAAAACACTTCCTGACCCTGGCATGTGTGTGAAGGGAAAAAAAAAATCAATAATGGCAGGTTCAATCGGTGTTTCTGTTTACACTCTCAAAGATCACTATTTATACAGGGATTTTAACGTTTCCATTAATGTCCCTAAGAGGAGCCTTGGAGGAGTGGAGAGATTGTTGCTCCTTGGTTCAAGGGGGAATTTAACTCAGCTGTGCTCCTCAGGCTCATGCTTGCCTGACAGCCCAAGTTTTCCTTGAGTTTTGGAAAAAATCCTGGTGCAGGGATGGGAATAGAGCCCTGCCAACCCCGTCCCTCATGTTTTTGGCATGGGGTGCTTCCAGGCAGGCAACAGAGGTGAGGACAGGGCTGCCACTGCCCCATCCCTGCTGTGGAGGGCTGGATGTGGGCTGGGGGGATCATCCCTTGGCTTCCCGGGAAGCCCCAGCAGGGAAGGATCCCGGCTGTAGCAGCAGCAGCAGTCCAGGCAGACCCATGGAGTCCAGAAGGAGCCGGTGGCTGCGTTGGTGGATAAATTGCTGCTGAGCTGCTAAACATCACTTGTGGGCTGGATCTGAGGAGAAATATGGAGCGGAGGTGTTGGCATCCTGGGAGGATGGTAGAGCTTGTTTTAGCTGGCAGGAGGAGAGCGTGTCTTCTCCTGCTGGAAAATTCCCTGTGCACTTAGAGGAAGGGGCTGTGTGTGGGGTGTGTTTCACGGCTGCTCTGAAGAGCTGCAGGAGGGCAGGACAGAGGCACTTGGCCGGACTCCTGGATGAGCACCAGGACATGCTTTTCTGTTGCACATTTGTCCCTGAATGACCTGAAGTGCCCTCAGCATCCCACGCTCCTGCCATCCCAACAGGAGGGTGGGTTTGCTGCAAAAGGCTCAACACCCACGGCGGGGAAATTGCTGATGATATTCAGAGTGTGGTGTGGAACTCAGCAGGGATGGATGGGTCGGTGAGGATCAGAGGCTGTAGCTTCCATCCCTGGGTGGTAAGCCCAGGAAAGCTGCAGGGACCTGGCTAAGTAGGGACCCTAAAGGAACTTCCCTCCAGCATCTGAGTGCCTGGGATAGATTTACACCAGGAGAGAGAACACCTTGCGCTGTGTAAGAACAACCCTCTTGCATGGATGAAGAGCTGTTGTGAATGTGCCTCCAGCTAAACGTGTATGAGATGTTGCAAATAACACTAGTTTACCCTTATCAGCTGCTGCTGCTTTTTTTTTTTAAACTATTTTTTTTAAATCAATGAGCTTTTATACAACACTTCTCTCCAGGGAAGTGGAAGGAAGAGATAAAGTGGCAGCAGTGTAGGGCTGTGATAATGGCAGGCAGCGCTGAGCAGATCTGTGTTAGAGGAAGGCTGGACATCTGCAAGGGGAATTTGCAAGGCATTAAAATTTCTTATCTTAACCCGTTGCATCCCTTTGCCAATACTTTGCTCTGCCCCTGAGCTGAGAGGTTTTGAGTGCATCATTCAGGCAGGAGGGCAGATTCCTGTGTGTTGTGTCTCAGGGAGGCCGGGAAAGCTGTGTGCTTTTTGGTGGGGTCTCTCTTTGTCTGCCTGGGTCTGAAGGCTGTGGGAAGATTGATATCCCCTTGGTCATGCCATGCTGGTGCATATCAAGAGTATCTTCATCTCTTTTGTGCCCAGGGCTTATGTGACCCCTTTGGCCACAGCTCAGAGCTGAGTTAGGTGGATCTGTCCTGTGGCTGTGATCAGGATAGAAAGGTGCAGGTGAGCACAGGCTAAGGAAGCAAAAGAGATTGCAGAGTGTGTGTTCTGGAAACGCTCAAGGTCTACAATCTATGATTCCATGAAGGTCAGGGTGGACAGGGCTCTGAGCAACCTGATCTAGTTGAAGACATCCCTGCTCATTGCAGGGGGTTGAGCAAAATAACCTTTAGTGGTCCCCTGTAACAAACTATTCTGTGATTTTACTTGGTAATTTTGAGCAGAATGACCTTGTCCTGAGCTGGCAGAGCTCTACCCGTGTTTCAGCAGCACCTGCAGGGACTCCCACCTGCAGACCCAGCCCTGGGTACCCTGCTGAGCAGGTACTGCAGTGCAGCTGCAGCTCTGCTGGGTCCTCAAACGCAGCACCCAGAGCAGCTTCTCCATCCCAGCACTGCCACCTTCCCCTTCCCAACTTGACAGAGGCTTCCATGTCAAAAAGGAGAAGTCAGGAAGCACTTTCTGAAATTCAGGTGGTGCCTGTCCCGCTGGTGACCCTGTCCTGAGCTTGTCTTGCTCAGGGGATGCAGCTGCAGGACCCAGCTCTGCACTGAATGTGCCCAGGTTTTAAATGAGTGCTCCCGTAGCAACAGAGCATCCAACAGCAGCCCCCAGTCCCTCCCGAGGCATCTTTGTCTCCTCACCTGTCATTCCTCACTGCACACATCTTAAAGTGCTGGGGATGCAGGAGACTGGAGTGGCAGCTTTGCTGAAACTTGGGGATATTGTTGGAGGAAGGAACTCAGTATTGCTGCACCTTCTGTGCTGAGGCTGCAGCATTCCTCCCGAGCCATCTATCCATGGGCATCTCCAGAGGGTGCTGGGTTCAGTGCTGGGGACATGGAAGAGAAACAAGCTGCCATGGGACAGCTGGCCTTGCAAGCTGGAGGAGAGGTGCTGCTGCTTCCCCTCATATTTAGAGCTTGAAAACCCAGCAAGGCACTGAGCTGGGCTTGCAAACGCACTGACGTGCCCACTGAATTCCATAGGTGTGGGGCACCTGAGTGCGCTTCAGGCCTGGCTTGCAGCACTGTGCGGGTGCCCATCCCAGTTGTGGAGACCTGAATCTGGGCAGAATTCCCAGGGCAGCTTCTGAGGGATCCTAGGGACACCCCACCTCTTGCCTTCATCCTGCTGCGTTTGGGTTCCTCTCCTGGAGCTGGCTGGGAGGAGGCTGATGAATTCATTAGTGTCTCCTAAGTGTGCCGACACGACAGGGATCAGAGAAGGTGGCTGGTAGATGCTGGTAAATGGTCTTTGCAGGGGAGAGATTTATATCGTATACCATTTCCCAACTTCTTTTCTTTCTCCTCTGCATCACCTGTAACAAATGCATGTTTCCAGCAGGGCTGGAATAGACACGTCTGTCTTTTTATCTTGGCTGCACCCACTGTATTAGAGTGGGAATGAGCAGCTATTCAGCTAATTCCTCCACCCGGCTGCTCGATCCTGGCTCACTCGTCTCATTCCCTATCCTGTGACATTCACAGCCTGGCTGGTTCAGCAAAGCGTGCTTTCCTGGGGACAGTGTGATCAGGACAACTCTTATTAAGAGGCATAAAACAACCAAAATCGTCCAGCACTTGTCCTTGACTTAATTCCCTCTAATTAAATAAACCCAGAGCTGCCATCAGCGGGGCAGAGAAGTGGGCAGAGCGCTGTGGGTGGTGGCCAGCTCTGGTGCCCCTCGCCGGGGCTTTGGGGCTGACGAGGTGCTCACCAGCCTCCTTCCACTCTTTTCCAGCTTGTGGCAAGCTGACAGGAATAAGTGACCCGATCACAATTAAAACCTCGGGGTCCCGGTTCGGATCGTGGATGACGGACCCTCTCGCTCCTGAGGGAGAGAACAAGGTAAGACCGTGACAGGTTCGTCCCTATTCCCACCTCCACCAGCGCAGCTGAGGTCATTGAACACTCATCACAGCCAAGCACTGAAGGTCAGAGTGCCCTGTGAAACCTGGGGAAGGTCCTAATTCATCTCACAGGGCTCTGCTGGACCCCTCTGCAGCAGGAAGGGCCGAGCATCCCACAGGGAGGGAGGATGAGGAGGGGGTGAGCATCCCCATGCAGTGGTCCCTTCCCTGAGCAGGTCATGAGCATTCATGGTCTCAAAAGTGTCACCACAAGGTCTGTGCCCCCGCTCAGAGGGGGAGAAAAAGTCAAGTATTGGGTTTCTCCTCTGTGTCTGGCAGCCAGGAGGGAGCTGAGGCTGAGCAGAGGGACCTGTGGTCCTGGTCCCTGCTGCTCTTCTGCTGCCAGCGCCTCTGATAATGTCATCTGACTGCATTTGTCCTCCATCCTCCACTTTCATTGTTGTGAGGAATTAACTGACTGCAGCTAGAGAGAGAGATTTGTTTTGCTTTGTTTTTGTCTTTTTTTTTTTTTTTTCCATTCAGACCATTCAATTTTGATCCCAAGGAGGTAGGAGGCCAATAACTGGCTGAAAATCAATCCAGGCTTCCCATGACTGATGGAATGGAAAATATCTTGAGTGTTTGCTGAGGATTTGCAGGCAGCAAAGCAAAACAAAAGGCACAGAGCTTGGCTGCATGTAATTCCCTCCTGTATGCAGCATCCTTCGGCAAAGGATAAAGGCTCCAGCAAAGGCTCTGTTGGGGCAGCTATTTTGGGAGCTCTGCCCTGTGATCAGCTCTCTGTAGCTAAGAGAGGACAAGGGATGCTCTGGAGAAGCCACCCCTGGGTGGCTTCTTTGAAGGTGACTTGAGTTGTTGGACTCTTTCCCTCCAGCAGCCAACTGGTTGGCCCTGGTTCACCAGTTCAACACCTCCACATTTTACAGTTATTAAGCAAAACTTCACCTATAGCCCAAATAAAATCCTAATTGGAGGTGAGATGGGAAGGCTTTTCCCACATCACATCTTGTTTTGCTCAAGAGAAGGGACGGAATTGTCCCCTTCAGGCAGCGTTTGCTGTGTCCCTTTGCACTAACAGCATTTATAGCTGAAGCTGGTTCTTCAGATGCTACAAATCCTCCCATGTCTTTCAGAGAGTTTTGTCTCAAACCACTCTTTTTAATATTTTTTACCCATGCCTTTTTCCACAGTGTGTTTTTGTCATGCAAGTAGACTGCAAACTGTAGCTGCAGCTTCACCAGCATCTCTGTGTTTCTAATACATAAACCTACTGGGAATTTTATTAGGAACACACCATTAAGTGAATTTCATTGGCTGCTCAGCAGAGTGGGAAAGTGGAGATGGGGAGAGATGGGCAGTTTATCATCCCCATCTTCTGTCCCCAAGCCCCAGGCAGTGTTTGGTTGTTCATATAGTCATTTGTTCAAGTCATAAAACCGTGGAACACAACTGGGGAAAACTGTGAGTCCCACGGGAGCAGCCTGGCACGAGGCAGCAGGTGGATGCTGAGTGCTGGGTTTGATGTGCACTGGCAGGAGGAGGTTGCTCAAAGCCAGCCGGTGTGATGAGACGTTGCTCATCCATCCATCTCCCCTTCTCCAAAGCATGGAATGCTCTTGGGTCCTGCCACCTCGCAGCCCCAGTGTGATGACGTGGGGTTCTGCTGGGCTTCTCTCTGAAACCTGAGCACAGTGCATTGGGGTGTTGCATTTTTAATACCAGATAATTAAATGGGAGCAGCAAAGAGACAGTCTGGTTTGGGGTTTTTTTTCTATAATTTCCCAAGCTGGTTTAGTTGAAGGCAGGCATTTAATTTCCAGCTCTCCCAGGCTGCAGACTCCTCTCTGCTGTGGGCTCAGGGACATGTGTGGGTGTTCTCTGGTGCTTTTGCAGACATCCTCAAGCCCACCAAGGTGGAGGTGTGAGGATCAGAGCCATTTTCCACATGTTCATTCTCCACCTCTACTGCGTTTCCAGGGAGGTAACGCTGGAGGGCTGAAGTTCCCTACAAAGTTTTTGGAGACCCCACTTGGCCTTTCAAAGGCAGCAGCCAAATGTTGGTTAGTTCTTCTCAGGGACCCTGGAGACAGTCACACTGCAGAGACAACGCTGTCAGATTCTGCAGAAGAAATTTGCGCTACATCCCCCAAATCTGCAGCCTTAAAGGCTTCCCTCTTGCTAAATTTACCTTTTCTCCTTCCTAAATTTACCTTTTCTCCTTCCTAAACGGTTTTTACGGAAAGCAGCTCTCTTATTTTTAGGCAGTAACTGCATGCACAATGTCATCACTGGCTGGATATTTCTTCTAGATATTAACTGCACAGCTTGGTCATTTGCCTCAGAAGTGGTTTCATATAACAAAAGCTTTTTTTTTTTTAAGGAGTCTAGACAGTGTCCCCAGTGAACTGGCACTTAAATGATGATCTAAAATCTCTCTCCAATCTACCAGTAGCAAGATTTAGATGTCTCTCTTATATTTTAGCAGCCTTGGTTTAAGCTTTTGATGCAGAAGTGTGTGATTTTTAAGCCAATATGGACTTTGCCTGAATTTCCTTGACAATGAGTGATTGCATCCCTCGCTCCTGCATGCCAAATTAATGGAGTTGTGCACAGCAGCTGGGATAATTTACTGAGTGCTACCACGGCAGGGCTTACAGGAAGCAAAAGCAGCATCAACATAAAATGCTGGGTTTAGCCAGAGAAAAGATGTTAATTGTCCTCTGGAAGGCCGGTGCCAGTCACGCAGCGTTCCCAGGGGAGCACTTAAGCTCTTGTGTTCCCAAGGAGATACCAGGTTACCCCCTGGGAAAGCTTTGCTATGCAGTTGATTTCTTGGCTGATTTGGGGTTCCAGAAGTTGGTTTCAGTGGCAGATATTGGACACATCGTTGGATTCAAGGCCAGGTTGGACAGGGCTTGGGGTAACCTGTTCTAGTGGAAGGTGTCCCTGCCCATGGCAGAGGGGATGAGTTTTCAGGTCTCTTCCCCAAACCATGTTATGATGACTCTGATTTCTAGTTCAGGATTTCTCCCACAGCCTGCTTTTTAGGGTGATGTGCAGAGGTCTCAGTCAGTCCCTGCTGTCCTCTAACCCCACGTGTTTCTGTTGCTCGCCCAGGTCTGGTACATGGACAGCTACCACAACAACCGCTTCGTCCGTGAGTACAAATCCATGGCAGATTTCATGAATACTGACAATTTTACCTCCCACCGCCTCCCTCACCCGTGGTCGGGCACCGGTCAAGTGGTCTACAACGGCTCTATTTACTTCAATAAATACCAAAGCCACATAATTATCAGGTTTGACTTGAAAACAGAGACCATTCTCAAGACTCGCAGCCTGGATTATGCCGGCTACAACAACATGTACCACTACGCCTGGGGTGGCCACTCAGACATTGACCTCATGGTGGACGAGAACGGGCTGTGGGCCGTCTACGCCACCAACCAGAACGCGGGAAACATCGTCATCAGCAAGTTGGACCCCAACACCCTGCAGAGCCTGCAGACCTGGAACACCAGCTACCCAAAACGCAGCGCCGGGGAGGCCTTCATCATCTGCGGCACCCTCTACGTCACCAATGGCTACTCGGGGGGCACCAAGGTGCACTACGCCTACCAGACCAACGCCTCCACCTACGAGTACATCGACATCCCCTTCCAAAACAAGTACTCGCACATTTCCATGTTGGACTACAACCCCAAGGATCGGGCTCTCTACGCCTGGAACAACGGGCACCAAATACTTTACAACGTCACCCTCTTCCACGTCATCAGGTCTGACGAGTTGTAGTCCATCCTTGTTGAGAAACTGATTTAGAAAAAAAAAAAATAAAATAATAACAAAAAGGAAAAAAAGGGAGAAACTTAATTTAAGAAAAAAAAAAGCTAATAAGGAAACACACTTTAAGTAAGTAAATATATAAACAGCTGCCAAAATTAAGACCAACGTCATGGAGGATAATTCAGCATAAACCTGACAGATCAGCATTACCTCTACATTTCTAGAAGTCTGGCCCTGTGTTATAGACTCACGAGTAACCATGTACTTGCAGCTGGAACTGCACTTAAAGAACCACTTAAGTTTGGGGTTTTGTTTTGTTTCTGTTCTGATAGCAAACCTATAGTACATCCTAAAGCAGTAAGGCAATGACTGTTGGAAGTTTATCCTTGGGAGACTCGCTCTCTTCTGTGTGTGGGTTGCATGGACATTTCCCCGACGTCACGGTCAGCTGTGATGGATGTGTGATTTGTATTTTTAAGCAGAAAAAGCTGACCCGTGAGGAGCTCTCGCTGTCTGAACAAGACCTATCACAGGTTAGTTTTCTTCGCCTTCCATTGCAGCTACTGTCTCTCTCAACTGTGTTCTTGTCACTTAGATTAACTGTGCTGAGACCCGAAGTAGCTCATGGATCTGTGTCTTAGTAACTATTAAACACGATGGTTTAAGTATGTATTATGAACAAGTTGTTGTACCCATATTGTTTGAACTTATGTATTCAGCAAATATATTGTATAATGTATGTCTGTTATTTACCGGAGGTGGCAAAACTTTGTATGTCCAGTTTATGCAATGAATGTTGTAAATGCAATGATGTAGTTTGGATTAATAAATGATGGTTTTTGTTTCTAAAAAGAAAAAAAAAGATCAGTGTTCACCCTTATACACAGATAACCAATTTCATGTTGATAATTACAAGAATATTCTCTTACTGTTATACTATCTACATAGCATTATGGTGGTTGGAAATCGCTTCTGTGGAAATTCTGTGGCAGCAGATTCCCATGGGAAGCTTTGTTTATGGAAGTGTGAAGGTAATTAATTTTTTTTAAGAGGAAAACTTTGTACTATCCACAGTTATCTAAGGAACAATAAAAATATTAGGAGACTTCCCTGCTTTGTTTATTGCCTTCTCTGTATGAGTGAGTGAGTGCAGGGGAGGGATAACAGGAATTACTGTGGGGTTTTTTGGGTAAATGTTGAACAGCCATCCTGACTTTCCTTCCAAGGGAGTATTACTGCTGCTGGGAGCTGGAGGGGCTGGGGGCATGGAGGATTTGGCTCTCTGCTTTCAGGGATTCCCTTCCTGTTTGCATTTGCAGCAGACCCTGCTCCAAGGAGATCAAATCCTGCCTCTGCTCCTGCGGCTGCTCCCGCTGGGACTGCGTCTGTCGGTGCTGCGGGCAGGGGTCCACCCACCCAGGACTGGCAGTGTTTGGTACTGGTGCCTCAACAGGAGGAGATCTTGTCACGTGCCACCTTCATTGGAGCTGGAGACACAGTGCCTTGGACCACCGAGGGCAACTGGATCATTTTCCTTCTCGGATGCTTTGAGTGCCCCCATCCTGAATTTACCGTGGGCTTATGCAGGTAAAAATGTCTTTCCATTTAATGTAGCCAACACTGTTATAAGGAGTGACTGTCACTCCTGGGGTCTGGGCACCCAACACAATCCCTCCTCTTGGTTTTGCCAAAGCAGGGCCCTTGCAGGGTTGCAGGATGCAGCAGTGCAGCAGCACACACCTCCAAATGATCCGAGGCACGTTCCCAGCTGGACGCTCCGAAATTTCTTGGTATTTTGAAGTTCAACACGCCGCAGGTTAACATGTCCCTTTCAACTACCTTTAATAAATCCTGCGCTTCCCTGCTCTCCCCTTGCACACTTCCATAGCACGTTCTTCCCATGACAGGGCTCATTTTACCAGGAACCCAGCACCACCAGCAGCTTCATTCTGCTGCCACTGTCAGGGGTGAGGTGTGGGGTCCCTCCCTCTGGTGTGAGATGTGGGATCCTATCTCTCCCCTTCCACCCCAAGGAGAGCATTATTTAGCAATTCCCGTGCCACAGCCAGCTCCAGGTGAAGGGACAGGACTTTCTCTCCCCTCACTGCCCACCCAGGGGGCCCACTGAGCTGGATCTCACTGGCATCTGGGGTGACTGGTACCTGTGCGTGCTGCAAAGGGCTCTCTGGTGCATCCTTAGACCCTCGTTGCTTCCTTTCCACGCAGAGAAGCGAGTGACCCTGTTTAGCACCACCAGGGAATAGGATTTCTCAGCCAAGTGGCCTGAGGAGGCTCAGCCTTCAGGCTTGGCAGACGGATGCAGTAGGGCTCTGGGAAGGAGCGTGGATCACCAAGGTCAGGGAATTGAATATAAGCAATTGGTGTTTGCCGCAAACTGCACACGCGGATTTCAACCTCTTGGCCTTGGCAGCACTTCCCTGCTGGACTCTTCAACAGGGGGAGGGATAGGGGGAAAAAAAAAAAGGTGTAATGTGGTTTCTCAGAGCTGGTTTAAACCACAAGCAACGAGCAATCCTCCACATGCAGATGTCTGAGGCAGTTACACAGGGCTGAGATGCTGCCCTGTGTCAGCACCGCTGCTCTCACTGAAGTGTTGGCTGAATGCAGAATGGGGACAGCTCTCTGAGGACTCGTTTCCCTGCTACACACTGTATTTCCAGCCCTCTGGACTGCCAGGTTTGTGGAGAACTTCAATATTTAGCAGTGGTTTTCTCTCCAAGAAGCTAAAAACAGGGGCTGGAGCCCCATGGTGTAATTGGCAGTAATATTGATCCTCGATGTGCAAGAGAAATCTGTTAAGCCAGAAAGCAGAAAGGCACCTGCAGTCATTTCTATTTAATTAATGTGTTTTTCAGAGCAACCTCATTGAAGGGCAGCACGCTGGTTTTATAAGGTTTAGAGCTGGATCCAGTGTCGCTGCAAGCAATGGGATGGAAGCTGATGCTGCCACCGGGGCTGGGCTTTGCAGCCCACTGAGACAGCTCCTGCCCAGCTCCTCAAGAGCTGCAGGGTGATTCCCGTGCACGGCCCTGCCATGGATGTGAATCACGGCTGGACCACACACTGAATTGCTTTTTGGTGTAGATTGATGCCCCAGCAGCTGGGCTTTGTGTCCTGTGTCCTGGGAGATGTGCTAATGGCCCTGAGCACCAGATGGTTCTTCTCTAAGACCCCTGCAGGTGTTCCCAGAGTTTGTCCCAGCCAATCTGTCCGGTTTGGGGGAGGTGTTTCAGGTAGACCACAGCACATGGCAGGACATCACCTGAATCTGTCAGCAACCTATCCAGGCACGCTCCCACACATACACACTACCATGTGCCAAATGACCTAAAGTCAGCTTGGTCATTAGACAAGATTTGAGGACAAAAGAACACGTTTGCTTCAAAACATTGATCGGCAAAAATAAATTGAATTACAGAAAGGCAAAATAATGCTGTTTGCTTTAGGGCGCAGCTACATTTAGATTCTAATTTTTCTAGTGCAATTCATTTAAGACAAGACTCCACAGCACAAAACGTCCTTGAACACAACAAAGACAGAGCAGCTTTCTCTGTAACATGTACCCAAAGTTAATGAGATGAGAAAAGTGCTTTAAGGGGTGTACCTTTGTCCTATTTGCCTGTAGTGCAATATTCTATAAATGGATGCCATATGGTCATATACTTAATGGTATGTATTACTTTGGAAGTGGATGAGCCACTCAAAGGCAAGTACGTCCCAGAGGATTGCTTTCTATAGCCTATGACTTAATTATTTGATGCACGAGGCTTGTTGGTCCAAATTTAGTTCTGGAAGTCAGTGAGCTACTTCAGAGAAACATCTGACCATACTTCTGTATGTGTGTTTAGGTGTTGTTAATATTTCACAAAGCATTAATTTGAAAGCACTCTACTAAGGATCTGTGAGGGTTTGGTGCAGAACCCAGGTCCTGCTCCCAGCCCCACCAGCCCTGCTGTGTGGGAGCTCCACAGCTGAGACAGATTTGATTGAGAGGGACTTTTTACAAGAGCATGAAGTGACAGGACAAAGGGGAATGGATTCAAACTGAAAAAGCCGCAATTTAGGTTAAATATTAGGAAGAAATACTTCCCTGTGAGGGTGGTGAGGTCCTGGCACAGGTTGCCCAGGGAAGCTGTGGTTGCCCCAGCCCTGGAAGCGTCCAAAGCCAGGTTGGACGGGGCTTGGAGCAACATGGTCCTTTTCTACCCTTGGCTCTGATGCAAATCCCTTCCGTGGAACCCTCATGGCCATCCCAGGTGATGCCTGGCCAGCTTTGGGGCACGGTAGGACACAAATGCAGCGCGGGTATTTGTTTGCCCAGCTCAGACACAGCCAGCACAGCGCTCTGCACCTCCTCACTGTGATACTTCTGCCATTCTCCAGGCCAGGTCTACCAACAGGTGTAACTGGTTCTGTGTGCAGAGCAGAGCCTGATACCTGCAAAGTGGAGCTCGTCCTTCCTCCCACTGCTAGTGAAGCCCACAGGAGCAGCAGCGGGCTGGGAAAAGCAGCTTTGGTGCTTGAAATGCAGCTCTGGGCTGTGAAATCCAGCTTTGGGCTGTAAAATGCAGCTCTGAATGTCAAGAGCACTTACACAGACTGTCCCATGAATTAAATGAAGCTCACTCAGCACTGGCCTAAAACCCAGGCAGAAATCCTGGCTGTTGCTTAGCATCATCACAACGCTGAGAGCTGAAAATTTTCCTTTCTTCCTTTGCTGTTACTTCTCTGACCTTCATTAGTTCTGCAAGCACCAAGTGCTGAGCCCATATGGAGACAGTTATCATAAAAAAATGAATCCTGGCCCCTTAATTAGCTCCTCATTATCGGAGAGCTCCATACTGAAGCATTAAGAACTTGCGAAGCAATTTGTTGAGTTTCCAATTAAAACTTTTTAGAATTGTTGAGCCTTTTAATACTTTGTGTTTACAAATTGCCTTGGACCTACACCAATACACACATTTCCTTCACTGGGGAAATATAACTGAGGAGCTGATAGTTATTAATATAAAATCCTTGGGTTTAATAAAGTCATAAACCATGTCAATGAAGCTGGTCTTTTTATACCTGATACAATAGAGATGGCTCTGAATGAGTGCAGAGGAGTTAGAATCATTAAGAGGGCAATTAAAGGCTGATTTCCTAGTAACTCCACTTTTACAGCATTGTAAAAACAAATGTACACATCCCTCTTTATAATAATTTACACTGGATATGCTCCTGCCAGTTGACAGGTACCAAGACCCTCCGTTTCAGCACATTGCAGGATCAGGGTCATCATGAGTAAATAAAAGCCAGATGGGCACGGATTATATTCACTGTATCACACAAGCTGTGAGCTGGAGGAGTGCAGCTACCAGATATGAACACAGAAGAAAAATGGGTCTCCTACAAAGCATGGAATTGCACAGGCTCCTCCTGGGTTCCTCAGCTGAATCTACGGCCTGATCTACTGTGGTGGCCAAAAAAAACAGGGAGGTGGGTGGCCTGTTAATAAACCCAGGAATGAGCTGTTCCTACACTCTGCAGAGAACATGTGAATGAAGGGGAGCAGCTGACCTGGAGAGGGATTAAGTGAACTGTTTAAAACCTCTTAAAGACGGTTCCTAAGCTTTTTGGAAAGAATGGTCACCTTTACACTGCATTCAAGGAGCATAAAGGAGGGATGCAGTTTCCTGCAGCAGAACAGGCACCAGCCCTCAGAGTTTGAACTAACCCCAAATATCTTCCTCCTGAAAAACAGTCCCAGGTCCACCAGGAAGAGTAAGTTCATGGCTGTTAAGAGTCAGTTGTGTAACCATCACAGGAGGACACGTACCTCCAAGGGAAGTGGCTTTGGTGCGTGACAGAACTGTGCAAGCCATGGCAAACAGCCCTGCGCTGACACAACCTGAGCTGGGCTTTTGTTCTCAGCCTGTGCCGAGGACTTGTGATAATGTGGTACTTATGTTCTTGGGGATGTTGTAAAGCCATGAGCTGATATCTATTGAACATGTCATTTGTATTCCCACGCTGGTTTTTAAGCAAATCTGTCAAATAAAACCAAAAAAAGAACGAGAAGAGGAATGCAAGGGAGTGGTTACATAAAGAACTGGCTGCGCTGGCAGCCGTGGTCACTCCGGGCACTGGTGGCTCCGTGGCTCTGGTGTCCTCTGAGAGGAGAGAGAGAAAACCCTCAGAAACCAGTCTGGAACAGGGATCAGCACCCCAGACCACCGACTGGAACCCCAGCAGGGGCTCAGGGCCATAGGTTTGTCCATAATCTGTTGCTTCCCTCCTGGTCCTCAGCATCCTCCCAGCCTTTCAATGAGCTCCCTCTCAACAGACAAGGGCTGAGCTCTTTCTCTTCTGGCTTTTTGATCCGGCTTTTAAAGACCTCATTACTTTTCAGGATGATTTTTTTTCATTTGTCCCATTTTGGCACTTTCTGAGCACCCAGCTACCAAAAAAAAGAGGGTGCTTTCAGGCAGATCAGCAACGTGGGTCCTTCCTCAAACATGCACAGTGAGCCCCGAGCACCACAGGCAAGGGACCTTGGGGAGAGGAAACATAAATCTGCCATCTGTGGCAATTTAGCATTTACCAGTCATATTGCACCAGGGCACTGTCACTTTGAATGAACGTTAAAGCACTTCCTCTGCATGGCCTGAACAGTCTCCCTTTCCCATCAAATTGGCCATGGCATGCTGTAATAAAATAGACATACTGTGGCTGCAAAGGGTCACTCGGGGGGGGCTGGCATTAACTCAGGGAGGTCCCTTTTTGAAGAAGGCATTCAATTAAAGTTTTATTGCAATTCTGCAATGTGAAGCCACAAGGAGGAGGCTCAATAGCTGTGCTGGGATTTTAAATTAGCAGCTGAGTAGGAATTTGCCAGTGATCCCGGGCATGAGCAGCAGACAGGCAACTGTGCTCCACTGTGGGAGCAAGGTCCAGGGAAAACACACTGGTGGAACTGTGCACTTGGCTTGGCTTTGCATGACTAGCAGGATGAGCAGGGAATAGCGTGGGATCACCTGGGAGCGAACATTGTGGAAGGATGAAAGGATCTGCCATGGTGAGAGGCACGTGGGGTGACTCTGGGAGCTGGGGCTCAGCCAGCTTGGGTGAGTCCTGCATTCCACAAGGACTTTGCCTGAAGAAAAGGTGTGAGGTTAGGCTCACTGCCTTTGAGGACAAATATTTGTGCTCTCAAGCAAGATTTTCTCCTGCAAACACCACTTGAGAGCTGGCAGCCTTCAGCCAGCGGCAGAGAAACACTTCCAGACCCACATTTCTCATCATTCCTATCATTTCCCCTGGAACACCTGAGGAGTCAGCACATATCATGGATGCAGAAGTCCAGAGGCATTTGGCATTTGCAGCGAATGGAGGCAAACAGATACAGCGATGACAAAGATGATGATACCAGGCCAGGTGTGTGTGCCTGTCTCCTTGCTGGATACAGGGCTGGGTGCTGGCTCTCCTCTGCAGATTTTAGGATTCCTGGGAAGGAAACCAGCCTCAGGAAACACAGGGCGTTCTGCAGGAGAAGATGCCGAATTCCTACCGAGCACACCCCTGAGTCCCTGACACGTTAAGCACACATGTTGTATGGATGCTCCGGTGCAGGTGTTTGGAGCACAGCCCTCGCCACAGCAATGGCAGAGGAGGTTAAACCGCTGCAAACGAGCAGGGCTCTGTGCCCAGACTTCAGCCACAACACTTGCTTTCAAAAACTCGATAAAGCGGTGTTTTGCACAGGCAGAACTGTCAGACGTTTAATTACCAGCCATCGTTACTGCGTTATCATAATGTGAGCGAATCGACGCTGCTCCGCCGCTGCCAGATGTTCGCACCCGGGCTCGTTACTGCAGTGATGAGCTCGGTGCTCGATGAGCTCGGTGCCGCCCGGTCCCGGCCGCGAGCCAGGGCCAGCAGCCCCAGCCTCGGGCACGCACGAAGCTGGGCTAAAGAGCTCTAAAATGTTCCAGCCTTCGGCACAAAAATAGCCCGCGAAGTTAAAGCAGATGGGATAAAACCTGCGGAAGGGCAATCGGCCCTCGCGCACCGGGGCTCGGGAGGGTTGTCAGCTAAGGGTCAGGGAGAAATTTGTCCGGGGGCTGATGGTGTCTAATGGACTGTGTCGGGAGCTGAAGCGCTCCGCTGAAAACACGCTGCTGGAAACAGGCTACCGGACCCGAGAGTCCACAGCGTTGCTCTGCTGCATTTTTGTGTTTTAAATATTAGAAATGGTACGGAGGTCGTGATTGCCATCTGGTAAGTCGGTGTCACAGGTACTCTGGCAGGTCGAACAACCACCTCGAGCACTGCAGAAAGTGCTGGGGGTCTGTGTGGTTTTGGTTTCATGGAATCACGGGAAGGTTTGGGTTGGAAGAGAGGTTAAAGACCCTCTCATTCCAGCCCCCTGGCATAGGCAGGGGCAACTTCTACTAGACCGGGTTGCTCCAAGCCCCACCCAGCCTGTCCTTCAGCCCAGTTGCAGCTCAGACTCCATGAGGGCATAAAATTGGTCGTGACCCATTAATTGCCTCTAAATACTAATGAAGGAAATGGAGGGACCTTCCATGGGATTGTGCAAATGGGCCACCAGTGGCTTGGGAACACACCCAGTGATGTCCTTCAGCAAAGAACAAGAGCTGCATGTAAGCAGAGGGGAGAAAAAGTACCAAACCAGGGAACTTGGATCACTTTATCCCATAGCAACAAGCCCATTCAACAGGAGGAGCGTGTTCACAGCAGAGCCCTAAAAAAGGAGCTGTTAAAATAAACATTGGCATATCTCACACCTCCCTCTTCCCTGAAGGATGCTCTCTGGAAGCACATGTGGACAAACTAGGGAAGAGAAGAGAAGGAAAATAGTGATGAAGGGGAAGATCAGAGGTATTCTAATTAAGTGCTGAAATTAATCTCTGTTTCTTTCACTATCCAATATGTTTAATCATTCCGGTGTCTCTGTTGTTCACTGAAGAATCCAGCCATCTCTTTCAGAGCATCTGGTCATATTATTCCTTTGCTTAACCGTAGCATAAAAAACCCCAGGAGTTTTCTGTGTAGCTCTTGCCCTACATATCACATGTGATATTTTAGGCAGGTAACAAAGAGGCCCTGTAACCACCCATCTAGCTTTGAGGTGGACAGCTGGTTTCAGGGGGTTTTCCCTGTTTTATATGTGTTGTCTTGCTATGGGAGGGATAAAACCGTTACCTCTTTCTTTTATGAACTGGAATAAGATTCCTGGAGCCTTTACAAGCTTGCGCTGCCCCTTCTCAGGACCTCCTGGGGTGGATGTTCTGAGCAGTGAAGGTCTCTGCTGTGGGTAATCCATGTCCCTTTACTCTGGGTATGCAGTTCCTTACAGGCAGAGCCTCTTGGAAACCCTCAGATTTCCAAGTGCATGCAGATATCCCACCTTGCCACCACGTTGCCTCCAGAGACACCTCGGAGCTGAGCATACACAAAGGTATGTGCTGCTTTCCAAGGAAAAGCCAGGACAATGCTATTTTGGAATCAGCATCACATTGTCGTTCCATCCCTTCCTCCTTCCCCTCTTTTTATTTTTATCTTTGCATCAGAGCAGGCCAAAACACCAACGTGTCACCACCGCCACCGCAGAGCAACTGGAAATGTGACATGATTAGAGACCAGGGCAATAATGAGACAGTTTATTTTCCCCACACATACAGCAATGGGTGAACCACTGGGAAATAAAAAAAGCTTCAATAAATCATGTTGTCCCTGCTGTGGAAGCAATAACAGCCACAACCCCAGGTAGAGGGACAAGTTTGCTCTGACACCCGTTCCCGAGGTGTCGTGGCTGTGAGCTTGGCACTGCAAAGGACTAGGGAGCCTCATTCCTATGGAATTCACTCCTGTGCTGGAGCATGGGCTGTTCTTTTATTATTTTAGGAGCTTTTACCCTGGGGAGCTGTTTGACTCTGTAATGGGTTGTCTGCTTGAGGAAGGCTGGTTTGTAAGGGGAGGCAACATGTGCAGTGCAAGGCTGGCCAGGCTCTTCCTTGCTAAATCACCATTTCTCACTGAAAATACAGATGCAAGAGACTTTCCCCAAGCCCTCAATGCAACTGCATTTGCAGGAGCACCAGGCTGGGCTGGACAAGGAGATGGGAGCAGACTACAGGGCCAAGGGGGAACAGGGTGGTTTGTAACCTCCACCCTTGGGCAGGACACCCCGTCCCACCAGACACTGCTTGGGGGATGGCACAGCTCTCCCTGCCACTCCAACAGATCCAGTTCTGAAGGACAGACCTCCAGCCAAACACTGTTGGGCACTCCACCTTCTCTTGCATAATCACAGCAACTCATAACGACTTCCCACTCACATGTTCAGCCCCCTACAAATGGCTTCTTGCCCTGGTGGAACAGAATATTGTGAGTCTGCCAGAAATAGGTAGCAATCAAATAATGCTGCAACCCACTCCCATCTGCCATCAGAGAAAAAATCCTGCCCAAGTGAAAGCAAGAAAGAGCTGGGAGGAATCGCCGTGTCCTGCACTGTACCCTGGGCATCAGCACCTGCCTCATGTTCCACACTGCTGCTGGAATGGGATGGGCAGCACTTTTCCTGAGCCAGGAGGAACTGCTGGTGGCAAATGAAAGTGCTGGAATGCAGACATCTGGCTGACAGAGCCATGCGTTTTCTTTATAATATGATGTTGGCAATGTCACATGAAAACATTGATGAAAAATGAAGCCAGATACCGGGGAAAATGTGTAAAACTTTGTAATTCAGTCTTGCATCACTTTGAACATGACCGAGTGGGTTCAGTGTATAAAACAGCGAGGGACCAGTTCTGCTGCTGGAAAAAACCAGCAAAAATCAACGTGCAAGTAAGGGCCCCTTTGCAGCAGCTGCACTGACAAGTGTAGGGGCTATGCCCTTGCACCAGCTGCTCCGCTGGGTGAAGGATCACCCTTGGAGTCCTGCTTGGGGGAGATGGAACATCCACCCATGGCCTTGAGGCAGATCAGCACCTCTCAGGACCAAAATGCCCTTACATTTTGCCCAGGTCCTTAGAGTGGCTTTACAGGCTGCAACCTGCCCTGTTGTTCTGGGTGGGGTTGGGCTGAGAAAGGTGCTGTTACCCCCCACCATACCCCTGAGTTTGTAGGTGCTTGTCTGCTTATTAATGGAGCATCGGACAAATTCCTTCACCTGTGCAAAGAGCAGATTTTCCACAGGTCTTTCAGAGGACACTTTGTTTGTACAGAAAGGTGAAAGCAATCCCCTGGGGGCTGGAGGGTTTGGGATTTGGGGGGGCACGCAGGACTAGGGAGAAACCACTCTCTTCTGGGATAACTGGCAAAGGCGTGAAAAAAATACTTAATCACAAGAATCCTTTTCATCAGCTTTCTCTGACTTTTCTGCCTGACAAGTTGTAGCAATACAAGCTCTGGATAATCTATGCTGGGTCCCTCAGGAGAGAGGGAGGGAGAGGCAGGACCAGTTCCACCCGTGCCCTAAGAGAGCCCATCATTTCTGGGAACGTGTTGGGGCTTGGATTTCTTCAGCCTGATGACTGATAGGAATGTCCTTGCTTTTAACCACTGTGGGCGTGTCATCAAAGGCACTTTGGAGGAAATGCAGCACTGGAGGTTTTGGGCTGGGGTCCCGGGCCAGGGTGAGTGCAGCCCCCCTTCCCCTGCCATGGGGTTTTGGAAGGCTGGGGATGTGAGTTGCTGAGGAGCAGAGACCTTGCATGTGTACAGAGAGTGCTGATTCATCTCGCTGCCACTTGAGACAAAAGAACATCTAATTAACTCACCCGCGTATAAATAAATGTACAACGTACAACCTCGGGAGCACGGAACAGCACTGGAAAGTCTCAGCAATGCACAAAATGCTTTTCCTTTCTATGGCAGGGCTGCACCTCACCTCTGGGACTACCCCTTTGTTTAGGAATATCAAAGAACGGGACAATTTTATAATTTTTTTGGCAGTATTAGTTTTTACATCACAATTATGTAATTTTCTCATTCCCTGCAATTCAGCTGGGTACACCAAGGCTTTGATAACCCTCCAAATCTATCTCAGAGCGGGGTCCAGTTTTCTGCTCGATCAAAGGATGCCTGGGGTCTGCATCGCTTTTTGGAAGGGAGTGAAAACCAACAGCAAGACCAAGAAAAACAGTAAGCAAGTAATTGCTGGGGCTGCTCTAATTACCAGCACCCGCTGCACTAATGGCCAAGCCCATGTTCCTGCAGCTGCGGGACACGGCCCCAGGCTCTGCGTTTTAATTACCCTCATTAAAGGGACTTGGCACTTTGCTCAGGAAGGGGTGAGATCCTGGCTTAGTCCTGCGGTGGGAGTGAGGAGCGGGCTAACGAGAGCCCAGAGCTGGGAATTATTTGGGGTTCTTTTTCTGAAACCCACAGCTTTGGGATGTGCTGTGGGAGTCCCCTCTGCCCCGTTCCCTCCCCAGCATCTTCCCAGGATTTGCAAACTGCTGGTGGTCGCTTGACATTTTCCCACTCTGAGTGTTCCGGGCTGCTGGACATGCACAGCCATCACCTCTTCCCTGTGGAAGTCTTTACCATAAAACTACTGATCGTTATTTTTATGGCTCTTCTCTTCAACCTCTTGCTGTTAACGCACCAAAAGAGGCCTTAGTTGTGTTTTGAGCCGATTTGTTTTGATGGCATAACGAGGCTGATAAATTACCACCTTGGCTCTGGGTGTTTGTGAGAGAAGAAATCCCTTGGTGTCCTCCTTGTGCACACTCATTAGGGCTTTTACGGTGCCTTGAGGCAAACACAAGGCAAGTGTCCCCAGCCATGGCAGGACTTTTAAGGTCCCTTCCAACCCAAATTATTCTATGATAATGGGAAGAGTTCTTACCCACCCCTGCCCTCCCACAGAGGGACCACCCTGGTCCCATCCTGGTGCCCTGGAGAAGATGGTCTTGGTGGGTGGCTGTGCCCAGGAGGAGGTGACTGTCCCTTGCTGGAGGCAATGATCTGATGGAGGATGACCTTGCCTGCCACGAAACATATTTTTGAGACAGCAAAGCACAAATCATTTCCAGTAGTCTGACTGATTAAAAGTGAGAAAATCCAAAAGTTCTCGCAAGTGAGTAATAATAATGCCTCCCTCCCTTCGCTTCAAGCAGTGGGCTGGGAGATTATAATTAAATCCATAATCCACACACCCCACTGGTTTCCCTTGCTTGATGCTTTTTGGAGGTGATGCTGCTCCAGCCCACACCAAGGGTCCATGCTGGTTGTGCAGGAATTTTCACTGTCCCAGTCTCAGAGGTATCTGCCTAATTGCACCAGCAACATATTTTTTAGCGTGCTTTCCTACCTTGCCTCCATGTGATAAGGTCAAACCCACCTTGAGGACAGCTGCTCTGCTGTCTGTTTTGGCTTTTCCTCTTTGGGACCCACAGAGGACACAGCTGCTCTGACCTTTTACATAAACCTAGTTAAGGGTGACCAAGGAATACACATAATGCCGTTCCCAAAAGCGGTTTGAAGGAAGTGCCTGCGGTGTATTTTATTTGTCCTTCCAACCCACCCAAAGAATCTCTCACAGGGTGGCAGAGCTCCTGACTGCTGTTCGTGGAAAATCAAGAGAAGCAGAGAAAGGTTACCACCAGGAAGAACATCCCTGGCTAGAATTGGAATTTTATGGACAGAAAAGGACAAAACCAGCAACCAGCCTGCTCTGGGGTCTTCGGCAGGGCTGTTTTTTCTTCTGGTTTTTCGTCCTTTTTTTTAATTGGGACTGACACTGCTGAAGATAAGAGAAGTTAAACCAGATTTTCTAATGGGCTTGGCCATAATACAGATGCGAGGTCAGGAGCTATAAAACACCCCTGTGAGGCCCCAGCTCAGCACTGACTTGGCTGCTGGTGCAAACCATGGCCAGCACCAATGACACCATGAGCTGGAACATGGGAGGAACCAGATTTGGGAATTGGTGACTGCAGAGAGCTACACTGACCCATTTTCCTCTGGCTGATGGATACAGGGACTGGTAAAAGCTCCATAGCAACTGGATGTGCACAGTTTAATTATGAAATCCCCATGGTGCTCCCTTTCAAAGATAAATGGATCCAGGATATTTTCCCCTCTTGCAGCCATTAAAAAAGCCTCTATATTTAGAAGGTCCTGTTCCACTTTGCCGTGCGCCAAGCAGCAGCACAGCTTGAGGAAGGACAATGCTTTGGATGAGTACGTCTAGGTCAACACATGGCACGTCCTTCCAGGAAGCTCTGTGAGCCTGAGGTGTCTGGTTGTCCTCTCATGGCATTTTGGGTGCTCACCTTCCCTCAGGCAAAGCCTGTGCCAGGCGTTTCACACCCATTAGACCCCAGTGCAAATAACACCACCAGGCACAACAGATAACCCAATAACCCCATCGCAGGCTTTAATCCCAAATGGGGGACAGATCCAGCAGTGGCATTGGAACCGTAAGCATCACCTGGGAAAGGCTTCAGAAAGACAAGGCAATAGCAGAACTCTATTACTGAGACTATTTTGGGTTCTTTCCTAGTTGTCTTTTGTTTAAGCTCTCCACAACAGCTCAGGTCAGCTCTTATTACAGTCAGCTGTCCCTCCTGTCCCCTGGCACGGAGTATTGAGACACAGACAGCGAGAACCTTCAGCTGGCACGATAAATAAAATAGATGCTATTATTACAGCACTGTTCTGTTTTCTGCTGCCATGGTATCTCTTCTCTTGTCTGACTTATTGCTGATGTCTTCTGTCAGCCCAGCTTGCCTTTCTTGGTTATATGATTTATGGTCCAGAGAGACCGAGCAGAAACATGTGAAAATTGCAAATGAGGGTGCTGGGAGGAGCACAGGAGAAAGACAAGGAGTGGTTGTGATGAGGGTGTGCAAATGGGTCCTTCTCCCACTACCACCTGACAGGAGATGGGGTTTGGATCAGTGTGCTCAGACAACCGAGAAGCTTTGCTCCAGGGCTCCAGCTTACAATCTCCAAGCTGGGAGGGGTAAAACCTGGAGCAGAGACGGCAATCCCTGTCGCTTCCCAAGGCGAGCTTCCCAAGCTATGTGTGAATGCCTCCAGCACGGCGTGGTATGTGGTCCTAAAGGTCCAGGCAGCAGCCACCATTGCCCAGATCCAGCAAGAGCAAGAACTCAGCAGGCAGAGCCTCAGCTGCTGCAAATTGGTCTCGTTCCTTCTGCTTCAAGGAGTTTGTGCTCGTTTTATCTGTTACTCTGCAGCCAAGGTGGCTCGGGTGTGGGCAGGAGGGAAACCACAGGCTGCTGCTCTGGGAAGCTGTCCTTGCTGGTGGTGGCTGCAGCTCGGCAGGATGATGCTATTTTCAATACCATGGCTGAGGCTCGTGATAATTGAAAGCTGTTCCACTTGGTCCTGCAGCCTCCTCAAACTCCAGGCGCCTCTCACGCATCCATCCTGCTGCCAACCCAAAACCTGGGAGGAATGTTAAGTGTCAAACAAGCAGCCCCTGATTTTTGGAGCCTTTCATTGCACCCTTCGTGAGAGCAGCGCTGGGGAAAGACGCTCCGTGTCTCTGGGGTGTGTGGGACCCTGCTTGCACCACCACTACAGGGCAAGTCCAGGTGTGTGGGTGAATACCTGCCTGCTGGGGTGGGAGAGCGAGTCCAAAAGGCTCCCTGTAATCGTCCCCAAAATTCAGGGAGAAGATGAGAAATGAGGATTTGGGTTAGTTTGAAATGAAAATTAAACCGGTGCATCATTTCATTTCCTTGCACTGAGAAGCACAGGAATTCCAAAGGCTGTTTTGAGGCAGATGCTGCTCCTTTAATCTGGTCTTTTGGCCAGTTATACACACACGTACTAGTCCTGCTTGGATTACACTTTTGCATCAAGGATTACAGTTCAAATCCAGCAGTGCTTTTAATGCCTGGGATCGGGCAGAGCAGCTGACATTAATATATTTCGGGAGTGAAAACACAGCCGGAGGGTTAGTCATTAGAAAGTATGATGTAGGATTATAATGCAAGTTGAAGAAATCAGGCACACATTTCCAGCTGTGTATTTTTCTTGGGCCATGTCATCCACTCAATCAGTTCTTGATTCTAGATAATTATTCCAGGGAAAATTTGATGAGTGGAGATGCTCTGGAATACTAATGCAGGGTGCTGTGCCTGCACAGGGGCTCTGCACACCCTGCCAGATTGCTCTACTGCCCAGGGAATCCAAATTAATGCCCTTGTGAGCCACCTGTTTCAGTACAGGAAACACTGCAAATAAACAAACACCAGTAGCCAGAAGTTGACAAGAGGAACCAGGGGCTTCAGTTGCTTTGGATTCTCTGCGCTCTGTTTATGCCAGTTTAACATCCAGCTGGAAATACAAAGGTGCTGCCTATAGGTGTATGTATATAAATTACATCTGAAGATGAGATGATCAGGGCACCCTAAAGCATCCCCAGGAATCTCCATCATTTCCCAGACAACCTTCCTTGTGTTGGCCATGCTCAAGATGGTTGCAGGAGATGGAGTTATGGGAGCGTAATGAATTACCATTTATCAGCAGCCACAATGCAGCTTCTTAAACTGTTAGGGTCAAAATAAATGAAACCGAAAAAGAAACAAACAAAACAAAACAAAACCCAGCAAGGAAGGACCAGTCTCAGAAAAATAAAGCTGGTAAGAATTTTAAGATGAATCAAGGCAAGTTTAGTGATGCTGTGCAATTCCAGCACGTTTTTGCTCGAATATCTCCTCTGAAGCAAAAAGTGTTGATTATTCAGCTCACTCAAACAGTCAGGCAATGGAATAGGCTGCCCAGGGAAGTGCTGGAATCACCGTCTTTGGAATTGTTCAAAAGCCATGTGGATGTGGCACTGGGGATGTGGTTTAGTGGTGAACATGCTGGTTGGACTCAATGACCTTAGAGGTCTTTTCCAACCCAAATGATGCCATGATTCAACTTGTGCAGTGACAGGCTTGCAGCCCACAAGTGACAGCCTGTGTCCAGCACAGCCCAGCTTCCCTTGGCAGCACTAAACTAAGCATGGTTATTGAACTTGCTTTTAATGTTAATGTGGCTAGTTGTAAATATTTTCACTCTTGCTCAGAACAGAGTATTAGGTGTGAGGTGGAGTGGATTGCTTTCTCTAAGGCTGCTGTTTTTCCAGTGGTTCTCTAAGAGACTCAAAAGGAGCTTGGCATTCACTTGCAAGTGAACCTGGACCGGTCATTTCCTCTGCTGGGCTGTGGGGATGCCACAAGGATCAGTTGTAGATTTGGACACAGTAACACGTGGCAAAGCCTCCACAGTCTCCATTGCTGGGGCCAGGCACTGCCAGAGCTCGGCTGTGCTCAGCTGAACCCCCTGAGAGCACCATCCTTTTATTCCATCTCTTCTTGCGGGTACAAAGAACTCAGGATGGCTTTGTTGCTGGAGACAGAGGTGAGTTCAGTTGAGGACTCAGTCTTGAGTCATCGTGGCTGAAAATCACTCTGGGTAAACTTTCCATTCCAGTTGATTTAGGAAAGCAGAAATTAAGGTGCTTGGGGATTTCAGGTGGCGGCAGAGGTTGATCAAACATTGAAGAGGCCCGACATCTGTAACTCCCAACGGAGCCGGGAGCACAGACACCAGCTGGGCAGCTCACCTGCATGCCAAGAGCAGGACACACCGGTGCCCTGCTTTGCTGGACACCCATCCTGCAGGAAAAGTACACAACTGCTGACCAGGATGACAGATGGCAGAGTTTGTAGGGAATTTGCTTTCCTCTTTTTCCTGTTATTTGTGAGTGCCACAGTCAGGTGAAGGCAGCCCTGGGAACACCAAGCACTGCGGACTTGCACAGCCACGGAGAGAGCTCTGCTCTCTTGCTGAAATATTATTTAAAGAGCTTGTTGCACACTTTAATTAAGGCAAATAACCAAAGGAAACTGTTTCCCTGTAGATTTGATGTTGGTGTGAGTCAAAAGAAGTTGTACTGAGGCTTCACATTTTGGGCTGCTGCAATCGTGTCTTCAAGGACTGCTCGAGGCTGAGTTGTGTAAAGACCTCTCCCAGGAGGGCACATGACACTCGGAATGGTATTGGGTCCATCTAGTGGAATAATTAGGCCCAAGCGATGTGAGAAGCCGTACACAAATTAAGTCATTAATTGCAATTTCAGTCTGGCGATGAGATGCTTCGTCCCATTTTTGCCAAAGAAAGTACTAAAAGTTGAGTCTAGTGCGAGCGAAATGCAAGGCACTCTCTGTTTTCACATGTGAGGTGGAGAATCCTTGGGAGAATTGGGCTCCTTGTTGCTGCTCAGCTTTAGCTACAGAGTTAAAAGAGCAGCTCTCTTTGCAACACAAAGACAGATCTCTCTCAGTCTGTGGGTTTGCTTGATGTGGCCCATGGCTATGAGATCCTGCTACAGCCAAAGGAGCCCCTCAGATCCTTCTGCAGAAGGAGACTATAAATAGGCTCCTTTGATGAATAAAGACGTTAAATGGATAACAAAGGATGGAAAACAATAAACACCAAAAGCATTTACAGCTCGGGGTTCCTACATGCAGGGTTGAGTGGCAGAAGTGATGCTCCAGTGAGGTGGGCACCTGCCAGGGCAGGAGTGGATCCCCTCTGGTCCTCAGCTGGCTTTGCTGGGATGGGGCTGGACGTGGGACAGAGGGAATGGCAGCAGAGGCATGGGTGTTAGGTAAGGAAATTTGCCTCTGGCTTGAAATCTTTACATGGCAAATAAGGCAAGGCTTTAGCAAAATAATTCATGTTTCAAGTGAGATTTAAAAGAAGTACGGAGTTTTAAGGTGGGTCCTTTCTATGCAGAAAGCAAAGTGCTTCTCCCAAAGTCCTGCTTTCTCTTGTGCATGTGCAGATTGTGGAATCAAATCCAGGAGGCATCAGGGCTTGGGAGAGCCCAGCTGCCCCTGGAGAGATGAAAGCTGCTCTCCTGCCCTGGTTCTGCTGTTGGTTCTGGTTGGTTCCTGGCAGCCTTCTTCCAGCCCAGGTGTAAGGACATGTTCTCACATGGCAAGTGTCTGCAGGAAGGAGCTCAGGAGAAATTATAACCAAAAATTGAAAGTAATATGTCATTGTTTTTCTGGTTTTGCCATCATTTTTCCAGCTTGGCAAATAAAAGCACTGCCTTCTGCTTTGCTGGGAATCCTGCACAGTCTTTCTCAGTCTAAATTTAGTCTGGTTCTAGCAGCAAGTCCAGCCTGAACTGATCTTGCACTCTCCCTGAGAAAAGCAGTTCTAAATGGCATGATGTGGCAGGCAACCTGCCAACATTTGGGCAGCTCTGAGGTGACACTATGCCTTAGTGACTTGCCGAGTTGGTGTTGGCAGCAGCCACATCTGGGACCTTCCATCCTGCCAAAATATGGGACAGGGAGTGACTACAAAGCTCTAAACCAAGGCAAAACCCTTCATAAATCCCTCCCGTTCCCCTGTACCTCCCCGTGCTGCACTGGCTGTGCTGACTGTTCCCGTGCCTTTCCTCTGCCTCCCTTTCAAGCAGGTGTGGGAACGCGGCAAATCTGAGATAAATGATGAGCTTTATCCATTCTTCTCCCCAAACGTTTTGTTTTCCTGCTGAGTCCGCCCCAGGTGAAGGGCAGCATCTCCTCCGCTGCCTCCAAAACAAGGCTGGCAGGCTGTGGAGTCCAGGTGTTCTGGCTTTGCCGCTGAAATGACGCATTTTGCTCTCCCATAGAAGTGGCCACATGTTTCCCAAATAGCTTTTGGACTTTAACCTTTTCAAACTCTTCACCGTCGGGGCCTGCACTGTTATTTCCAGATCGAGTTGGCATTTTAAGAGGAAAATAGCCTTTCCGTAAAGATTGTAATTTTCAGCAGCAAAAATGGATTTATTGAATAAAAGAATGGATTTTTTTTTCCATTGGGGAAATGGGAATGACAGCTCCCCAGTGCCTACTGGGATGGCTGCTGTCTGCTTTGCTTGCTGCTTGAAGAAGAAGCAGCCAGGTGGGCAACATGCAGCAGAAAACTGGTTCCCTCAAAAGAGATTTAATTTTTCTGGAATGAATTTTATTTTCGGTAAAATATTCCACCTTTTTATTTTCTGTTCCAATTTAGAGTGAACAAATACAAATAAATCAACTCCCAATTATTTCTCCCTCTCTTTCCCCCAGGGCTGTGCTGCGATTATGTGGAGATAAATAAATTAGGTTAAACAATGGTAAATTGTCCTGAGCTGCCTTTTATTATCAGAAAGTTGCGCTGGCAACTGGATAATTTGCTGATGTTATTTTACGTGATCTTAGTTCCTGCATCTATTCATGAGATTATTCCAAATGTTATATCGGTGCATTTAAATTAAGCATGAAAGTGTTTTAGGGCTTTTTGCAATGATTGCTTATTTATTTTATTATCAATAATAAATTTCAACCAAAGCTTGAAGCTTCCACTTTCAAGGACAGTAAAAGGCAGAGGAGAAGCAGCTGGTGGCACATAAACAGCAGCTCTTATGAAACAGAGCTGAGGTTGTGGAAAGGCTAAAATGAAACTGAGCTGAGACTTCGGGGTTCTTCTCCCAATTCTTTCTCTTTTGAAGTGAATTTTGTCTTCTCTGGGCTTCACAGCCATTGCAAATGAAAGGAGAAGGATGAATTTTCTTGATGTCGTAATGATGTTGCTGTGCTACATGGGAAGTACTTAAAGGCTTTTGGTAGGACTGGTAGGAAATTTGACCCCATGGTTATTTTTAACAAAAAAAAAATTGGTTTTCATAGAATCCTAGAATGGCTTGGGTTGGAAGTGACCTGTTCATCTCATTCCAACCCCCTCCCATGGGCAGGTTCACCTTCCACCAGCCCAGGTTGCTCCAAGCCCCATCCAACCTGGCCTTGGACACTTCCAGGGATGAGGCAGCCACAGCTTCTCTGGAAGGACCTTCATTATCAGCACTGCAAATGCTCTTCTAAACAATACTATAAACCCCAAGGAAATTCTATAGAAGGTTCTTTTCCTTTAGAAGCCACCAGCACTGTAAGGCAGCTCCAAGGTTCATGGTGCTGGAATTTCCATGCCAGGACCAGAGCAGCAGTGCAAGTCTCATTGAGCCATACAGAAGGAAAGGCTGCTATCTCCTTGGTCAATTAATCAATTTCTCAATTAGGCAGCACACTGATGGGTGTGGAGAGAGCTGGGGAGTTGGGGCAGCCCAGGGAAATGATGAGCTCAAGACCTGTTCATTAAGTGAGTCAATGGCCTGTCCACCTCATGAGCCAGATCCTGGCCACCAGCATCCCTGAGCTCTCCTGAGCTGCTCCCACAGCCACCACCTCCCCAGGGAGCCCCTTTATGGGTGTTTCCCAGCTGCTCTCTTGGATGCAAAGACAAAAACCATGCAAAGAAAGCATTCTGTTATTCTATGGCTTTCCTCTGTAAGATGGAATTAATGAAGGAGAAAGGGAGACAAATCAGTGCACCAGATGAACTCAGCCGTGGATGGGGCTGATGTGCATCGAGGATTTCAAGCTTTGTAAGCTGCCTGCAGCTGGGTGGATGCTTTGCCAGACACCCAAAAAACCCAGCTCCCAGGTTTCCAGACAAGAGATGAAGCCAATCCTTATGACATGTGTTTTATTTGAGCGGAACAACATTGACACGGACCTTATTTCCCTAGAATATGTTGGCCCTTTAGGTCTTCTCTTCCCATATCTGGCTTACCCTGTGATTGCAGCTCCGGCAGGATGTGTAATGAAACACCTAATATATTATGACAAGTAAAGGGCTTTGCAGCCTGGTAGTTAATGTTCTCTTTCTTTGGTGTGTGTGGTTGATAGATCCTCTGCCTGTTTGTTTTTCAATTACTAGGTACAGTTCTAGTGACAAGGATGCTGTTTCTAGCACTTGGTAGTAGAATCTTTATTATAATAATCATTTAAAATTAGAGGGTGAATAGAAATACTCCTGACAGTGAGGGATTATTAGTGCTGATTAAAGCCAATGGCAGTACAGGCAGGTATTAATAGACTGTTCCCTGCACATTTTTCTCCCCGTCTCTCTCCAGGCTCGCATGCTTTGTTCCCAGCTATGCTACTTTCCAGGGCATTTAATAGCAATGCCAGGACCCTGCACTCCCAAATGTGGAGTTGTTCCAAAGGAGAAGCCATCAAATTGGTGTGAGGGATCCTTTTGGGGAGAACAGCGTGAGCAGGATGGAGGGAATGCTCTTAGGACATGAAACAATCCTCATGTGCTGCTGAGCACAGGAACTGCTTGCCAGGATCATGGGCCATCGCGGGGCAAAGCTTTGCTTCAGGTCTGACTTGTGCCAAGCAGGCTTGTGTTCCCAGCAGCCAGGAGAAGAGCTATAGCCTTTTCCTTCCCTGGGAATCCAGCCTGGATCAGAGCTGCAGGTTAGGGAAGGTTCTCATCTATCTGTTTTTTTCTTGGTCTCAGAGCTGAGCAAAATTTGACACAACCAAATTGATAACAAGACATTACGAGGGCATTGATGCTTAAGATAAACCCTGGGATCTCTCCAGCACCAGGAGCTGCTTCTCAAGAACTCCAAGGGCTTTGCCTTAGAGATAAACTGTGAGTGTGCACACGTGTGTGTGTATATATGGCATCGAGTAAAAAACAGGAGGTGGGTTAGGAATCACAGCTATTAAAGCTGTGATAGAGACAGAAGAAGAGTCCTTAAGTAGCACAATCACACAGGGCTGTATCATTTGAACTGCCTGGCTCTCTATCACTTTAATGAGTCTATAAGCCAAACATCTTACTTGTGCTTGGATGGGGATTTGTTCTAAGCACAGATGCTGCCTGGTAAGAATAAACTCAGAAGTACACTTAATGAGGAACAGAAAATCCTTTTCATTTCCATTTTTCCTTTTTTTTTTTTTTCCCCCAGCTTGTGATCTTCAGGGTGAGCATGAAGGATGGTAACATGCCCTTCCCATGAGCATTGCTTTCAGACCAGCTTTCACTACGATTCCAGCTTCCCTGCTTCCAAAATACTGGTGCTGCAGCCTTGGGAAAGGTAAGTCCGTGTGCTGAAGGAAAGCTGATGCTCCTGGACTGAGGGTGACATTTCTCAGAGGTAGGATGCCTCCTCTTCCCAGTGTCAGGCTGATTCCTGCTCCTTGGAGACAAACCAGGGCTGAAGGTGCTTTGTATGAAAGGCACGTGAGCTTGCCCATCCCACGCTGGCTGCCAAGCTTCTCATCTCGCAGGGTCTGTCCTCCTGCTGTGCCCTCAGGGCTTTCCTAAATCTCCTTGGCTTTCCTAGTAGCTGAGGAAAAAAAAAAAGAAAAAAAAAGGAAAGAGCAGAGCTGACAACAGAGATCTTCCTTGAAGGCTTCCTGAAATCCAAATTAATGGTGTCATCCATGATAGTCCAGAGCCCAACCTCCAACACCTGAGAAAGAGAAAAGGTTAAAGGAAGACCTGAAAATAAAAGTGTTGGACTGTGTGTTCCCATTCTTTACTGCTTTTAATGTTGGATAATCCCCAAATCCCTCCTTCTGTCCAGCAGTTTTCCACATAGAATTTCTTATGGAGGTTTTTGGGTGCCTTGGCTGCCCTCAAACAAATTTTCAGCAGATGGGTGATGTTCGCTGTGGTCGAAGCCAGGATGCCCAGCTCAGGCACTGTGATCTTGGAGGGAACTATGGGCTGAGCAGATTCTGGGGATGAAGCCTCTCCTATGGACAACACGTGATTACCCTGTGGGCAAAGCAGAGATTACAGCAGTGCTTCTCATCCTAAATGTCCCCAAACTGCCCGAATTCTGCCCTTTCTCTGCTTTGGCTGGAGCGTTTGCTGTCCCAGGAACTGGGTGTCTCCTCAAGCTAGGATTAAAAATAAATTACTAAGTAAATGACAAAGTTCCCCTTCCTCTCAGTTCCACCTACCAGTGTACATAATGAAACAGGATTTTTACACGTATGTCCTGCCACAGGAATCCACCCTGGGCCTTCCCACTGACCTGCAAATATACCCACGAGAAACCTCCCCAGGGCACCAAGAGCCTGGAGGCTGCAGAAGGCTGGAACAGAAACGTGTCTCTCTTCCTCCTCTCAACACTTTCTGTACGAAAGGAAGAACAGCTTTCCCTTCCCCCAGCCTGGAATATTAATAAAAACCTGGACCCTGGCCAGAAGTCTGCCTCCATATCTTTCTGGAGTGGTTTACTTCAAGCTCATCCTTCTGTGCAGGAGCGCCCTGGCACCTCCTGCAGGTGGCTGTACCTTTGGGGAAAAGGCTTTGGCGGTCAGGGGAGCATCCCTGCCAGGCTCGGAGGTGGTGCAGAGGGGAAGGGAGAAGGATGGCTTGGGTGCAAAGGTTTCATCCGTATTGTTCCTGCAGCACCAGCCTCTCTCCTCCCGGGCTGAAACATATTGCACAGCTCGAGTTGTCACCGCTAATGTTTCCCATCTGCACGAACAAAAGCAGAAGTCAGCTCCTTCGCCCTCCGAGACTCCCCAATTATTTGCCACTAGGAATGGCAGGGAGATTACAAGCCATTAGCAGGAGGATTTTTCGCCTTGTAAGGGGAAAACCGAGGAGGAGAAATTCAGCTCTTGCATATTTTTAGCAGCTGAAATGAGATTTTAGATGGATGCTCTCTACAGGTCTGCTCCAAGACCCCAGCCCTCCTTTTGGGGTGCAGATAATGGACTGTAGAACTGTTGCTTATGTCCTGCTCCTGACTCCCCTCTCCCCACAGATCCATGTGCAGCAGCTCCTTAACGAGGCTTTTCTATATTCAGGAGCCAGAGAGGCCAAGCTTTCAGCTGCTCAGTGAATATATTTAACCAGTCGAACACAGGCAGGCTGTGAGGGTTGTCTAAGATGAAATCAGGCCAAATTGATTCAAATCAAAGGTTTTCTCCCTAAGAGACCACTGGGCAAGCAGCTGGTACATGTGGGGTGAGAGATTTGTGCTCAAGGACTGGCCCTGCCACAGAGTAAGGTGAATTAGTGGAGGAGGAAATATTTATCTTTAGTCCTCACCCAACAAAGGGAAGACTCTGGAATGAGTTTAAGAGATGCCTTTGGAAAGGTCCATCCATCCCACCAGCCTTTAGTTAGTGTTAGCAGCCCTTACCCGAGGCCAAACACTTTGGAAAGCTTTCCTTTAAAGGTGCTGGCCCTGGAGTGACTCAGTTTCCTCTTCATGATGAGATCAGAGTGAAATCCCACAGGAATTCTGCAGCACTTCCATGTCTTCTCCAGAACCACTTGAACCACTTTCTGACCTCTGGCTGGACTGGACACAGTTTGGGGTAACTCTTGAGGGAGTGTTGCTGCTGCCTTTCCAAACTGGTTGGAATGAGGAGCAGGAAAAATGGGCACATCCCAACAATAGGCCAAGAGCACCCAAGGCAGAGAGCAGGCAGTAGGAACGGTTGGGAGAAAGCAGTGGGCAGGGTGAGGGCTCCAGAGATCACCTCGGCAGAAGAAAACTAAAGGAACGCTGTAGAAGAAGAGGCTGAAGGCAAAGATAGCTCACCAAGTATGTTCAAGTTTTTCACAGAGAGGAAAAGACTTCAGTAATCTTTTTTCTTGTTAAGTTCACTGCTCTCATGGCAAGAAATAATGGGATTAAAATAGCAGAAGAAATTTTGGAGGAGACATCAGACAAACATCTTTCAGGAGAGGTTTTGGTTGAGCTGATCTTGCCTGGAGGTAGGAAAATGAACTCAAGGATTTTTCAAGGTCCTTCCACCCTGTCTCCTGTGACTCAGAATAGCCCTCTGGAGCCATTTACTTCTCTCTTGCCCTACTGTTCTCTGTTTTACGATGGTTAAGGTCTTCACTGAAGCTTTTTAGTTAGATGCCTACAGTTAGAAAGTATGAAAGGTCCCCCAAAGACTTTGCAACTTCACTTTCCCCATCATGAAAGACCATATGCCCTGGAGTAAGGTGAAGTCCTGCCTTTCACTCAAAGCAGAGAAGATAGTTTGATTTTATAAACATATACAGGGAGAGAGACACTCATATATTATATATGTAGCATCTCTGTCTTTCTCCAGGGTTCTCTTTGTGGTGAGTGGGCATAAATGAACATGCAGGAAGGAGACTGGACCACTTTAAAACTCGGGGCACAGGCCAATTAAAGAGCAGCTGGACTGAAACTTCAGGCTAAGTGGCACATTGTTCATTTGTTTCACTGTTTCATAAGCAAAATGCCCTGAAAGGTTAATGAAAGTGTTAGGCAAACTCAGCCAGACTGAGCACTGTGAGGCCAGCTGACAAAAACAGGAGCTGACACTTCCCAACAAGCTCAAGAGTGAGAATTTGTTTAAATGTAATTAGCTGGTAAAAAAAAAAAAAAAAAAGAAAAAAAAGAAAAAGAAAAGGAACAAAGAAATCCCTCTGGAGCCAAGGCCCTGTGACTATTTGCTGTGCCTTTAGATTGAACCAATACATCTTTCTGCACTCAGCTACCGGGGAGGGAGGAAAAAAAAGAATCGCTCTCATTTCCTGAGAGAGACGGATGAAGTGTGAGCTGGTGGCTCACGCTGGTGGCTCACGCTGAGGGTCACACCAATATCAACCACTGTCTCTGACCTCAAGCAAGTCCTCAAACTCCCACCACCTGAGGCTGCCCAGGTGTCAAGTGTGCGGTGTTAACATTCACAGGGGGAGCTGTGATGTTTTGGTGCCATTTACTGAGGGGAGCTTTGGTCCCAAGTACAAAGTGCTCCAGCTACAAATTGCCGTTGTCACCAAGCCTGGCCCAGTGGGGATCTGCAGCTCTGCTGGCAAGTCTTGCTCCAGCCTCGCCCTGTGGGGGCTTTGCATTGTGATTCCAAGTGAGTCTTGGCCTGACTTTTCTGGCCAAATCTTTCTTTTTTCCCTTTTTTTATCTCCTCTATTGATTTCTCAGCCAACCCATCGAGAGAACAAAATCCTGGTGACAATTCTCAAGCCATTGCCTCTCTTCCCCCTACCTCTTGTTCATTTGGTTTTGTTTTGGGCACTAAAATCTGCATATCCTTTTCTGGACGCTCCAGTGATATCATTAGTGGCACCACCCTGAAGGACTGACATGGCTTTGGGGGTACACAGCACCCCTGGTTGGTCTCCAAGCCATGAAGATGTTTTGATCCAGGGCTAGTCTTGTCTCCAACTCACAAGCAGCTTCTCCATCCCTTACTCTGTCCCTCCAAGTGAAGGGGTGCAGCTTGATTCTTGTTTTTCCAAGTCTCAAACCTCTTGCAGAGGTGCCTGTGCCAGGGAAAAGGCTCCTGGATTGCCGCTGCTGCCCAGGGGATGTGCCTGACAGAGTCACAGAAACAAATTGCCTTCCCAGCGCAGGTGAAGAGCTTCAGGAGCAGATGGCACCATCATTCTTCTCATTACTTTTATTGCCTTCAGAATGGGAGAAAAGCAAATGCTTCAGGGGCCAAAGCAATCACAGGCTGACAAGGAGGTGTCGGGCTCCCGCCGGTACCTTGGCTGATGCCGGAGCTTGGGAAGAAGAGATTGAGGGTGGCAGAACATGGAGCGATGGGGTGAGATGGGTCATCAGCTGGTGGCTCTTTGGACATGAAGGATGAGCGGGGCTTTCACCGGGAGAGCAGGAGATCGGCTCAGGGGGTGCTATGAGCCCAGGAGGCAGTGGGGTGTGTTAGGAGTGGCACCCACCGAAGACCCCGAGGAAAAGTTCAGTGGTTACATCTGTGCTGAACTCGGAGGGGGCTGAGAATGGCACTGCACGTTCCCCATGGCACCGCTGAGCCACACGGCCAGTGCCTTTCAGCAGGGCTATTAAACCATGTTTTGCTCAATATTGAAATCTAACTCCCTCTCTCCGTTCCTTGCACTCTCCTCCCTTCCCTTCCCCCCCACCCCAAGCCTGAAAATAGCATTTTATGGCCAGAAATTAAAACAATCTCTTTCTGGAGCCTTTCATCATTAACTGTTCATCACTTTGGAGTGTCTCTTAAGGTCAAGAGCATTTCAGCAGAGCCATTCATCAGCCAAGCCTTTGGTGCATTATCTGGGGCTGTCTCTCAGGAAGCCAAGGTCGGGCAGTAATACACCAGTGAGATGACCTGCTCATTACTTTTGGAAACGTTTTTTTGTCAATGAATGGCCCTTAGTGAGCATTTAATTTAGATTTAATAAGGCATCTAATGCTTGCTTAAAAGGACACTGTACCTTCAAGGTGTTTGTCATAATTGGATGGAGGATATTTATCCACACTGTTTATTAATAAACCCCTTAGAAGATGGAAATTGAAATCAGCTCTTTTAATGTCTTCTCTGGTACCCACAGGGATGGTGTTTGCAATCAAAAGAGTCCCAGCTCCCAGCCAACACCCAGAACTGGGAAAACTGGAGTCAGACCAGAGTGTTGGGTGCAGGTCGGCGCTGCCTCACCTGCACGGGGATACTCAGACATCGGTACCTGCGAGGGTGCCCACACCCATGGGCTGTGAAAGAATCCCCCTGCCTCAGCCTGAGCTCCCTGCGTGCTGAGAATCTGCCCTGCGAGAATAAAAAGGGAAAGCCCAGAAGTTATTTTAGGTCTATCTCCTTCCACGCCTCTTTGGAGGCATCTGCAGCAGGGGCTGAGCTGCTTCGCTGCCCCCGTTCCCGTGGCAGGCGGGATATCGTGAGCTGGCGGTGACACCGCGAAGAAACCCAGTGATCTCAGCACGAGATGTGCCATGGCATATCAAAGCCTCGTCGTCTCCTCCTTTCTCTCCCTCTCTGTAAAACTCGAAGACTCGAGAAAAAGGGGGAGAAAAGTAATGCTTTTCTGAGCTCCCTCCGCCGGCGCCCCTGCCAGGTTTGTGCTGCGGAGGAACGGAGTGGTGTCGGCGCCGCAGCTAAACTGGGACACGACTGTCAATGTGCGGCGCAGGCTGAGATACGCAGGGATATCAATTCGGGAATGGCACAGCCTGCTGAGGGAGCAGCCCTGCCTGCCCTGCCGCCCCACGCCCCACACCCACCCCAGAAGGGCAAAAAATGGTCCGTCTCCCAAACTGGAGCTTCCCTTTCCATCAAGAGCCCAAGGAGGGTGGGCTCTGCCCCGCACCTGGGAGCAGGACAAGGGGCTGCTCGTGCTGCTCCTTTGCTGCCAGAGCAACAGAAACTCTGATTCTCCCCCAATAATTCTTTGTTTTATCCCATGAGGCACCACTGCCAAGCGTGGAACCCGTTGTGTGCCATCAGTGCGTACAAAAAATAAATTAGCTGATGTTTAACTCCGAAATTATGTTGCCAAAGAGCAGGAATTCATTCAGAGGATCATTAGGAAGAGTCTTAAAACAAGACAGACTAATTTCAGGCTGCGTCTTCGCGTTCTGTTGTTTGGGGAGCGCTGACAGTGAGATAGATGCTGGTGGGAAGCTATTAAAAATGGCAATTCATTTCTAATCCCATTACCTTGACACACATCAGTTTTTAAATCAAGGGATGTACCTTTTCAGATGATCCCGCTGTTATTAGGTGCTGTCTATTGCTCGGGGGTGGGGGGAGAATAGGTAGAATTAATTCTAAATATGTGCTATAATGTTAGATTGATTTCTTTATTAGCACCTTTTATAGTCAATTCTCTTCATTGAAGGGCTCTGTCATATCTCCTGCCGACATAAAAAGATAGCCATGATGTTTTAAAATGACGCCAATAAATGTAGAAATTTGTGAATGTGGGATATTTAATGGCAAATCGTTATAGATGGTCCACCAAATTGGGGAAGCAGAGACTGAATTAAGCCTCCTGAGATCTGACATCTTATTTGCAAGATAAAAAGCAAGAGCAGCAGCCTGGGTTGGGGATTGATGAATAATTCGGAGGTTTTACGTTACCCTTCCCGGGTTTATAATAGTTCCTTCATGGTCTGCATTGTTCTAAGGTGATGAATCACCACCGAGTTTCATCGTGTCTTCCCAGCACAGCCACTGTCCCCGATTTTAACCTTTCTCCTCCACCAGTTCCAGCAAAGCACAACAAAAATTATCTCTCAGATCAGCTTGTATCCATCCAAAATCCCAATGGGCACGAAAGCAGCTACAATTTATTAGCAGTATCAGTGTATTTCACTGCTCATCTAAGAATATCATTAATATTCTTTCATCACCTTCTCTACAGCTTTAAAAACTGCTTCATAATATTGAGCTCACGGCTGACCAGGAGTGAGCAAAATTTAAATTTTTTATTCCTCAGAAAATCCCTGTGTTTTCACATTTTGGCATTGTGTCATAACATCTCAAAGGATGGGATGTGGGAAAAAAAAGCCCAAAAAAACCAAAACAAAACTGAATTTCAGACGCTCGGGAACATTTCATTTGTGATTTTTCCAATAGCACATTTTCTTACTCCAAAGGTGAAATGATTTGGAGAGGTTGATTAAATTACGCCACTGTCACCGGATTCTGAGTCAGTACAAGATTGGTTTAATATTGAAAAACAATATTTCCCTCCATCAGCAAGTTCCTGCTGAGGGTGGTGCCCAGGACGGCAATACGTTTGTCATCCTTCCGCCAGGCTTAAATTCCTCTTCTCTCCCTTTTGTGCATGGAAATGGCAATTCCCACGGGAATATTGTTCCAGCACAGCATCACCAGCCACGGCTGCTGCTTTCCGTGGGCTGACTCCAGCAACGGGAGCACATCAGCAGGTTTGGGCCACAGCCTCGCTGAGCTGCTCCATGCGGGAACGAGGGATGGAGGGATGCAGGGCAGGCAGCCCATGGCCAGGGCACTTGGGCACACCCCTGGGAGAGCAGGAATTTCGCTTGCCTCATCTGTTTGTTCCTACTCTGCTGCACTTGGAGCGATCTTTCCTAATTGCTTTCCCTGTTGGTTTGGGCTCAAAGGCTTTTTGTGTGAGATTCTTCCCCTGTCCTTCAAGAACTGGGCTGCTGATCTCTGCGGGGTGAGTCTGGAACTCAGAAGTTATGGCTCAGGATGGTCCATGGGGATGACACCAAGCCCCTCATCTTCTCCACAAGCAGCTCTCTGGATCTTGTGGCCATCCCTGAGCTCTCTCTGATGAGCAAATCCTCTCTCTGCTCTGCTCACAGATACCCCATGGGAATCCCCCAGGTGCACCCACTTCCCTTGGGGGGAAGATGCACTCTAGCATTGCTTGTGGTCCTTCACGTTCCATCAAAGATTTGGGGTCTTTTGGTGGAATTCCTAATGGCGGAGGCTGGATCAGGGCGAATTCTCCAATGACCAGACCAACCCTGCAATCCAGCAAAACACCAGTTTTTTAATCTGTGTACTTGTCATGTAAATTAGTGTCCTCACAGAGCTGCAACACGGGTCTGGGTTTTAATTCCAGCAACGAACAGCAACATAGCAGGAAAGGACATTCATCATCTTGAGTAATGGATTTTCTATGACTAATATACTTGCTCCTGCATTCTTCAAGGACAGTGCCTTGACTCTGCCTCCTCTCTCTTCCTCCCCTTGAGGCACGGAGGAGCCCAGCTCTCCAGAGCTCGCAGCAGCAAAGCCCTTTCTTCCCATGGAGGGGAGATGCAGTTGGGTTTCCTCCCGGCAGACCCGAGTGCAGCAGTTGCAGCAAAGCTTCCAGTGCTGCTTGTGTTCCTCCGATCACCTGAGTGAAATGCAAAGCACGTGGGGACACAGGAATGGGGGAAGAGTTTCCCTGTGCTCTGTGGTTCTGCTACCCAGTGGGGTGGATGGGGCCGGGTTGCCATCAGCTCTACAGCAAGCAGGGAGGTTGTTCCAGCAGGAGTGAAATCGAGCTCTGCGTGATTATTGCAGCAGAAACATCCCCTCCTTTAAAGCTGGATACCTCCTCCAACAAAACCCACGGTGGTGGGAAGAAACTTTTAACATCCTCCTGGGAATGGCAGGAGCGGAGAGGGCAGCAGTGGGTGCGAATTGTGGGGGTCACGGCGGATTCCCTCCATCCCGTGCAGGAATCAGAGCCTGGAGTGTGAGCAGGGCGAGCTGGGAGGAGGTTTCATCACTGCCGCGAGCAGCAGCAGCGTGTTGATGATGGATGATCCAGACGAAGAACTGGGAGTCAGGATTTCTGAGACACAGTCCCTGCCTCTGCCACGCTCGGCCAAATGGTTTAATTTATCCACGACTCATTTTCATTCCATGTAAAACCCGGGGATGTTGATACTCTTTGGCTTCGCAAGACACAGCGCAAATGAATTATTATTTGTAAAGCGCTGCAGGTGCTCTGGGTGAAAGGGAATGTTGTAATTGCAAAGCAACGCTATTAAGTGGCAAATTGGATGAAACCTTTTACTAAATGAACTGTGTTTCAAAACACTGCATTTGCAAAGGCTGTTCCTTTGTAAAATGAATCTACTTTTTAATGTTTCTTGCTTTAATCTTAGTTCCTAAAGAAGATTTACAGTCTCATCAAGTCCTGTGAGTCAATGTTAAATTATTGTAATTTATTCCACATTATGTTATGTTAGTTTTTGCCACATATGGCATGTTACATTAATTTAGCTAATGTATGCTAATTTTGTGCGAAATTTAAGTCACAGTACCCACATAGTATGGAGATTGATGTCTTAGAAATTAATGTAATAATAGTAATAATTAATAGTAATAATATGAAAGCTTTGGCATTGCTGCTTTGGAATCCCTGAGCGTTCCAGTTGAGTTTATTGTATCTTTGTAGCATGACTCACTAACTACTCACAGAGAAAAGAAAGAGATCTTGTGTCTTCTTTACAGAGCCATATATCAACGCCATAAAACACAATCCCAATCCTTCATAGCCCCATTGCAGCAAAAATTGTTAGTCTCTGTGGCACAGGACCTCCAAGCTCAATAATCTTTCATGCCTGTAAACTCCACAACAGCTGGACATCAAATCTCTGGATTAATTCAACAAGTTTCCACATTTCTCTCCACCCAGCCCTTTTTTTTTCTTAAGAAAAGTAATATTTAATGGCAGGGCAATACTCTGGCTCTCTCCATCCTTGCTCTGGCTCTGAGTGGTGCGATGCCAGTACGTTGTTTTGCATCAGGTCCAGCCCTCCGTGCAGTGTGACAACTCCCGAAGGGTCTGAAGGTGGGGGGAAAACACCCATCCAGGCACCCTTTTCCTCCTCCTGCCTTTTTCCAGCGTTCATCACTCGCCAGGTCAGTCGGAATTGGCATGTGAAGGTTTTAACTGGCAGGTCGTGGTGCGAGGAGGGTGCGGCCCCTTCCCTGGAGCCCTCCAGCAGCCTGGGGGCTCTTCAGAAAGCCTGGAACACCCTAAACTGCATTTTCTGGTTGAAATTCCTGTTGTGCAAACTCTTTGTATTAAATCTGTCCTGCATTTACAGAGTTATTAGTGTGCACGTTAATTACAACAGGCTTTGATTAAAGGCATGGACCGTAAAAGCAGATTAACGTTCTCCTGATTTTAAGCTTCTACGTGAAACTGGTTCAGAAAAACCCCCGTTGTCTCAGGAAAAACAAATCGTGTACCTTGCTGTGGGCAGAGCCTGACCCTCCCTGTAATCCCATGTCCCTTCGCTGCCCTGAATTAATGGGAGCTCAGAAGAATTTCCTCCGTAGCTCTAAGCCTTTTTGGTGTTATTATTTAAGAATATTTAATCTCAAGGGCAACAAATAAATATGAAATCATTGTTGAGCCAGTCGTCCCACTTTGGTGGCTGAAAGGCTGTTATTGTGTGGGAGGGAGGAGGAAGGCTGGATCAGGAAATGGGAATAGCTGCTAAGAAGGGAAACGAAGAGCAGATGTGTGGCTGAGGGGAGCTCTGCTGAGCCCCAGCACTCCCTTGGAGAGGACACAGCCCCTCCTGGCCTTGATTGCAAGGAAGGGATGAGAAATTAGGGAGGTTTAGGCTGCTTAAGCACCTTCCCCTAAACAAACTCAGCTCTGAACTGTGCCCTTGACCTCTCTTTCCCATAAAAGGTTGTGGCATAGGAGGAAGAGGCAAGAGGGTGCTCCATCCCTCTCCCTGCCGTCTCTCCAGAAAAGCTGAGCTTCTCCATCATGAGCCATCCCTGTCCCAGCATGAGGAATTTGTGACTTTAGGGTGAATCACACTTTGCTGCCGTGCTTCAGCCCTGCTCTTTGCTGTTTGCAATTGCAGGGCAGCCTCTTGGGGTTTTTTAGAGCAATTTTTTGGAGATTTAGAGCCCTTTTTTGGTCCTGTGCAGGCAGAGAAAGCTCTCACACCTCTGTGGTGAGACCACTGGAGAATCCAGTGCTTGTCTCCAGCATCCCCACCGTGTCCTCTGCCTGTCACCGCCACATGGAAAACCCACAAAGCAGCAAAACCTCTCTTTGGTCTCATGGCAGGGACCTGCCGAAGCCTCTAATCCACATTCCTTTATTTTTTCTGCAGAAGGGAAATGGCTTTTGTTCCAAACATGATATTTGCAAACTATCGGAAATCTGTTCCCTCAAACCCCAGGCTGATGTGAATAATAGATTTTGAAAATTTGGTGCAGGCAACACAAGCGTGTGGGATGATGAAGCGAGCAATATAACTTGGCCTGAGGCCCACGTCTCAGTGGCCCTGCAGTAACTTGCCTGGTGACAATGACAGAGATTTTATAAATGAATCTATTTGTTATTGGCAGGGCAGGCACCGGCACGAGCAGGAGAACCAGACTCCCGGGAGACACAGCCCTCTCTGTTCTGCAGTGTTGGCTGACAAAATGTTGTGAGAAATATGTGTGTAGACATGGAGCATCTTTAGAGGATGGGGCTCATCTGATCTGCCTTATGGAGGGCTCAGGTTAAAGCACACCCTGAATGTCCAGGTGTGCCACTGGTTTCTCCTTTCCCCAGGTGCTGGATCTGCAGGCACTGCAGTGGGATGCCGGGATTTGGTCCTTACATCAGATTCAAGTTCTTCACGGGAGTGACCCCTCAAGGAGTTGTTTATCAGAATTACAGACCAGAAGAAAGGATCCTTTAACTCACCGCTCTCAGAGCAGCCAAATTTTCTGAGCCGTGGCCAGTTCCCCAGGCCATGGAAAGACAAAGACCTCTCAGGGTTTGCTTTTTGCTGCAGATTTAGGCAATAACAACATGGTCTCAAGTAAAAGGCTCCTGTTTCCCCAGGCACTGGGCTCGGAGTCTGCCAAGCAGTGGGAGCTCTGACGGAGCCCTCGCTTTTTGAGCAACCAGCTCCCACCTTCCCTTTATTTCGCTTGCTGGCAAAGCCTCTGATGGAAATGGATTTCAGCTCCTCCTGCCAGATGGTGATGTGAACCAAGGGCTGCAGACAGAGATCGCCTCCAGGCTGAATTTAAAATGCCTCAGTACATTTTATTTTTGTCCAGAAAGCCTTGTAAGAGCCACTCAGCTCCACGGCACCGAGCCATCCTGTGAGCGGTCCTCGGGATGCTCCAGGAGCTCTTCCAGCAGAGTCTTTTGCTGCACCAGCCATCAGCAGTGGCTTGTATTCACCAAAAATGGCCTTCATTTACCCAGATAGCTTGTACTGACCCAGCATGACCCAGTGCAAAGGCTCCCTGCATAACAGGACAGCTTTTTCCACCGCCACAGTGCTGTCACGGGTAGCAGGGACTGGGCTACAACCCTTGGATTCTCACCCAGCTCTCTGCTGTGCTGTGAGTGCCAAGAAAATCTAGAAAAATCCTTTATCTCATTTAAGTTATTTAGCAGTCTCATGTCCTGTACAGCCCAGTGCAGGAGACCTTCTCAAGGGAGGGCGTGGAATGGGTTAGTGCCTGCAAAACCACTTCTCCAAAGCTGTCTCTACATGGAGAGCCCTACTCACAACAACCCACCGGATGCCTTGGAAAGAGGGATGTGCATCCTCAGCGGTGCTCGAGGTAAAAGGACATTTATGCAAAGCAATGATCTGCTGTTTACCCAGTTTTCTGTATTCCCCACTCCACTGCAGGTGATATTTGCTCTTGAGTACAAGTTCCTCCTGAGCTCGGGTGCCGCCATGAAGTCATGTTCCTGCATTTATGACATCAGTCGTTGCTATGGTGGCGGTGTCAAAAATTCCTCTTTTATTATTGTTTAAAGGGAATTATTCAGTGCGTTCCAGATCAAAAGCACCGGGATCTTGGGATGTGCCTGAGCTGCAAAGAAATTCAAACAAAGCCAAAAATAGCAATATTTGGATAAGCTGGATGACAGCCAGATTGTCCTGTGCTCATTTTCCTGTCTACATTATTCAGTGCCTTTTTGAAGCTGCAGGGAGCTAATTCAGGATCTGAGGTGCATCTTCCCAGGAGTTTTCCATGCACAGGGCACAGCCTCAGACTCAGCCACCTCTGCATCCTCTGGGCTGGTTCAGCCTCCTGCCCTCACTCGCTGAGCTGTGTGCTCATCTGCACAAGTTTCACACCACGGGTTTGGATGAGAGTCTTTCTTCTGCCCAGTGTCTTCAGGGACAGATGGAAAGTGAACCCAAATATTCCTGATGGCAACTCACTCCCCTAAAGGACCTGGGTTTTGAAAGTGTCTGGGAAACTTCTGGAAAACTCATCCCTGGAACTGTCCAAGGCCAGACTGGATGGGGCTTGGAGTAACCTGGGCTAGTGGAAGGTGTCCCTGCCCATGGTTCCCTTCCAACCCAAACAATTCCGTGATTCTTTGGAACCCTCTCCATGGGTCCATGGCCATGGATGGACTCAAGCATCCTCAGCAGCTGTCTCAAAATGCGGGTGTGATGCCTCTTGCTGGAAGCCTGGAGGTGAGTCTGAGATTAACAGGTGCTGCTAAAGCAAGTCTTTACTGGAAATACAAGAAGTCACAGCTCCCAGCCCTTCCCTCCCACCTCTCCTGTGGTTGCTCCCAAAAGAGAGGTCACGCTGGAGCCACCTGCCTGTGGGGCTAAAAATGGACACTCTCTATTTATTTTGCCAAAACGTTTAGCAACTTAATAATTAGAAGATTTTCAGCCTTGGCAGCATCCGCTGGTATTGGCCATGGGCTTGAATGTCAGAGGAGGAAAAGGAAAGGCGTGTGAGTGCACACCTTCACACGAACATGCCCCTGTCATACAAGTGTCCTTTCTTTAGGATAAAAACATTGAAGTGCAGGACTTAAACTGTTCTTGAAGGGCTCTTTTCCTCCTGCCTCGTCCCCTTTCTGCATCCCACCATCCTTCAAACTGCAACTCAGGCTCAGTCCCTTGGCTCCCACAGCCTTTCCCTTCACCCCCAGCTGAGAGGCAGGTTTGAAGCCAGCAGTGACACTTTAATGACCATCAATTTGCAACGGCCCTGAGACACCTAAAAATAAGCAGATGAATGAATGCAATACATGCTTTTGCTTTTGGTCCCGTGCTCCCAAAGCTGGGGCCTTCCAAGCGCTGCCTGCAGGTGCAGAAGCATTTCAGTGACTTTCCTGGAGGTCTCTTCCAAGAAGGAGAGAGAAGAAAACATGCCACTGATTATGAGGATAAATGGTCCTCTCAGCAATGTGATACCCAGCACGATTTATATTCATTGCTGACAGACTGTGGTGGGTTGGCCTGGTGGTGTCCTGCTTCCAAACCATCTGGAAATCTGACTTTGCAAACGGCTTTGATCCCCGAGCAGCTGGCTGGGAGCGCCACCCGTGCTTCCCAACCCTCTCCTGGAGACAATCCACGCGGCTGGGTTCACTTCTCACCCATCTCACCACCTTCCCCCACTCCAAATTGTCATTCTGGGACAACTCTCTAAGAAATTGCATCTGATGTTTCCAGTCGATGCAGCTAAGGAAGACAGATGCCAATGGGATGGATATTTCACGGCTCTCCCAAGCTCCCTGACCATCAATATCATCTGACTCTCATGTCAATATTGAAGAGATCCCAAAAAGAGCTGGGGTATTTCATCCACACAATACCACACATCGCTATGGCTCAGCCTGTGCAGTGATTTTTTTAAGTAGTCAAATGGGTTTTTTCATAAATGAGGGGTAATTTCTTACGAGAATAAACCCTTTCCATTAGGAAAATGTAAAATGTAGAAGATTGGGTGGTTTTGTGTGTGCGGTGGGTTTTTTTTTTTAAGGCAAAATGTTGGAATTGCTACTCATCATCAAAAATAGAGAGCTGTTTGGAGGCTGCATGTGAGAAAATTGCCAACTCTTATTGAATATCTTATTTACTTGCAAAGTAAAGAAGAAAGTAAATAAGGAGCTGTGCAAAATATCTGCATCTCTGGCAATTTCCTTGTGGGCAATCACACACGCCGCCTACGGTCTCTGCAATAAATTGTAGTCCCAGCCGTTTGCTTCCCCTCCTTATGTACATACATTACATTTCTGCTCAGCAATTTTGACTTCCACCCACTTTTGTTGATGGGCAGAAAGAGGGGGAACAGAGAATAAAAAATGCGGCCGTATTTTCGCTGTGACAAATTACAGTTGATGTTTTATTTCCAGCTGGAACGTCCAATGATATATAAATGTTTGTGGTGTTGTCTCCCCAGGGTAGCCAATGGGCATCTGGGTGTTTTATTTCAAATTTCCCCGTGCACAAGATCTGTGGTGTTTCTGAGGCGAGATGGAGCTGGGGGAAAGGAGTTGTCCTGTAGGACTGTAGGAGGAAACAAATAATAGGCTGTATCGAGCATTGATTTGGGTGGTTGTTCTCTTGTTGGCTTTTTCTGTATTCAACCAACCGTGTCTTATAGATTATTAAAGTGGTTTTCTGTCAGGGGAGTCTAAAGAGGCTTCATCATTATCTGTTGAATTCAGGGCTGTTCTTTCCCACGTGAGTAAGGCCAGTGGAAACGGAGGTGTTTAGGCTGGGGGTGTTCCTGGAGCACAACCTTCCTGAGCAACCCTGGGGTGCACAACCATCACAGCATCACTGGGTTTATGTAGTCAACAGGATGGTCACTTTGTGAGCTGTTTTTTGCAAGCTCTTGATGATGTTTTCTGAGCTCCGCCACAACTTACTCAAATCCTGATTTTTGTGCTTAAACCCCCTGTCTTCCTGCTGTTCAGATCTCTCAGCTCTCTGATGCTCCAGCCCCAGGGCCATCTGTTTTCCTCCCTTCCACAACAGGGGAGACACAACCCTGTTTCAGGTCTAGACCAGGCATTGGGCATGGTTTGAAGATGGTTATTGGGCATGTGATGGAGGTAGGACCATGTCTGGGCACCTCTGGCTTGAAACCTCAGCTAACTCAGCCTTGTCTTCACCGCTTTCAAAGCATTAATTCCAGCCAGGATCAGTTTTCCCATATCTGTGTGTTTCTGGCCGGATCCTCAGTCCACACATCTCAGGTTATTCCGTCAGCCCATCACCTTCCAAATGAAACATGTCAGCAATGTCTCACACGTGCTGGAACTCGCTGGGTCTAATTTGCAGATCTACGGTACCTACATTAAAGTTTGTTTAAAAAAATAATAAGTAGAAACGTCAAGGGATCAGAAGTTTAAATTGAAATACTGTGTCTAACCTGTGCTAATCCTCCCCCTCTGACAGTTTTAATTACTCAAAGATATTAAGAAAAAGCCGTGTTTTGTGCCTGCAGCCTTTAATTATGATTCTAGGCCTCCTTAAAGGGACAGCCCCAAGGGAGCAGTTTAAATTGATACTCTGAGTTGGAAACCCACTTCCTTTCTCATCCTCCTGCTCCTCTAATTGTCCTTAGTAAGGTTCCCATTGACTGCAGCTGCCATTACATCAGACCCCAAAAGGCAGAGGGCAACTTCAAAACCCATCAAAGCAACACAAACACCACCAGAATTGAGAGTCCAAGCTGGAGGCCTGTCAGACCCATTTAGATGGATGTGTTGGAGGATTCATGCCATTAACTGCAGGAGTGAAAGCAGTGGAGAAATACCCATATTCTCGGAGTTTACACTTCACTGACAGCTTTTACTGTGAGCTCCAAACCCATCATTTCTTTCCTGTTTTCTCCAGACCAGTGAATATTGGACCAAAGAAGCCCCTGCTGTTACCCAGTGGTGGTGGTGGGATGTAGGTTGGTGAGCATCCCTCCTCCCTCCTGGCTGGTACCACTGGGTATTGCGTAAGGCACCTCTGAGACTGCAGAATGGGAATTTAATTTCCAGGACCAACAGCCCGGAACCAGAATTTTACAATTTCAAGCCTCAAGGGGTTCGTCTTAATTACCATAAAGATTTTATGACCCAAGTCAAGAATCACTCAGCTTTATACTTTCCCCAGTCATGTTACACTCCTTCAGCTCAGCCTCAGGCTTAGCCTGTTTTCCAGGCATCAGGAGCTGTCAGATCCATCCATGGGCAGGGGAGGATGTGAGCACATGGGACACCAAGGGAGCTACGGTGTTTCTAGGTCACTGGAGATGGAGGTTAAGGAGCTGACAAACCTGCTCGGTTTATTCTTTAGCATCCAGGCTTCCCCCAGAGCAGCAGGAAGAGGAGCTATGCCATGCAGAACTGCTGGCCATGACATCGAGGTGTCCAACTCACAGGACACCAAGTCAAGTCCGTCCGGTGGAGGTGGGGAACTTCCACGTGCCGCTCCTTTTCCAACAGTATTTCATGACCGTGATAAAAGGGTGTCTCTGCTGCCAAAATGTCCACAGTCTCCCTAAACAGATGGAGAATGCACGCAAATGAGGCAGATGTCCAGGCGTGTGTCCTGCGCCTCTTGACTCCGCATCCCGACCCTGGCTGCCCCTTCTGGCTCTTGTTTGGCGTTGGCTGAAAATCATTAGAAAGCTGCAGCCCCAACTCAGTAGATTTTGGAGGTTGTCCAGCACATCACTCCCTGGAGCCACCTCACTGGTTTGTTTACTTGTGTGGCTCCTGGCAAGCCACAGGAGGGACTTTAAGTCTGTCTGAGAGACGTCCTGCCTTCAGTGGGCTCTCCAAGGAGCCATTGTCTCTGGCTGGTGGTGGGGCTTTCTTCAGTGATTTGCTGCATCCTGATTCAGGCAAAATTCCCATCAGTGCCTGTGGATGTGCCTTATCCTATTAATTCGATGGTGGTTGTGTTTTGAGAGAAGGAGGAGGAAAAAAGTTGCCTTTTCCCAAACCGTCATTCTCCTGCATGCACGAGCAGCTCTGAAATTAAAGCACCGCAACTCATTCTGCAAGGGCTGTTAACTTTACATCCTAATTGCTTAATTAAGCTGTCTTGATCCAGGTAATAATTGCAAACTTTCTATCCGAGAAAGGTTTGCCGAGTTAAGCAAGAATTGATGAAACATTTATGCTTCTGACAGAGCCGCCTGCCCTTTATTTCCTTCCGTTTGCTGGGAAAAGTCTCTTCCAGCCAAACGTGTTCCCCGTGACAGGTTTTATTTCAGCCGAATTGAAGTGTGGAACCAACATCGCCCCGACAGCCGGTGCCGGGGGAGCAGCACAAACCGCTCCCAGCACGGCCATTCCCTCCGACCCGGGGACGGAACAGGAAACCCAGCCAGCCCTGCATTTACCTTTCAGGATGGTTCTGCACTTTAGCAGCAATAAAAATAGATTTAAGAGCTCAGCAGCAAAATTGCATTAAAAGTGCCTGCAGAAAAGGCACGTATTCATGTGCTGCTCCTCGCTGCTCCTGCTCCCTTCACACATTAACCAGGGACCCCCTTGGTGGGGATGCTCTGCAGCACAATGGAGCAGGGGCAAAAAAAAATGAGAAAACCTTGCAGGGCTGGGGATGTGGCAGCTGCTACTGCACCTTCATCCTCATTACTCCAGGGTAAGTGCCTACGTAACCCATCTCAAGTTCTTTGTTGGTGTTCAGGGTCCCTCACGGCTCCTGCTCACGTGTATGAGAGCCAGGAGAGAACTGAGAGCCTTTTCCAGCAACCTCCCTGTGTCCACTGCTGTCTTCATCTCCTGCAAATCTGCTGAGCACCATAAATTAGAACCACATGATGAATTCCCTCACGCCTGCAAATGAGGATGGATTCCTGTGTTGAGTATGGTAGGTGAAAGAATAGATTTCCCCATTTTGTGGGGGGAAAAAATGGACATTTTTTTAATCATCTTTACATTTTGAACGCTGAAGTTCTCCTTTCCTCCTTTCCTCTCACTTTCAGGGGGGAATGGCACTGCTGGTTTAGTTGAGAGCATTTATTCAGAAGGATTTTGGAGGAGAAATCACTACGACACTCTTTTTCCCATCTGCATGGCAGCAGAATTGGGTAGATCAGTGTCTCTCTGAAGTGAAATACCCCAGTCTGCAGGTGACATCAAGGGCTGTCTGATGTACATCGATATCCACAGTTAAATACTTCCCCTCACTCTTCCTCCTCAAAGGGAGCAGGTGACAAAGCCGAAGTTGAGTTCACGTCCTTGGCTGGTTCACCACTAATCTGTGGAGCTCAAAGGCTGACTGTAGGGAGGGCCTTGCACGTTTGTCCCCACTGGCCTTTGAAATCTGGGACCTTCTGAAGTTCCTAACGCTGTGAGACTGCAGACCCGATCTGTAGATGCGAGTAGTGAAGGTGGGACAGGCGTTAGGAGGCTGAAAGCAAAGGGAAAGTCCAGGGAGGTGTGTTGGGTGGTTGCAGGGAAGAGAGGGGCACCCCAGGAGAGCTCTGGATTAATACAGGGGGCAAACAGCCCCTCTCACCTCTCAGCTCCATCCCTGCTCCTCGGTACCGGGGAAGGGGACATGGGCGAGCGCAGAAATCCCCACCTGGTTCATTCGGTTACTTTCCTTTGTTTTCTGCATCTTGTGGCTGCAGCAGCGTCAGATGATGAAGCAAAGCTGTTGCTGCAGCATTGTTTCAGCCTCTGGAGCAGTGGAAAAGTCAAGTGCAAAAATCTGCCTGTTTGTTTAAGTCTCAATCTGTTGAAATGAGGTAAAAGAGGAGAGGGAAAGGATGGGGACTGCACTCGCATTCCTCTTGTTTGCAGGCAAAGGGAAGAGCTGGCTGCAATGCACGCAGGAGCATGAGGGAGCCTGAAGAACAAATATTGGCTTCTGCCCCCGCATGAAGAGGAAGCTTGAAGCAGGAGGGGAGGGGGCTGGAAAACAAACCCCATCCCTGCTGCTCATTTCAGCTTTCTAAACATCTCTCAAGGTGATGAGCATCCTGCACCAAACCGTGGACGTGCCTTGTGTTTCAAAAGCCCAAAATGTCCCCTCCTGTGTAAGGAGAAAGTTGTGTTCAATACACAGGGTGAGTGTGAGAGCCCTCCCAGCAACGTTTGCTGAGTCCAGTGAGGGGCACAGGCAGAGTTTGGACACGAAGAAAGTCCAGCAGACCAGGGAGGAGGCAGAGTCCAAGGCCAGAGACAAAATCAGCTCCACCACCCCTCAGCAAAATCAGTATTGTCTCAGAGGGTCCCTCCATTGGTGGGAGCGTGCCAGGAGTGATCTCCTGTGGAGTCTGGCAAGGGAAAGCTGGGCTAGTTTTCTTTTTATTTTATTTCCCTCCATTCTATTTTATTTTATTTTATTTTTCTGTCAAAGGCTGTCGAGCAGTTGGGGTAGAGGCAGGTTTAAGTGCTCTCTATTGATTTCCCCCCATGTGGATGAGTTGAGGGAGCGGAGAGGTTTGTGATAAGGTGAGCTCAGTCAAGGCACGTATAAAAACCAGCTATTGGCTGAAGATGAAGGTACAGATCAGGTGAGGGCTCAGCAAAACCAGGGCATGAGCCTCCAAAATGCTCAGATCTGAAAGAAAGCTGAGGAACCCCACAGATCATCCTGTCACTCGGCCCCAAAGCAGCATTTCTATTTTCTCTTATGGCAGATAACGAGAGAAATGCGGGGGTTTCTTTGCCCCCAATAACAAAGGGGCTCTGGAAGCTGATGTTTGTGCTGTGCAGCTGCAGAGGCACCATCTACCATGGCAGAGAGCAGGCTAAAGCCACTGGGGCTCCTCTTTTACCCGGAGTACTCACATTTTTTCCCTCTCTGAGCAGCTCCCACATTCCTATCCCAGAGCCGGCCCCGGTTCAGCAGTCGATGTCAGGAAAACACGTCTTGTCACTGAAGTCACAGCCACTGGCTCAAGGCCACTGGGGTCACACAGCTCTGTTTAGTATCTTCCCACAAAGTCCATTGATCAAGTTTTATGCACAGCAGCACATTGTCATAAAACCCTGGAGACAATGACACTCGTGATTTACACCCACTGGCCATTAGCCTTTTATAACAGTTAGAGTCCAGCACATTCCTGGCTTTCTCCCTTCCCACAGGGACGGCTCAGCTCCATGTGCTGCCCCAGAAACAAGCTGGGCACTCAGAATAACTCAAAGGTACCCCCAGAGAAGCTCTGGACAGTGGCATTCCAAAAGAGCCCCTTTTCCAGCAGCTCCTTCCCACTGCAGCAGCTGTGAGCATCTCCAGCCCTTTCCCCCTTGAAAGGAATGGTCCCAAGCCCACCCCTGGCACTGCTGGTCCCTGGGGATGCTGCTGTGGGCACAGGCATAACACCCCAACAGCCCAAGGAACAAATTCCAGTCTTCTCCCCCATTTCCTAAGGATTCTGTTCAGTCAAGAACAAAAAAAAGGGCAGCATCTATTTGCCAGTCAGATGAGAAGTTACCTTTAAAATCCAGCTGTCAGGAATAAAATGCAAATAGGTGCACGCAGGGCAGCAAAGAAGTGATCTGATGCCTTTGATTGTTCCTGCCTGAGTCTCGTAAATCATTGCTGCCTCAATCCTGTGCCCTGCTTGCTAATTCCTGCCATTACTACTCCATTTATCCACTTGCATAGTTGGTTTGAATTCGAAATGTTGGTTTAATGTGGTGCTGATGAGATGGCAGGCATTTACAAAGAGTGCAGCAGCAACCTGGTTTGGGGAGAATACAGATTTTTTTTTCCCTTCAAAACAGTAATATTACAAAAGGAAATAGCATCTCTGGCAGCAGCTTCAAAGGCAATTGAGACAATTTTGCAGAAGATTTTATGCTGTCTATAATCATGTACTTTATTCTTTTGATTTCACCTTCCTCTGATGCTCAGTGCTCGTCAGCTGAATGTGATGAAGGCCATGCCTTAGGGGAACACGGTCTTTCACCCGTTTCATGTGCAGCGATTGTGTCTTACACAGGATTGGAATCATGTTTAAAGAGTTCACACGCGTGCCTGGGCTTCCTTCTGGTTTTGGATACAGCCCGTGAGATGAGGGAGATACTCAGAGTATGAGACAGACTCTGGGAGCTCTGTCCCTCTGCTGTGAGGACCATTCCTGGTGTCCAGCACTGACCCTGACCCGACACCAATGATTGTCACCTCTGTGTGAGCTGGCTCTGGGCACCACCAGTGCCATGAGGAGCCCTGGCGAGGGCTGGCACTGAGCACAGCATCACTGCACTAAGTGTTCTCCCTGTTAATGATGTGAGTGAGCAAGAAGGAGCACCGGGAAGGAACTGGAGCTGCATCCCAGCTCAATGTCCCCGCCTCTCCCATCTCTTCTGTCTCCTCCTCGATGCCCCCCTGCTGATGGAGCAGCAAGATGAGAGGAGAACATCAACTGCAGGGTGGAGGCGGCTGCACCCACCCATGCGCCCACCGTTCTCATGGCACAGGAGCTGTCTGCAGTCTGAGTGAAAAGAGAAAAGCAAAAAACATCAAATAGGATGGAGCCAGCTGGGACCAGACCCTTTTGATTCCACCACGGAGCAGGAATGAGTTTGTCCCCCACAGCAGCCCCTTCCCGCTGGAGCAGTCGGGCCCTAAAGCACAGTTAATTTCCCATGGACCGCTGCCTCCCAGATTAAAGGAGGGCTTTTGATCAGGGCTGTTGTGAATCCCTCTCATGCAGAAGGGCTAGAGCTGATCTCCTGGGATATTGATCCCTGCTCCTGCCTGCAGGCAGCGTGGCCAGCGTTGCCTGCAGGCAGGGGAGTGGAGGATGCACTTCTGAGCACCAGAGCCGGGTGCTTTTCCAAACAGCTTTCCCAGCAGGCAGGCGGGTAAGGAGGGTGCCAGGGCCAACCACGGGAAGCAGCAGCATCTCCCCATCACCACCTGCTCAGGAAGGGCTGACCCAGCTGCTCTCCCAGCCACGGCAGAAAACACCAGGCTGGCTCGTGTTTTCAAACTGAAGTGAAATTAATTTTCTTCTGGAGGCTTCAGAAGGCAAAAAATAAAAGACAATATTTACATTTGCCTGTGATGTGTCACTCCGCGTGGGTTAGTCATCACTCCTCCTGCGAAGCCCTGCAGGTAACCGAGTGACAGGAGAAGGCTGTGACTCACCAGATGGGACGTGTCTCTCCAATGTGACTTCAAACATGAGACATTAAAGAGAGATTGTCACGTTACAACAAACACCGCTCCGGATTTCCAAGCAGCAAGCAGAAAGTGTGGTGCTCCAAGGAGATCCGGGTGCCAATGAATCAGAACCTCAAAACCTGCCGGGGCCACCCACTGATGACCCTGCAGTGACTTGTGCCAGGTTCCCGTGGTTGGGTGCCAGAGTCCTCTGTGTTTTTCCAAACAAATAGCAAGAAATCCAAATAAGCTGGAGGAACTCCCTTTCCCCACAGTGAGCCCAGCACAGTGTCCTGTCATGCATGGAATGCTGGCTCCTGGAAGTGTTTTGCTCTAATTCTCACGATGCACCGTGGGTTCCCCAGGCCAGGAGTGATTCCAGGGAACAGAAACCACTCAATAAATGTGATAAATGGGGACAGCAGTGCCAGAGTTGGAGCAGACCTGAGCAGAGTAGGCTGGTGCTCTGCGGTCACTACTTGACATAAATATGGGAGCTGACCTGGCACTAATTTGTCCATTAAAACATAAGATTCCTATGATGCAAAACAAAAAGAGAAAGCAGGACAGGATATTTTCCAGCATCGATGTGTCAAGGGATTCCCCAAAAGCAAATGAAGGGCTGGACGGGTTTCCTGCACATGCTGGGATCCCCCTCTGTTGGCTTAAAATGACTCCTGTCACTTTGCACTACCTAAAAAATCTGCTCCAGCCTCGGGTACAAACCTGGAAGTGCTCAGTGACCCCTTCCCCAAAAGCCAGCACTGGGGGCTTTCCATCTGCCTCAGATTCCCCGCTTCTCCCTGACACACCCAGGGGGATGGAAAGAACCTTGAGGGTTTGGCAAGGAGGTCGAATGCAAACATTAATACCCATCTACAGAATGATTAGTTACTATTTGCCTGATATTATTGTTTGTTTTCTATCAGCACCCTTGCTCTGGTTCTCTTCTGAATCCCACTCCTGATGCCAAGCCAGGGATATTTTAGGAAATGCAGATTATATAATATTTACATCTGTGCCACTTGTTTATTCCTCTCTGTCAGTTAATTTTATTACTGCTCCTCTCTCACGAAAGCAGAGATTTGCAGAGCCAAAAGCATGCTACGTGATTTCAAGGATGCACTAATTTTAATAATTAAAAAGCTGCTGCCTTCCATCTGCCTGGGCAGGGAAGGAGAGGCAGTGGAAAGGCACAAGGTTCTCGCTGGGAAATCTTTCTCTGCATCAACCTGATGCTCCCCCAAAATGTGATGGGTTCTCACATTGTCGGTCTGGTCCAGGGTCTGAGAGTTTCTCTTGGTTTTCTTGTCTGGGAAGAGGAAAGAGAACCTAGGAAGGGACCGTAAGTAATTATGGGACTTTGGAGGCCTGGAAGGAGGAGCTGGAAAACTTGGACTGAAACAAAACTGCATTTTCCACTGGTCAGAAACACCATCTCCCTTGACAGAAAAGTCAGAAGTTTAGAGCAAAGCCAAGGTTCTGCTCCTTGGTGTGGTCAGGGGGGAGCAGCCAGGCTGGAGGAAAACATTCTTCTCCCCATCAGGAGCCCCGAGCTGGGCAGGGAGTGCCATCCTAAAGCAAGGACAGAGACAATGACATGGGCATGGTGACACAGGGCCACCAAAACGGGGCTTCTCTGACAGTGCTGCAGCAGAGAGGCCACCAGCAGGGACAAGTTACTGTGACATCAGCCTCGTCCCCGGTCCCAAAAGGTATTGGCTTGGCAGAATAAAGTCAATTTTGCCCTTCCAGAGTGTGACTGGAGGGTAAACGGGTGGTTAAAGAAGTCCTGAAAGCTGCTGGGTCTGGACCCGCCCCTGGGGCGCCCAGAGCTGCTGTTGGGGTGTGTGAGTGAGTGTTGGGGTGGGACGGGGGACCCCCAGCACCAGAGCAAACCAGTTTTGGGTGGTGAGGAATCACTTGCTGGAGGATGGAAATGCAACCAGCAATCACAGCGGCTTTAGCTCCTTTCAAGGCTTCCGCTTGAGTCCCAGGCTGGGCACTTGGTTGCCCCTGAAACCCAGTTCTCAACATTTCTGATCGTTCCCGATTTAAAATCTCCAGGAATTCACCTCCAGGCCTGAAGCCCCACATAGCTGCTCATTACCCACAGCCCTCCCTCCATCCTTCTCCTTCCCACGCCGTGTTTCATAGCGCTCCTGTAGGATTCCCTCTCAGATAACAAAAGAAGCATCTGTAGCACAGGGGGATGTATAAGACAAACAATAGCAGAAGGTTAACAGCATTTCGTAAAATAAACCCCCCTGGCACCGCTACCACATCTAAGCACGGAATCTGACGAGCGTAATCCAAAGAAAATATAAAAGATGCAAATCAGAGCAGGCAGAGAGGACAGTAGGACACACGGCAGGGGGGATTTCTCTGTGGTGCAAGCTCTTTTCAGAGGAGCAGATGTCTCAGCAAGTAGGAAGGGGAAGAGGGGATTTGTTTATTGAGAGGAAAAATAATCTTTTAATTTGGCTCATGGATCAAAATCTGAAATTTCATCCCCAAAGACCCTATTTGCCGGCATTTCTTCTCACTGGTGCTTGCAGCAAAATTCAACAAAAGCTGTTTGCAGCCTCCTTTGGGACACCAGGACTCCAGAAGACCAGCAAGGGCTGGCTGGACCATGGCAGTGCCACCAAACACCACAACCCAGGAGACACTTTGTGGTGCCCAGCACTGCATCATCCCACACATCCACTCTCCAGCCTAATGGAGGGGATAAAAAACCCACTGAGCATGATTGCTCCCAAAAAGCTTGGATAATTCCTGCCTCTCCCCCTTTCCTGCTTAGTAAGTGCTGCCTGGAAAATCAGAAGGTGATGCTGCTAAGTACACCGAGGGCTGCTTTCCCAGCCAGCCCATGATTACACGCAATGTTAAGTGCGGGAACATTTCCAAGGCTCCTCTGAGACCAGGAGCAAAGGGAGAGGGGATTGTTTTAATTGAAAAAAAACATCCCCACACCCAAGCAAGCCTGTTGTGTTTGCAGCAAGGCCAGGTCGGTGTCGCCGGTGGCTGGGGTGGGCACCGACCCCCAGCACGACCAGCAGCACGGAATCCAACACCGTGACCTGCCGCTGGTGGCTCAGGTGAGGAAGATGAGGACGTTTCTGAAGGGCTTTTCTCGGAGCCAGCCGGCACGGCTGAGGAGCTGGCAGGGAGCCACAGAGCCAGCGGCGCTGCCGCTCCATCCCTGCCGCCAGAATTAATAAGAGCTGCATCAGGAGCAGTGCCCGAGCAGGTGCCCAAGCCCTTTACAGCACTCCCATATCAATTTGGCTGGCAAAAAAGTCACAGAGAACCAGCCTCCTCCCCTCCTCACTCTCCTCAAGTGCTTGGGCTGAATATGCTGGAGCTCAGCATCCTTCTGGCAGGGTGACCTGTTCCTGCTGCTATTCAGATTTGTCAAAAAAAACCCTTTTCTCCAAGCAAGACCCGAGGAGACACCTCCTCACGTGCTTCAGGATCACAGAGCCACCTGAGAGTCAAAAAGCAGCAAATAAGGAATAATCAGAGAGAGGGCAAAGTCCCCCAGCACAGTGGGGCTGTGTGTTCTCCCACCAGCACACACAGCCCATCACTGATGTTTTCCCTTTCCTTGTATTTACTTGAGGCCAAAACCAGCCCAAAGTCACTTGTACAAATATTTTTGGGGCACTAATAAAACGAGTGGCAAAGCTCAAAGGAGAGTGAGATGTTCAGTTTCCCCCTCCATCCTTCCAGGACGGTGTTCGGCCACGGGACGGTGGCAGCTCACACCCCAAAAATCCACGGGGACAACACACAGCACACAAAGACCTGCAGAGACACCAAGCCACGACCTTTCCCTTTTTGCTAGAAACACCTTGATTTCCCTTTCAGTTTTTAATGCTGCTGACACTTGGTTAAGGTTAAAAAAATAAAAATAAATACTTTGAATTGTTTATGATGTTTGACAGAGCAAATGGAGCGCGCCCACAGATACCCCCAGTTGTCATTTTATGTCAGGGCTGATCAAGATTACTGGGGTTTGCTGCAATCCAGCATTCAGGCAGCAATGTTGTGGTGTAGGGGCTGATTTTTACTAAAAAAAAAATAAAAAATAGAAGAACCAACCAACCCAATGACTTAAAATAGCCTTTTTGATGTGTATCACGTAAGAAGGCAAGCAGCCTCTGCAAGGAGAAAATAAGCACAGCTGAAGTCATTGGCTACCTTTCTTTATATCCCCAAAAGTATCTGACGTTGCTCGTGTCAGGAATTACATCCCTGTGCCAGGACTGGCCCGTGCTCCTGCCCTCACCTCTGCAGTTGTGGTGTTATTTTTAATTCTGTGGGCAGCAGACACAGCTCTAAATGCAGGTGATGGGCAACAGGTTCCTCCTTTATGGCCAAGGAGCAGTGCCTGGGATGCACAGGAAGGCTCAGAGGGGGTAACTCTGCTCCTGATCCCAAATCAGTCTTCAGCTCTCTCCTCTTTCATCCATTGATTTCATTTATTAGTATTGGAGCGAGGAGGTCGGACTAGATGACCCCACTGTGCTTCCTTGCAACCTTACCCATTCTGTGATTCTGTATTATCAACAAAATGAATTCACCGTCTGTTATCTGCAAACAAAGAAGGGGTTAACCCAAAAAAATAAAAGTTTGAGCTAAAAGTCTCCAAAATGGTTTCAACTTCTCTTCAGCAGAGGGGAAAAAAAAAAATCTGTATTTTTTCCTATAAAAAAACAGATTGTGTTTGCCATGAGGGTGCAGACTGCAGTGATGTTCCCCAGCCTGTGTCTATGGCAAAAAAAAATATGTTTGCCAAAGACATTTTTCTTCAGCCCCCACACAAGCTCCCTCTCTGCTCAGCAAAAGGGAATTTTCCCATTTTATAGGAGGAAAGAAAATATCTTTGCTGTTATATCACAACAGCAGCCACACAAATACATATGGGCCAAGCATTTTCCCCTTGATAGTCCCTCCGAAGGAGGTTTTCATTTGACATCGGTTACATGTGGAAAAGTAATGAGTTATGTTAATTGAGCTCATCTTTGCAAATTGATATTGCTCCTGCAAATAGACAAAAAAAAAACCCCTTAAATATGTTTGCATATCATCAGTATGGAGCCCATATCCAACAGCAACAGGGTCAAACCATGGCTCAGCTCTCCCATCTTCCTGCTGAACTGAGGGAAGCAGAGCTTTGACTGACAGGAGCTTTGAGCTTCGTTACTGCAGGTGATAAACAATCCCATCGGGAAGGATCTGCTGCAGCATCCCCTCCCCTCTGCCAGCCCCATTGCACCACCCAAACCTGACCACAGGAGACTCCAAGCTGAAGTTAGACCACTGGTTTGATCCCCTCCTTTCACTCCTGCCCTCCGTTTCTCAGTCTCAGATTTCATGACTCAAAGTGCTTTTGGTCCACACTTGAGCCAGATCATCCTGGTGCAGTCCCAGCGTGGCACATCTGCCAGCAGGAAGCCCCCACTTATGGCACTAAGCAGTTCTGAGACCAATTAGCAGGGTCTGAACTTTAGGAGGCTGTTTAATTGAAGGGTTGAAGGACACGAGGCTCACTCGGTGCTGCTGAGCCTGGAGGCACCAGAGTGTTGAACGACAGATCATGAATTTTAACTGGCTTTGCTAACCCAGTAGCTTCGTGCCCCCAGGGCTTTGGCAATGGGAGGTCTTGGTGTTGATGTGAGCCCTGGGAACTGGCCCGAGTCTGCATTTGTTGTGTTTGTTTCTAATACCAATGTGTAAAAGATACACAGGAAAAAATCATCACAGAGTTACAGAACGGTTTGGGTTGGAAGGGACCTTAAAACTCATCCAGTTTCACCCCCTGCCATGGGCAGGGACACCTTCCACTAGATCAGGTTGCTCCAAGCCCTGTCCAACTTGGCCTTGAGCGCTCCCAGGGATGGGACAGGGCACTGCGAGGTGTCTCTCAGCACTGTTCATGCCCTCTCTGCCCTGCCTCGTTACTGAACATCCACTCACTCCTTGGAGTTCCTGGGCACATTTCTGTGAAGCCAAGGACATCTGCAACAAAACACCTGCTTCTAGATCCTATCGATCCGAGGGGAGGGAGATGGAGAGCGCTAAGTATTTAAATGGAGACAAGTGAGTCTGTGTTGCTGTGACACCCAATAACGTCCCAGCCAGCACCTCTGTTCCTGGTAAGGAAAAAAAAATCATTTGTTCAATCAGTCATTAATGAAGCCATAAATCATTAGGAGAATAATTCTTCCCAAATTGAATTACTCCTTTCAATTACCTTGCTTTTTTTTTTCCTCCTTTCCTTTCATTCCTTCATTCCCCAAGGAGCTGAGCTGAGTCAATGCATGGGAATTAGACTTAACCAGGCGGATGCTGCTCCGTAACTTGTTGACTTCGTTTGCTTTCTGGTCTCTCAGCTGTTCTTTTTCTCTGCAGATTGTGGCAGGAGAAAATGAAAATCCTGATGTCAAAGCCCATGGTTTCCCACGAGGATAACTCTGTAAGGTTTGGGGTTTTATTTACCTTTCTATGGAATGAGTCCTTCTGGAAAACACAGAGCGGGAGCCTGGCTGTGATTTTATCTTAATGAACATTACTGATCCCTGAGCTCCAGCTCGGAGCCTTTCAAACCTTATCACCGACAGAGCTGGGCTGAGACGTGATAAAGAGACACACCAAACAAGATTTAATCTGCCCAACATTTCTGCACCACTGCCTCATCCCTAATGGAATCTTTACTTGTTTGCAGCCTCACACATACAAAGAATATACAAGTGGCAGGTGCAGAATCAAAATCTCCTGGTCCTACCACGCTATGTGCTCCAAGTCCCAGGGACCAAACCCCTGGGTTATTCTGTCCAAATGAAAAGGGGAAACCCTGGGGTACTTTTAGGAATTTCCTTTTCCCTTCTCCTTTTCATGTTTTCCCCCTGGGACAAGTACCATTTGTCAACTTAACCCCAAAGCCCTCCTGCAGAGCAGAGACATGGCCATGACAGCTTTTTCCCCCAAACTTCATTTACTTTTCCTTTTTCCCCTGACATTCATGAAGGGGTTAAAAACAATGTCTCAATTTCTTTCCTAGCCCTCTGCGCTGACCATCATCAGCTCTCCCAAGCTGTACTTGAAAAAAAGTTAGTTTTTAATTAAGCTCTTCCATCCTGTTTGATATTCATTATTTTTTTCATTACTTCTTAACTCAGCTGACTTTCTTACCTTCTTTTTATGCAACTCAGCCTATTCTCCATTCACTAAATCCTTTGAATCCCTGAATTGCATTTTTGCTATCCTTGTTGTTATTGCTTACATCCTGTCTCAGCCATCATGGCATTTAGGTTTTTTTCCCTGAGGCTTAGATTTGTGTATGTGTGTGTGTGTATGGATATATAACACATAATTTGCTGAGCGGCATGCAAATTGCAATCTCTGGGAGAATGGCAACCTGCATATTGCCAAAATGTGCATCAGTGAAATATGGGAAATTAATTTAGCCCCGTGAAGTAGATAATTACTATTTTGCAGATTGAGAAAGTGGGGCATAAAGAGATTAAGGCCCAAGGACCCAATCCAGCCAAAACCCAATCATATGCTTAATTTAAAGGAGCTTAGATAGTTCGCTTAAAGCCAGCGGGAACAGTCACTGCTTAATGTCAGGCACACGTGGAAATGTTGTGCTGAGCAGAGCCCAGGTGGTGTTGGGACAAGGGAAAGGAGGGATGTGGCTCAGTGAGAAAGGGCTTGTGCAGACCCAGCTCTAACAAAGCTGGGCTGGAATTCACTCACAGGGACCCCCCCACACACACAACAGCCCCTGTCCTGCCTGTGCCTGAGTTGCTGCTGGTTTTCCAGATTAATTGCCGTTACCTACTAATGTGTGTTAAATGCACTGAGGTTCTCAGTTAAGCAGCTTTAGGAAATTATACAAGAATTAATATATTATAGATGCTGTCTCACCGGGTTAATCCAGCCACATTTTTACTGCCTGTGAAACAGCATGAAAACATGATTTTCCCTCCTCCCAGGGCCCTCCAGGACAGGAAAAGCTCCCTCCTCTCCTCCATCCTGCCTGCTTTAGCAGGGTGGGTGTTGCAGTGCTTAAGGCAGGGATGGTTTCTCTGCCTTGTGGGTCCAGCAAAAACAGCCTGCGGGAAAAAATCAGTAATTAGAAACCGTGGTCAGTGCGATCCACTTTTGCCTCTGCCATGAGCCACCAGCACCCCCTGCACCACTGGCAGAGCGGCCACGGAGCGGGAGCTGAATGTGACACATCCCACTCTTTGGCCAGGAGTAAAACCTCCATGGAAAGCAGGAGAGCCCCTGTTGCATCAAGTACAGAGAGAGTCTGAGCAGCATGGCCAGGAACTGCAGCCTGGAGAGAGGGAGATAACGGGGAAATGATGATAATCCCACTGCCTGAGATCCAGAAGACTCAAATGCCAAACCTGACACGTCGGTGACATGTTTGGTGGCCTCTCCCCAAAGTTTCACCTGCCATTCTCAGCTTTGGAGCTGGCCTGACATTTTAATGCTGATCGTTTGGTTTTTTTAACATTTTAAGAACAGATGAAAGCACAGCAAGGCCATCTCCTCCTCCCACAGCAGAGCTGGAGTGCAGGTCCCAGGGAAGCCGCGTGTTTCATCTACACCCGCATCCTCCACGTGTCTTCACACATCGCTCCTCGAGCTGCGCTCAGCGATGGCCGAGGCTGCTGTGGTCCATCTAACTTGTCATATATCTTTGAAACTAATGTGCAAATACAGCTTTACGTAAAATACCAGAGCAGAAGAGTTATGCCAGTCCTGTGGGAAAGTAATACCCATCTTAATAAAGTGTGTAAATACATATTTATCTGCTAGACTGGAACCAAAGAGGCTGTTCTGGTCTGTCGGAGAAAAGAAATACACATTTTAAGACTGTCTAGGTACGTAATTACCATAGAGAGAGAGCGAAATAAATCATCAATGTCTTCTTGCTCTCTGGGAAGGAACCTTCCTGAGCTCTCCTTTAGCTCCTTTGCCAGCAATGAGGATCCCCAGGCACTGTGCAAACCCATCCAGCAACAATTAGTGAGCCTGGGAGAGAAACCAGTAACAACCAGTATGCAGAGTGGTGGGGTAGCCCCTTCCTCTGAGTTTTGGAAATGCCTCTGGAAGAATTTGGGTCCTACCCAGCACGGGATATATTTATTGTTACTGATGGAATGAGACGTCAACTCTACAGAGACAAAGTTATGTGGAGGAGAATTGACTTGGGAAAGACACACCAGCTTTACCTGCCTTCCCATGGCGCCTGATGCACGGAGAAGGGTTTGGAGGCTCCAGTCCAGCTCTGAGCTGGGTTTTGGGAGCAGTTTGACCAGCTCCAGCCTCCGATCCCTCCTCCCTGCCTCTGCTCCTGCTCAGGACATAACCTCGCCTTCTAAAAGCAAAGCTCAGCTATTTCGAGGGGTTGCAGCCATTCCGTTCTATATTAAATCTGCTCGTTGTCCATTAGGAGTTAATGAAGAGGTGGAATGGACGTCTTAATGACCAGCCAGTCGATGAGGTGGATGGTGCAGCCTCCAGTCGATAACACACTGACAGCATCCTCATGGGCATCTGCAGCAAAAACTCCTCGTGTCTGCAATATGCTTATAACCGCTATTAATTATTTATTGGTCTTTTAGAAAATGTTTCCAAGTGGGTCCCAGAATAAAAGGCTGCTGGCTCCTCTTCTTGTCTCCCTTCTCCCACTCTCCCTCTCCTTTCATGCCCCGGGGAGGGGCCGCATCTCCATCCCCTCCAACCCTGGGGCAGACAGGGTCGGGGCAGGGGGACAGAGCTTTGAACAAGGACACGGCCCCTCTCCTTCATTTTTTCAAACCTCTTGGCTGCTCCCTGAGCTGGTGGAAATCTGCTCTGCGAGTGAAATACACGACTCCGAACCCGTGGCGCTGCGAAAAGGCTGGAGCGGCGCAGCACCGGGGGATGCGCAGGGAGAACGGCACCGAGGCACACGGAGACAGGGCTAAACTTAGCGCCAGCCCTCGCCAGACTGTCACATTCACATGAACACGAAGAGGCCAAGGACTCCGAGCACTGAGATGCCCAAGTTGCTTTTTCCGAAGAGCCGGGATGCAGCGGGGAGGTGCCAGACTGGGCTGGGTTCGAGATGCAGCCTCTGAGTAGAAAAATGAATTATTCATCATGGCCCAGCCTGGAGATCCTTGGTGATAAATAATGCTAAGCAGGAGCCTGCTACACGCCTCAGCTACAGCCTGCCCCTACTCTGCCTCCTATTTTATTTTTTAAGTGTACTATGGATTACGGAGCCGAGTTTGACGGGATAAGCAGTTTTTGCAATTGGTCTTTAGGCTGGACGGTTCACCTCCTTTTGTAAAGCTCCTGGAAGCTGCTCTTCAGCAGCATCCTTCAGTCAGTTCTCCCAGAGGTGGGTCAGAGCCCACCCCAGAGATTCAAACACCAGTGCCAGGTGAAGTGAGAAGTTCCCTGGGATTTGTTCAAACAAATGAATTTCATATTTTGATGGCAAAAGAGGATCAAACTTTGCTCCCCTCCACCTCTCCCCTACATCTCCAACCCGTGCTGCACAGGGAATTCAGTCCTGGCCACGCAGCCTCAGGCAGGAGCTGGTGGAGCACCCCAGGCTGTTCAGCTGACACCTCCAAGAGGATTAAATATAATCACAGCATCATAGAATGGTTTGGGCTGGAAGGGACCTTAAAGGTCATATCATTCCAACTCCCTGCCACGGACAGGGACACACATTCCATTAGACCAATCTCCAAACCCTATCCAACCTGGCCTTAAACACTTCCAGGGATGTGGCAGCCACAGCTTCTCTGTGTCAGTGCCTCACCTCCCTCACAGGGAAGAATTTTTTCCTAATATCTAATCTAATGGCATCATTATAATTAATCACTCCCAATGACTGTTTGCAAATAAAAGGACAGACGGTGCCACCATATCCAACCTCAGGATCAATGCCCCAGGAGCTGTGCACGAGCCCAAACCAGGTGATTAAAATTCTGTGTTTTCGTAAAAGCCCGTTGCCATTTCTGCAAAGCAGGTATGTAAATACAGCCTTCTCCTGGACGAGGATTTGCTGTACCTGCAGGCCTTTGGCAAGGGACGATTGACAATGAGAGGTGGGATTATTCCCCATGCTCTGGCCCCACCTCTGTCAGGCAGCTGCATGAGAAAAGCCCGAAGGAAGGAGCAGGGCAGAGCTTAAAGTGGGTGTAATTTATCCGCCAAGAATATCACTTAGAGAAAACCCATGGGCTCCAGCCACAGGGTCGGGAGCTGCTTCTATCCACCAGTTTCAAAACAAGTGGGGTCTGGCAGAAGCACCTGAAATAATGAGCTGGGTCTCCTCCAAGGGGAAGGGCAAATGGACATGGAGCAGCTGTGGTGGAGGAGCTGGCATTGCACCTCCTGCCTGCTCTCCACTCCATCGCTTGCTGATGCGAGGAATTATCTGTTTGTTGCGGTGGTAATTGGGGACATTTGGTTGTGCCAAAAAAGGAGCATGTCATGAGTACAGTGCCATCTGTCAGTGTATGAGACGGGACCAGCACAGTTATGGGCACATGACTGTGCCTTGCCTGCACACCTCCACGTCCCCAAGGTCACCAAATGCCAGGTACCCCAACCTCCTGCAGGTTCAGCAAGCCCAGAGGCCATGGTGACAGCAGGAGTGTGGCACGGGGTTTGTGCAGGCTGTTTGTGGAGCTGTGGACAAGGTTGAGACCTTGGCAATAAACACGTGGGGTGGGGGAGAGTCCCTTTTCAGCAGGATGACTCCGAGTTGCTGTGCTCCTGTTTGTTCCCCAACCCAGGGAACCAGAGGAACCCTCCCATAAATCTAAATAAATTCCTCCACAGCACTGGGCAGGAGAGTTGTGCACCCAGGAAGCTGAGGATGCTTTTCAGGCTGCATTTTCCCACTGGTGCTGAAAACCTGTTGTGCCTATTGACGTCAGAGGGAATTTTGAGACTGCACCAGCTCTGAGCCTTTAATCGTATGTGACCTCTCCGAAGGAACGGGGAAAATTAGCAGCAGAGTTAAGAGCAGAGCCCAGGAGTCCTGATCCCTATGTCCTTCATTTAGTCACAAGAAAAAGCTTTCTCCTGATGGAAAGCAAACAGAGGAGGACTGGAACAGAGCTTTGCTGTGAATTGAAAATGTTCTCACTATTGCTCAGATTGTTAATCCCAGTTTCTCCTGGTTTCTGCTCTTCAATCCTTTCCATGCCTCAGCCTGAAAAGAGAACAGGAAGGATGTGGCTTTGCAGGAGCCTTTGAGTTCACTCTACCTGGGATTTGCAACCCTCAGCGTGGAGGGCTGGATGGCAGTTTGGAAGCCCAGTCTCATCCGTGTCCTCCACTGACGTGTGGGCTTCTTCCCATTTGACCAGTATGTGGTCACATGTGTTGCTTGGTGGGACTGGGGGACCTTCATCTCTATGAATTTCAAAGTCAGCTTAACCTACATTTGCCATAAGGGTAGACCAGAGGTGCTGGTCCTGCTCAGGGGCACAAGGGTCTGCTCCCCATGACCCTGTGATTTCCCTGCACCCCAAAATCAGCTTCACAATCCAGAATTAATCTGGGACATCACATTGTGCCGTGGTCACACAGAATCATGGAATCACGATGTATCCTTAGTTGAAAGGGATATACAAAGATCATTGTTTCCAGCTCCAGGTTCTGCACAGGACAACCCCAAAAATCACCTTTGCATCCCTATTCTGTTATTTTTAGGAAAGCACCCCCCACCCCAGCCTGTGGGTCACCAGTGGTTTGGCTCTGGGATAACTCACCAAACTGACTGACTGGCCCTCTGAGGATGACTCCGTGTCCTGATGTAATAAAACATGAAACACAACACATTTTTCCTGGAGAAAGCTGCCACAGCGGGTTAGATCTGGGGTTAAGGCAGCTCAGACTACACGACACAAGCAAAACCTTCCTTTAGAAGACGTGCTGCTGAAGTGGTTTCTCTTGAATAGGCCTCTGCTTTTCTGTGCATTTCTGCGCTAGAAAGCAGGGAATTGACTCTGTTTCAACTACTTTAATTAAACTGAGTTAAAATCCATCAGCACAAAGTTTCCTGCTATGCCTACACAAAATCTGTTCAATGAAAAAGCCAAAATACAATGGCTATTACTTTCTGTCAAGTTCTACAGGATTTTCTTTTTTTTAAGAGAGGCTGAACAGCTCATTCTGTACTAGTTAAATTCCGGCTTCCACTCCTAAGCTTTTTATTTCAAATGGATATATCTTTGTTAAACAAGCCGGGCTGAAATCCTGCCTTTCCATCCATCCTCTTAAGGAGCTTGAGTGATGCAACTGTGCCGACAGAGCCCAGGGAGCAGGATGGGGGTGATGGAAGCAGGGGCAGCAGGGTGATGGAAGGGGAAGCAGGAGCCCTGCACGGAGCGCCTCACTTTCACCACAGAAGGAGGGATATGTGTGTCAGTGTGCATCCAGAGCAGGTCACTTGTGGTTTCAAACAGCATTTAATGTCTTCTTGGGGCGGGCTGGGATAGGTGTGATGGATGCAGCTGCCCTGGTCTCTGCCCTACTCATCAAGTACAGGATGCTGCCCTCTAGTCCTAATCCCCAAGGAATGCTCTGGGAGCTGGGCAGGGAAAGACTCTTTAAATATATGATGAGGCATTAGGATACATTTGCTGCTCATACTGTGGTATGTGCCATTTCCAAAGGGTGAAAGGGCAGGTTCTTCATGCAAAAAGAAGCATGTGGGACTTAAAATATGCCAAGCACTGCTGCTGAGCATCTCTTAGTATCATCTTATACCAGCAACCTCTGATGGGGAGATTTCCAGGAGGATTAAACTGCAAAACCCTTTTCCGGCATCTGCTGCTTGAAGAGAGCGGGTTGCTATGGCAACAGCATCTGGCCTATTCACATGAGTTTTATAAGGAAAGAAACAAATAAAAAATAAAGCAAAGACAACACACGCGTCACACAAAAGAGAGGTGACTTTGTCTGCCTTCACCAAAGGCAGAATCAGAGTAATAATGAATAATCCAGCCTGGCTGTTGGTTTATGCACGTGTGTGCCACCACAGTCCTGGATCCCTTCCAAAGGCACGGGCTGGGACATGGACAGAGGGGTGTTAGTTTAGCAAAGAGAGGAGGATCCACAGCAATCACACGTGTGTCTTTGTGTGTGCTGTGGATCCTGGGGGCTGCCTGGCTTTGGGGGTAGCACTGGAGCAGATCTCATCCATTGCTGGCCACAGTGAGGTCTCCTGGTTCCCAGCCATGGGGTCCCTGCCCTGCTCTCCATCCCCGAAACCTGATTGCCAGAGTTGACCTCTGGTAAGGGCTGTGGGAGTTCTCTGCAGGGCTGGAGTCAACAGAGCCCAGGGTTAATCAGGGTGATCGAGCTTTTCCTGGGATACGGATGGAGAGGACTCCAGGGATTTCAGAGATTCTCCTAAACAGGTGTGAACTCCTGCACTCAGCACATTTTAATGAGCATTTCTTGCTCCAGCCCAACACGAGGCTGGGCCATTGCTCTTCTCGTCCCAGGAAAAGATGGGTTTAGCAGGAACGTTGTAGAGAAGGACAGGGGATGAGTTCATGCTGGGTCAGGAACGAGCTGTTCTCCACCTTTCCTCCACCAGCTCCAGTGTGTCCTTGGGAACAGTAGTCTCACTTTTAACTGGAGAAATGTTGGTGGATACTCTTTGGAGACAATCTCTTTATCAGCTTGATTTGTATTTCAGTACAGAACAGCAGATATCAGTGGTGGCTCCAAGCCAGCACATTTGGACCGAGGTCTGGAGAAGGTCCAGGATGGAGACAGGCAGCCTGCACGTGTGAACCTGCTGATGGAGCACTGACAGCTAACCAGTTAATCATGGCAAAACACTGGGAAGAGGCAGAGCTTTTCCAGGCAGTTTGTGCTGGCTGGGCAGGCGTGAGGTGCCTACATGGTCCAGCACTTTCATGCCAGGGGCACAGGGGATCCAGATCCCAAATACCGGCAGCTGTGCTGTGGGTAATTCCATTACACATTGGACAAGTGGTGGGACACAGAAGGGCAGTAACTTACTCAAGGACATAAAGCACAACTGGATCAGGAGATTGCTCCAAGCCTGATCCCTGCTGGGTTAGTGCTTTGGGGGGTTATTCATCCCTTACACCCACAGGAGTGGTCTGAAGGATGAGCCAGAACACTGTGCCATGAGGTGTGTTCCCAGCTTGGGTTTGTTCCCAAGTTCAGGCGAGCAGGGTCATTCCAGAGATCCTGTACATCACTGTACTCTTCAAGCCCAGTGTACATTCCTATTGTTCTCAGGAACACACACACACAATTTACCATCTGCTCTGGAACTCTTTATGCTCCGAGCTTGATGCAAATCAGCACAGCTCCACTAATTGCTGGGATGTTAATGATGCTCACGCCAAGGCACAGTCAGGCTGAGCAGGCCAGTGCCAGCTCTGCACCACACTGACAGCGTGACTGTCCCGCAGCCTGCGAGGTGCCACTGTCCCCTCGCTCCTGCTCCGTGGTTTGCAGTGCAAGGTTCATTTGCCTTGGGATGTGCCCAGAGACTGAAATGCAAAGGTGACAGCGAAAGGGGCTGGAAAAGGAAAAGGAGTGGTGATGTAAAGAAGGAATTCAGCCCTGCGGATAAACTGCCATGCAAATGCCTCAGTGTGGAGAGGAGAGGGCAGGTAGGGAAAGACTGGTGGTGTTGGCTGAGTCTTCTTTGGGATCAGATGAAATCCTTATCAGCAGATGCAGACAGGGAGAATATTCGAGTCAATGCAGCAAAAAGCTTGTGCCTGTGGAAGGAGGTTGCAGCAATTAACACTTCAGCATCGCTTGGGTCAGGCAGGCTGTCTGCCCCTGGCCCTCCTGCCCACCACCTGCCTCCTGTGGGCACAGGGCAGGGCTGGGGCTCTGGAGATGCTACCCAGAATAGTCACAGCCAACATCCCACAGCCCCGAGGGCCAGTCCTTCCTCCTACCGCTACAGCCCAAGTGGGGAATCACTGGTCTGCCTGTGGCGGGGAGACTTCAAGCAGTTCAAAATGACCCTGTCACTGCAAATCCGTAGAGCTGTGGTCGAGCTGCGAAAGAGAGGCCAATTTGGGAACCCAAAGCAAATGTATTCCCGTGGCTGGTGATTAGGAAGAGGCTCAGATTAGATGTAAAGCACCACGTGTGTCTACGCTGGCTCATGGCTGTGAATCCTCAAGCACCTTCCCCAGTAACCTCCCTCCCTTCTTCATTTTGTTCTTTCACGACTGATCAGCGATTTCTCTTCCCAGCGCTTGAAACAAGAGATTAGGAATTTCAGGACACTCTGCTGGACTTATTTATTTACCCATTACCTTGTCCTACATGGAGGAAAACACCATTTTACCTGCTGAGATCTCCCAGGACAAGAAGCCTCAGCAGCACTGAAGCCAGCCTGGTGTCCCCATGGAAAGGCAGTGGTTGTTTGCATACCCCAGAAGGGTCACACTGGCAGTGCCTGTCAGGATTGCCAAAGGAAACAGGGCTGAAAGGGTCTGTGGGAAGTTCAAGTTGCCCTGAGACCTCTCCTTGCTCCATATTTTAACTTGGAGTGGAGGGGATCATACTTACCAAAAGGGCAGGGCTTGGGGCTGGCAGGGGCAGCTCCAGCTGGGTTGGATCAGGAGTGGTGCAGAGGGGACTGCAACCTTCCCATCACCTTCATACAAATTGTCCATCAAGGATTTCTTGTTTCCTTTCATTAGCCTACTCAGGCTAATTATATCAAGTGCACTGTTACAAGCTTTAAAAAAAAAGAAAATTGAGTCACTAAGGAGCTGATGCTGTGTGGGATGGGCAGGGCTGGCAGGATGCAGGTGGGGAGGCAAAGGTCTGGCTTGAGGCAGGAGCAAGGACAAGGAGAACTTGGTCCAGCACCCAGAACCCACTCAAGTTCACAGGGTCTGGCCGCTTGCCCAGCTGCCCTGTATTGTATCCCTGCAGCCGAGGAGGGTGGCACTAGCAAGGCTGCACCAAAACCCCACCAGGTCCATGCAGAAATGCTCCCAGGAAGAGCTACGGGCTGGCACCAAGGGCGATGGCCAGCTCTGGAGAGCCACAGCCAGCCCAGGGCTTTAAACAACCGGCTTTAAATTGCCTGCCCTGCTCTTCTCCTCTTTTTATTATTCCTTGTTCAGCAGCAGTGGCAGTAAATCCTTTAGGAGTTTTCCACAGATCCCCTCTGAGGACGAGGCAAGGCAAACGAGCTGCCCTGGCGCTGCCCCGATGTTTGCCCAGCCCTGATTTACACCTTCCCAGAGAGCACAGGACATGGATTAGGGCCAGGCTCTCACTGCTGACCGCCGCAGCATTTCTCCCCCTTTCCTGAACCGTGGCCTATTTTGGAGCTAATAAATCCCCCCTAGCAGCCTGCCAGCTCCTCCTGTTCAACCCCAAAGAGTGGGAAAAGGAAAAGGAAAAAAAAAAAAGAGGGGGGGGGAACCTGGCATCACCATGGCAACCTGCTCTTTCCTGGAGCTGCAAAACCTTAACGTTCCCACTCCCCATTTTTCAGTGGTATTGGATCAGGCAGGGATGACAGTCGGCATCACTACGTGTTACAAGTGTTGGATGCTCATGGAGTTGTGCTTCACAGCAAGTTGCACATTTTATGCATCCTCCCTCGGGGTGGCTGGATCCAGGTCCCTCCACGGGTCCCTCCAGGTGCCTCTCCAGGAGGTGGCTGTGTGGTCTTGGGCAGCAGGACCATTCCCAATGCAGGGAATGCTGTTGCTTTGCCAAGTCCTCTGTGTCAAGCAGACTCTGCTAGGGCACAGGCCCCCTTGGTCGCAGTCGCAGCCCTTCTGGGAGGGTGCTGCGCTAAATCAGGTTTGTTTTCTTCCTCACTGCCCCTTCCCTTGCTCCTTATGAATCCACCTCTTGTCCAAGGAGAGACGCCCTGTAACCCCAAGCACACAGGGGCTCCCTATCCCCCCTCTCAGTAGCGCAGAGCTGGGGGTGCAGGGATGACCCTGCAAAACCCTCACACCCAACACTGCAGGACTTCTGAGGGTGGTGAGAGCCATCAGGAGCTGAGTGGGGAGGAGGGATCAAGCTGTCCCACAGCTGTCCCAGTGACCCTGAGCTCTGGCACGTGGGAACAACGAAGCCTCAGCAGGGTAGCACTGTAGGAACAGGCTCTCCAGTGTGTGCTCCAAAGGGCATCCAGCCTTCATAAAGTCTCATTTATAGCTTGTTACTAGCCCTGCTGTGTGGGGAAAAGCATCCAGAGGTGTAAAGGAAGTGGTTGGACCCCTTGGAAGGGTGGTGGAATGGTGCATTGCTACAGAGCATCTAAGGGTGGGAGCAGAAGTGGAGCTGGGAAACACCACTTATCCTAATGGATCTCAAAAGATACTACAGTGAACCCCAGAGGAGCTTCATCCCCAGAAGTTCCCACCTCATGCAGACCCTCATCCAGGATCACCCAAATTGAGCAGTGCCCAAATTGACCCATCTTTCATTCCCACCAGAGAAGATGAAAGCGCAGCAGATGGGCCTGCACAGAAAGAACATTGCTCTTGCTTTATAGCTCAGGCAGCGATGCTTTATTTATTTATTTATATAATACTCCGCTATTTGCAAACCCATTTCCCCTCTCATTTCCCAAACAGAAAGGCAGGCGAGTGTCACCAGATGGGCACAGACACTGCTGCCCACCACGGCTGGCATGCCGAGTCCTGGGATTCGGTGTTAATAAAGCTGGATCCCAATACTCAATTAGGGAAATGAGATGCCAGGCGTGCCTGGTGAGCATGGCAGGGGCCGGTTTTCCTGCAGGTTTGATGAGCTCTCCCGGGCAGGGAACGCAGATGCTGCAGTTGGCTCTTGGTGCCCCTCCAAGATGGGCTGTGTTGAAGGAAGGCAGTGGAAGGGGAGAGCAGGTCTGGATGCCATTCAGGGGATTATCATTATTTAATCGTTGATTTACGTCAGTGCAGAGCCTCGGTGCCTCCTGTCACAGTGTACGTTTTTGAGCAAAGGTGTTGGAAAAAGCAAAGCCTGGCCCCAAAATGAGCTGGATTTGCGGTCCATCAGGCAAGGTGGCACCACTGCAGGGTGCTGGGCATGTCTGGGTGCTGGGGCATGGCAACACACAGCCCTCTCTTAGAAATTTGGAAGGCAAATTGGTGGTTTCCAGCTATGGGCTGTTTTATCCAGTGGGTGCTGAGAGGTGATGGAGGCAGCAGCTTCAGGGAGAAGGTGTTGTTCCACCTGGGCATTACTGAAGTGGTTGTTTATTTCACGAGATGTTTGACCAGACAACTCTCCCGGGTAAAAATGATGAAATATTTCTCTCCTTAATGCTGTCCTTTGCCGAGGTTCCCTTTTCCACAGTGCTGCAGGTCACCATTAGCTCCCAGTCCCCCTTTGCACTGAATAGCTGAGCTGCCCTTTAGCAGGAGGGACACTGAAGCATGGGCTGGCCCTTCTCTTCTTGTCAATGTCCCCTGCAGCAAAGACAACACAGAGCAGCCTCTTCCCATCTGCCCCACTCAGCCACACTGTCTCCCAGTGCTTTGGTGGAAGGCAGAGGCTCTGGCATCATCCCATCCTGCCCCATCAGCCCTTGCCGTGCTGCCACCACATCTCCCACAGGAGTTTGCTTAATGAAGATTAAAGAAGTGCTGCTACAAATATGTCAGTCATAAAAATAACAGAAAATAATAAAAGGAATAAAGCACTGTGGCTATCAGCCCAAGTGGAAGTCTCAATTAGCAAATATATCAATCATTGATGACATCTTAAGTAGCATTTACAGTGAGAGCATTACAAAAATGATTTGCAATTACAGCGCTGCTGTGTCTTTGCTGGGAGCAGAGCTTCCTGGCAAGTGGGGCTGCCTCAGGGAAGCGCCATCCAGGCTCCCAGCCCAGCACAAAGCTGGATTTCACCACCCTGGGTGGGGACATTTAGGAATATCTGCAACCACAGAAGTTGTCGCTGCCTTTAGACTTGCCGGGGTGGAGTCACGGAGGATGTTCAGGATGCTGTGGCACAGCTCCATGGAGGGGGAACATTTGCTCCTGCCTTGGGGTGGAAGGGGCTCGGCTGGTAGTGAGGGCTGGCATGGAGAGAACACACAGCTGGGTCTCACCAGCCTTGCTCCAGCCTCCTGCCCATGGCAGGTTTGGCCTCTAAAAGAGACATGTGGACAGGTCCCATCTGCTTGTTCCTGGGCTGGGTACAGGGGGAGTTAAAAGCCCTGTGGCACTGGCTGCAAGGAGAGGGACAACGGCCCAGCATCATCCTGTTGGGTACCACCACCTGCCCACCAGCTGCCCCTGTGGCCCAAGCAGGCACCAGCCCACTGGGGACAGAGCCAGAGATGATTTACAGCTCCACTGTTAATGCCTAAGGCCCAGGATAAAAAAGGATTGGACAAAGGCGCTGGAACATGCACAGTCATTTATGAATATTACTAGATTACAGGCAGCTTACAGGCTCCCAGCTGTGATCAAACCCCTCCAGGCAGCACTGCGAGATAAAGGCGACAGGAGTAAAGCCTCTCCCAAACCTCCTCCAGCCCGGAGATGTGTTTATACACACACACACACACACAAAACCAACCACTGCTTGTTTGCTTGTTTATTTTAAAGGAATTTGTTGGGGTTTGCTCAAAGCCCCAGCCGCAAACATCCTGCCTGGCAATTGATTTCTGCGGTGGGAAGAATCAGAAAAGCAGCTTCTCCTTGAAGAAGGAAAGAAAAACACTAATTTGAGTGTTTTTTATTAGAAATCCCAACATCTCCCACTAAAAAAATTTACTGAGAAAAGAACCATTTCCTTTTGTTTACAATCCCTGCCCTGCTCAAGCCCAAACACGTTCCTACAGACACAGGCACTGTGCTGCACTGATTTAATCAGCTCAGTAACCAGAAGTAAAGGCTGAGTGGAAAGAAGATGCATGGGGAGAGGACGGTGCAGCCAAAATATCTGTGTTCCAAGCGCATGGTGAGCTCCCAGGGCTCCTGCATCCCGGTAGGATGCTGGCTCTGCCCTGTGTGGCTCCCAGCGTTTCTCTTTGTTGCTGCACATCTTCCCATGGAGCAGCTAGTGCAGGAAAACTCTCCTGGGAGCCTCCTTGAAGCCCTAGGTATTGGCAGGTTTCTGGATCAATGGAGTGTTGCTCTCAGCTTCAAAACGCTCTTAGCTTCAGGGCTTCATGGTGGGAGGCTGGAAGGATTCCAGATTTCCCAAAGCACGTTTTATGCCTGGGGGTTTGGAGATAGGAGATTGTGGTGCTGCTGGGACCTGAGGCTCTGCTCATAGCCTGGTTCTGGCAGCTTAGAATCAGACAATCACAGAATCACAGAATGGTTTGGGTTGGAAGGGAAGTTACAGACCACCTCATTCCACACCCTGCCATGGGCAGGGACACCTTCCACTAGACCAAGTCGCTCAGAGCCTGGCCTAAGATGCGTGGGAAGAGCATCCTTGCAAGTGTTCCCCAAGCCTTGCAGGCTCAGCAGCTCTGCCCACCCTGCAGCCCCCTCCCAGCCCAGCTGCAGCTCAGCTCACGCTCATCCAGAGCTCAGAGAGTTTATGGTAAATTTGCCCTCGGTGGTTGGTCTCGTTACAACCCGCCTCAAGGATCTGCAGTGATCAAAAGAGAGAGGAATTATTCAGAAGAGTGTAACAAGGAATAATGCGCCGGCAAGGGAAGATGGGGAGATGGGAAGTGAGAGCAGCAGGAATAATAGCGATTATCTCTGGGTGAGTAATTTGCCCAAGGGTTTGGAGTGAAAGGCTGATTTGCTGGGTGGGCTCTGAGGGAGCCCTGATGATGGGGGGCAGATTTGGGGTGTCCCACACGGGACAGTGGAGCACAACTGAGCAGTTTGGAAATATTTCTGGGTGCCTCCCACCAGGATGTGGTACCTGCCCACTCCCAGCCTTCACAAGGAACTGCCTAAGAGCAGGTTTGGGCGCTCTCCAGTTATCCCAGAGCAACGAGGGATGCAGGATGGAGACCAGTGTTTGTCTCCACAGCCTCCCAGGGGGCTGATCCTGCTCTCACACCGGGGCAGCTCCCGCGCAGGCGCCGCTCCATCCCGGCAGCGGTGCTGTGGTTCCATTAACATGCAGGCACAGGCACTAAATTACATTTAATAAATACCTAATGAGAAGATGACAGCCACTTCTGGACTCTCAGCAGTCCCTTTGGTTATTCACCAGCTTAGAAATGTACAACTCGGCTTCAATAATTGATAGTCCACTAATGTGGAGCTCAGGGGTAAGAAAGGGCCCCATTAATTACTGCTGGGCAGCGCGCAGCTCCGACACCAAATGCCACCAGGAGAGCGCTCTTGGAACGGTGTTAATAAAATACAGCAGCTCTGAGCTTGCATACCACGAGTGGGTCCTGCCTGCTCCCTATGGAGATGGCCTGGTGGTCCAGGGGCTCAGCAAGGGACTGCAAGTGCGATTAAAATAAAGGTGTTTCAGGAAAACTAACCTGACTGCTGGCTGTGGGTTTTCAGGATTTCTTGGAGGCAGCAGGGCTTGTGGCCAGGCTTACTCCCCACAGCCCCAGCCCTGAGCAGTCTGCCTAAAGCTGTTTGCTGCTGCACATCCCTTTCTCCAGGGTGGAAAGGAGCCTGAGAGAGCTCTGTGACATCTTCCTCTCTCAGAGGAGGGAAATTAGCTTTCTGGAGGGCTTTTTGAGCCTCTTGAATTATGGCCAGCGGTGGGTTGTTAGCATTGCCCTGGGGCTGGAATGTGGGATAGGCACGGCTGCCTCCAAGCTGGCTGCAAGGTTAGGGGGAAAAAAAAGGGATGTTGGTAGAGTGGATCATCCAGTGAAGTGGAAAAAGGCAGAAGAAGGAGAGCTGCTTTACAAACCCTCAGGAGACTGAGCCCCACGTGCACATCCTGCTCCCCTGCCCACTGCCACCCCTCATCCATGCAATAAAACAGGTGAAATTTCCATCAAGCGAGGAGGAACAGAGATGGCCCCCAAGTCCATAAAGAGTTATAGAGCAAATGATGAAAAAGTCATTGCAAATCCAATCACATTAAACCCTACACTTCAGAAATGTTTCGGTGTCTCCCTAAAGCCATCCCCTACCGTGGTAATGAATCTCAGGGTAAATTGCACAGCACCTGTCAATGAGACAATTTTCACCTTTCAATGAGGTTTTTCGGATGTTTCAGTCAAAGGGATTTTCTGAGGGTAAAGGGAGATGGAGGGTGCGTGGGAGTGCCTCAGGTGCACGATGGACTCCTGGAAAAGTCAGCAAAAGCCTGGGCTGTGATGGATGTGTCCTGTCTCCCTGAGAAAAGCCTTCCTCCCTCTGCCACCAAGAAGGGCTGCTCTTGTGTTTTGGTGAGGAGGAAGAAAAAGGCAAATTTTGCAGTAAAAAGTGGTGTTGCAGAAGATGGGAGCTGGGAATGCAAAGGCTTGGAGAGGTGAGGTTTCACATGATCCTCTGACCCCCCAGTGATGCTGGCTCGGGGTCTCCTGTGTCCCCAACACCCTCCTGCTCTCTGTGTGTGCTCCCAAGCTGCCCCTTCCCGAGGGAGGGTCTCCCCAAACAACCAGCAGACGCCTTGGCAGAACAGCCTGTGTTTGAAGATGGGAAAATGCAGAGGAGCAGAGATTAAAGGAAAGTAAACGGTTCCCTCTGCATGCCCGGGGCTGGCTCTGCCAAGGCGCTGCCTCCGGTGCCACCGAGCCCCACAGCACTTTGCCAGGAGCATCCCGCTGTCGGCATGCACTGGGGCTCTGCAAAAATCACCTCCTGCAGGTCCTGCCTGGGCTCAGTCACTTGGGTCTCCCTTTAAAACACCCTTAAAGCTTTGTAGAGAAATTTTCTGGCACAAGCCACCCATTCTGGACCCAGGCGAGGTGTCCTGGAAGGATGTTCAATAAGCAATAATCACACGCACACACACATACACCAAAGATGCAGGAGTTATTAATGCATATGCATAAGAATGGCATTTCATTAGGAGCCTGATAATACCTCGGCCATATGGTGTTATATTTACCATCCACACTCCAAGCAGAGCCTCTGTCAGCTCTGAGAGCTTCCAGCGAAAAAGAGGGTGGAGGTGATAATGGATTTTCAAAGAGACAATTATTTGCTGGCTCTGTCGCTGGGATGGATCAATGGCAGATGTTTCTGCTGCATCCTGACCCATTTTTGATCCTGAAAACTAGCGTGTGTTGGGACTGCCTGGCCTGTACAGAGCTGGGAATTGTCGCTATCCCTATTTGCAGCTCTGGAAGGGACAGAAGGCATTTACTAATCTTGGGGACAGTGGGATTGTGGTGGCACTGTGGGGCTGGTCCAAATGGATGGTGGCCAGAGGGGGTCCTGGCTCCATCCAGCAATGGGGCTTGTGGGAAACTCCATCTCAGCCCTCCTGCAAGGGGAAACACTCTCAGCCTGCTCCGAGCTGGCAGGTCTGTGGCTTGACCTAATGAAGAGGAAACGCATCAGTTCACTTTACTGATTGGAACTAATCCGGTCCTATTTCACATGTGAGAGAGTCTTTCCTGGCTTCGCTACGGATCAACCTTTAAATAAGGGCTCTGGCTGCCTGTAAATCTCTGATTACAGCAGTGGCAGGGGAGCTGTGCTGCTCCAGGGATATCTGTGTGACAAGTACAGATCCACACATGTGCACACACATTCCAGGGGCAAGGAAAGGGCCTTATCCTTCCCATGGGGTGGACTGAGGGAGCAGGTGAGAAGTTGCAAAGACATCCCCATGCTCCAGCCACAGCACCTGGTGACAGAGCAGTGGCTCCCAGACATCCCCCAGCACCTGCAGCCCCATGGGGGCCGGGTCTCTTCATCACCCCCAGCCCCTTGCAGGAAGCCTTGTCTGGGTGAGGAATTTTGGAGCATCATACTGCAGTGCCGGGGAGATTATGAGAGTTTGGATGAGCAGATGCCTCCCTAGATCAGCTTCTTGCTAAATTAGCATTAGCTTTTTACAGCACCAGCAAGCTGTCGCCTGCTCAGGAGCCCCGTTCTCAGAGCACACCCTTCTGCTGAGCGTTAAAAATTACTTTGCAGTGCATTAAATGCCCTGTGCCAGCTACAGAAACAAATATTTTAGGTTTTTGAGACCCCAGAGGTGGTGGGCTCTATGTTCAGCAAGGCAGGTTGGCTGTGGAGAGCAAAGTGCTTCCCAGTGGTGCTGCCAACCTGCTTGGGTGATGCTCAGCAAGGCAGAGCCTGGGGTGGATTTCAGCATCCCTCCTCTGACAACTAATCAGGGGATGTCTATCACCCCATTTTTTAGGGAATAGTGGGAGGTGCAGAGCTCAATGCCTTTTGAAAGCCCCCACAAAGCATGTCCAGGGGTGCAATGGACCACTCCAGCAGGTAGAGACAGGGGTAAGTTTTAAGTCGTCCTTTTACCAAAAGTCTGTGTAGGACTGATGTTCCCTGTCCCCACAAGGGTGGCATTAGTGGGGACCTGACAGCACTCACACCAATGGGATTTGCACCTCTGTGTCCTGCCCATGCTGCCACCCAGAGACCCTGCCCCGAAAAGTGCCTCGACAGGTATAAAAGGGACATCTTAGTCCCAGTACTGCAGGGTGAGGGCAGGGAGGCTCCAGCTGCCCTACAAAGTGCAGAGCCCTGGGACACAGTCCTGAGACCTCCGTGGGGATTCTCAGGTCCTAGGGGTGCCTTTCCACAGCATCGGTTTGAACGCTGCATCCCCACACACATCCACGTTTGCCTCTGCTCCCTGAAAACACCAGGCTCCCACCCCATGCTGCTACTGGGGCTGATTTGATTTCCAGTCCTGAGAAGCACTTGTCTTGTATGGGCTGGTGAATAATTTATAATTTGCTTATGAGCAAAGGCAATGGGGAGTGTAGAGAAGGGGAGGGAGAATAAATATATATTTATAAAAAATGGAAAAAGCTGAAAAAAAAAATCATAATAATGCCCAAACCGATCCTGTAAACTGTTCCTTTGATCTAATCCAGGATAAATTATACATAATGGAGCTGGTTGGTTTTGCTTGCCGACAGCATGAATAAAAAAATAGAAGGCAAGAAAGCAAGCCAAATCATTTGGGCTAATAACACTGTGCTCGGTGTATATGCTTCATCTGGTATTATTTTGCAGCAGCAAGCACAGATTTTCCCGGGAAAGAAAGCCATTTTTCAGCTGGGGATGTGCTGTGCAGGCAGTGAGCTGGTGGTAATGCTGCATGATGGCTGGAGCATCCAAGAAGAATGTTTTTCTTTCTCATGCAAGACCCAGAGATTCCCTAATATCATCTGCTGAGGGACCTCGAGGTCACCAGGTCTTTCAAGACAACACTTTGCTGCCGGCCACAGGGCAGATGCATTTACCATAATTCTGAAATGAGGTTGATCCAACAAAAAAAAAAAACAACCAAGTATTTTTGATTTACGAAGCAGACCCACAAGAAAGTTTTGAGAACTCCAGATTATTTTCCCAATGTCTTTGCCCTCCTTCCTCTTTATTCTCTCTCCTCCCTCCATCCTCCCTCCCTCTGACCCTGAGATTAGCTCAGTTGGTTAGAGCATGGTGCTAAGAACTTCGAAGGTTGTGAGCTTGATCCCTGTATGGTCCATTCACTTAAGAGTTGGACTCTATGATCTTTATGAGTCCCTTCCAACTCAGAATATTCGGTGATTCTGATTTTGCAGTTCTCCCATGAAGTGAAGTATTGAATGAAGCAACCTATCAGGACTGATCCTTCCTGAAGAGTTTATCTTATTGCTCCAGGATGCAGATTCATCAAGAAATACAGTCCATAAAGAATTCCCACCCAGCTCGGGAGCCAATTCCCATTCAAAGGCTAATGGAAAATCACTACCATTCACAAGTCCAGCTGCACGCCTGCGCTGACTTTCTCAGGATGAGAAGGGTATTGACCAAATAGCCAATACTCCAAAAATAAAAGTATTCCCTCAGGCTTGGCTTCAGCATCCAATTAAAAATCCTAAGAGAACTCCCAGCCCTTTCAGCATGCAATTACAGAGGCAGGGAAAGAGCCGGGTGCTGCTGTGGCACAGCCAGGTCAGCTGCTGACCAAAAATGCCTCCACAAATTTAGTGTTTTGTCATGAAACCAGATTGAGAGAGAGGAAGAGATATCCGTGGCAAATGGGAGTCAGTTTGGGAAGAATAAAAGGCCTCTAAAGGTCTGCACTTGGTCAGCATCCTCAGTTAAGGAGAGCTGCACCTCCCTCAGTGATGCCGAGGCTGTTGCTGCCGCAGCAGAGCCTTTGGAGAAAATCACCCCGCTCTTTTTTTATTGTTCAAGAGAAGCCACAGTTTTCCTTCTGGGTCACTGTTTTGGGAGTGAGGAGAGTCCTATCAGAACTAGCCACCTGCTCTAGATGGCCACATTGGTGTGGGACAAGTGCCCAGTTCACTCCCTGCATTGGGAGCTCCCCAAAAGCTCCCCGTGAGCTCCCCGAGGCTGATCACCATTCCGAAAATTCACACTCACAACAAAACCAAGGGTGAATTTAATGTTTGGCGTGCGAAATTATGCTGTGCATCAACACTCCATCACATCTGCACGAAGGGAATGTGCTGCTTCACAGCTCGTTTAGCTGTGACCCTCTTTTTCACCATTTGAAATGTCTGTTTGTTTATTTGTTCACAGTTCTTTCAAAATCCACCTGGAGGGAATTCACTTTCCTCCTCCCATCCCAGCTCAAGCAGCGATGATGCTGCAGCAGCTCTAGAATCAGATGTGTGAGGGGAGAAATGGAAGCAAAGTCTCTGCCTTCATCCCTGCCTCTGGAGCACCCGGAGTGCAGGAATGCTCCCGCCGCCCTGGAGATGTGCTGAACATGTCTCAGCTCCTCCCTAAAGGTGCTCAGCCATGCAGGAGGGGAGGAAGCACTGGAATGAAGCTTAATTCTTCCCTGTGAGCGTGGTGAGGCCCTGGCACAGGTTGCCCAAAGAAGCTGTGGCTGCCCCATCCCTGGAAGCGTCCAAGGCCAGGTTGGACAGAGCTTGGAGCAACCTGGGCCAGTGGAAGGTGTCCCTGCCCATGGCAGGGGGTGGAACGGGATGGGCTTTAATTTCCCTTCCGAGCCAAACCATTCCAAACAAACTTGGTTCATCATCACCCGTGCTTTGGGAGAGCATCCACCAACCTCACAGCTGCCCAGAAAGGACTAGGTCAAAGCAGTTACAAAGCCTTCCCAGGTATCATCTGTGCATGGCTCACTGCGCTCCAGGACGATGCAACTGGTTGTTTGCCAAACCACTGTGCTGTGTCTTGGACCCACCCGGGGAATTTCCATTCCCTTCAAGTTCAGGGGTCTCACTTGCAAGCGAGAGATGTGTCACTAATTGGTGTCTGGTTGCTGAGAACTGTTCAAAGGAAATATTAGCTCTGAAGCTGGGTCAGAGGGAACAAGGTCCCGGCGACAAAGTGGAGATGTGGAACAAGACAAGCAAAGCTTCAGCACCTCGGAGATCAATCACAATTATAAAACCAGCTTGAAGGAGATGACTATTCACCAAGGTCACTTAAGGGCACTCTTATTAGAGAAGGCTATTAGTGAAGAGGCCAATAATGGATGTTAGGCTGCTACACAGTCTAATTATAAACATCACAGGATGGCACAGGCTCATCTACTCCCTGCTGGTGCCTCGCTTTGCTCCAGACCACAGCTACTTGCTGGAGGTGACACATTTTCTTGGAGAAGGTGCAGATATTCCTGCAGAATCCACGGGTTCAGTTGTGCCCGCCTTTGCCCCACTGTGTTCCCTCAGATTAAGCACAAAGCTTCTGCCAACGTCAGTATCTGTCTGTGCTGGGGCCCACGGCTTGGCTGAGGGCAGGCTGGAGCTGGTGTCAACCACCAGCACTGCCCAGGTCAAGGTCAGAGCACGCTGAGGCAGAAAACCTTAAGCTACATTTTTAGGGACAGGGAACTCATTTTGGGTCCCTTTTTCCACTGAAAGGGTCATGGTATACATAAGGCATCAGTGTCATATAGAAGTTAACCAGCAGGCTTCCTAAACAGTGAGGAACCACTGTCCCTGAGATGTGTCCAGCCTGGAAAAGCAGGAGAGATCAAGAGCTTTGGATGTGTTTTCCTACAGGAAAGCCCCAGGGTGAAGCTGAGCCGGTTGCAGAGATTAGTCCAGTGCACGTTTCCCCTCTGGCCTCAGGGTGGGAAGCAGGGGGGTATAAATTATTTCTAGGCTGAATTTGTGCCTTATCATGATCTGGATTTGCACTGTGTGCCTGGCATGGGCTCAGCAGGGCTCTTTGCTGCTCCGCTCCGCGCGGGAATGCCGGCCACGGAAGCCATGCCCCAGGCTCCTGAGGACAAGGCATTGCGTAACATCCACCCCAGCGGACACTGGATCAGCTCCCCAGCTGGTGTGAATCAAGGGAGATCCATCGAGGTCAATCCTGGCCAATTGTATCCACTTAATCTTCTCTCAAGAAGCACCATTTAATCTACGTGCAGAGCGGGCTGCCTTCTCCAGGCGTCCTCCATCCTCAGTGCCCGCTCAAAACCTCTTCCCAGAGGGACCAGAATAGAAACACCTGCAGCAGTTTCTCCTTCCTGAGAGCCTGTGCCACAGCCTGGCTGGTGGAGAGCCAAGAAGCAGCTCCGTTCAGTTGGAATTCGGGATGGCAACCGGGCACCCAGTGCTGCTGGACACGGCTGGTCCAGCAGGAAACATAACCAGGTGTCCCAAAAACCATCAGCATATTCCAGAGGGACACAGATAAATCCTGCTGAACACCTGTACCCACTCACATCCCCTTTGTGCCTTAAAATTCTTTCATTTTTCATATCACAGCAGGGAAAAATTCCTGGAGGTTGCAAATTGCCATGGATGTCTCCAGCTGCTGAGTTTCCAGTTTTCCATCTGTGATGCCAGGACTAGCAATGCCCCCACTGCCCTGACCCCCACCCCAAACAGCCCTCCTTGCAATTAGCATTGAATTTATTAATTTAAAAGTAATCAGGGTGGAAGTTGTCCCTGTCAAAGGTGTGGTGGGCTGGGAGGGCTCCTCAGGCGCTGGAGGATTCTGTTGCCATTGTGTTTTGGAATACTTTTTTTTAAACCTGGATTTATTTTCCATTTTATTTGTTTTAAATGCCTGAGGTCTGGGGTGAAAACAGTGAACATCTGGGAAGGATTCTCGATAATTCATATTCCAGGACAGTCCTGCTCCCAGCCTCAGCAGGGTTCTCATATTTAATTAAAAACTGTAAAATATTTACACCTGTTAAGTGCAGTGATTTCTCTCCCTCCCCGACCCCTCTCCCCATTTGAGAGCAAAGGGGGTGTAGCAGAGTGGTGATATTCATGGGGACCCTTCACAAACAGTGAAATAATTAACAAATTGGAAGTTTATGGCCAGGTTATTTTTTCTGGTGGATGTTTCCATCACTGTAACCACTGCAGCAACTCACAAATTGAATGCAAAGCACAAAGCAAAGGGAGGCTTCACGCAGTGCCGGGGCTTTGCAGGGAGCTCTGCACATTCTTCGATGCCAGGAGAAAACCAAGTCATGGAAAAAGCAGCTTCCTAGTGGAAGGTGGCACTGCCCACGGCAAGGGCATTGGGATGAGGTGATCTTTAAGGTCCCATCCAACCCAAAACATTCTGTGATCCTGTGATTTCATGATTCCCCAGCAGGAGATCCCTGAGATGAGCCAGAAGCAGCCAGAGCAGGCCATGGGATGCAGCACAGGTGACGCAGCTCCAGAGTTCCAGTCAGGGAGATTCCCTGGGTTATGCTGTTGTCACTCAGCCATTGCTTCCCAAATTTCCCACTGCACGGCAAACAGGAGAAAACTAGGACAAATCTTTCCCCATGATTCCCCTTCTTGGATCTTTTTACCGGAAAGGGACAAAATATCAAAGACCCTGGGATGTCCCCAGTGCCCAGCAGCACCATGACTTCCCCTGGGAGGCTGCAGGTCCGTGCCCATTGTGCTCCTGCTGCTGCTGGAGCTGAGCATGTCAGGGGCTCTCAGGGTGTCACTGGTGAAGAGGGGTGACCACAGGCACTGCTCCCCATCACCAGCCCCATCCACCCACCTCAGCACCCACCTCCCCATCCCTGTTCCCTGCCATCAGCCTCGCTGACCTGCTTCCACAAAATGAGCTGGATTTTCCCAAAGCCTCCGTAAATAGCCAGCTAATTTGCTGGCTGTGCGCTCCCGCTTCCCTGAGGGCTTACCGACCTTGAGGAGGGAGCTTGTGGTTTGGGGACACGTCCCTCCCAGCGGGAAGGGGGAAGCCCCCAGGATCTCACCCCGCACCCAGGGATCCCTATGGAGCAGGGCAGCACCACTCTGCGATGCTCAGCTTCAGTTGCTATCACAGCTGGCAAGGCAACAGATCCAGATGATCCCTGCTTCATTTAACCTCACTAATGAACCCCCCTGGCTAATCTAACACTGAAGAATACAGGAGAGAGGTTTTGCTCTGGGTAGATGAGTGTAAGAAGCATGGAGAGATGCAGGCACATCCCTGTGCCCAGCTGGGCTCAGACACAGGGCCCGTGGCAGGCAGGGGCTGCACACACTGTGCTGGTCGTCATTCCCACACTGGAGGTGTCGTTCCCACACTGGAGGTGAAATGAGTCTTGTCTTTGCAACCAGAAGGTGACACGGAGCAAAAGAGTTTTGGAATTGCAGGATAAAAGTGGCGTTTGAAAGCCCCATCTAACGGTCTGCACATTTTATAAGTGCCTAATGAGCTGAGCACTGCAAAGCTCATGGCTCCGGGTTTTGTGGTGTGATTAAACCTTTCTCTCGCCTGCCTCTGCCTCCTCCTCATGCTCTTACTGTTGTAGACAATGTCCCCTTCCACCGTGGGGATTCTCCCCATCCCCTTCATCCCTCCTTCAAACGAACACAAAAGCTTTTCCACTCTAATATCCTTCTTTAGGATATTTTAAAATCAGGATTTCAGAGAACCACAGAACCACAGAATTGTTAGGGTTGGAAAGGATCTCATCTAGTCCAATCTCCTGGCCAACTCCACCCTCACCTGAGGCAGGAGGCAGCCAGGAAGGGCTCACTCACACCCCAGAATATCTCACTGAGGGGAAGGAGTGCTGCCCTGACACGGGCCATCCTCCTGAAAAGGGAAGTGTTGGTACCATGGATGTTACAGTAGAGGTGGGGAGAGCAAGGCTGACCCCGGTGCTTTGATGGAGACATCTTTCAGGGAATACTAAACAGCCTTATTAGATGTTTTAGGACAAGTATTCCTTGCCCTAAAAGACTAAATTAGGAATCTGGGGCAATGCCAACGGGTCTCATTTTTATTTCTCTTGGCAGTTAATCAGCTTTCAAATGATTATTGCCATAAGGAAAAACAGCATGTAAATTCGGGGCTCTGTCCCTTTTATCTCCCACTCCCCTCTCCTCTTCCTTCTGCTGATTCCCTCTTTAAAATGTAGATCAGGCCTGGCATTCCCCACTCACTTTCTGCCCTGTTGTTGGGAGGTGACAGTGGCATATTCCCAATTCAGTGTTAGGGAGGGTGGAGGAGTCCTTCTTTCTGTCCTTGTTTATCCCATTTCAAGGCACAGGGCAGGACCTGGTGCAGAGACAAGGCAAAGAAGGAACAGAGTTAAGACCAGGGTGATGTACCTGTTCTACACTGGAGCATCTCATCATGTGTCCTTGGGTCCACACACCCGCCTGAGCTGCTGGAGAACATGGTGGTATATGAGAAATGACATTATCTGGAGTAAACAGGATGTGGGAGAGAAACACTGGGTTCCCCAAGGGAGAAAAGGGCAACTCGGGATGCAAAACCTCAGTTTGCACAATCCTGCGTGGGCTTCAAAGTGATGCTTCAGGTTTGAGTGAGATGCAAAGATTTAACCCGAAACGAGCAGCATCACCAAAGCAGGTAGAAGAAATCACCTCTGCCCTAAACGTGCCAGCAAGGAAGGAGGGCAGAGCTGGGTGCTGCAGTGCGGGGAGATGAGCCAAGTCAGGCTTTCCATTGATGTCAATCCACTCTGAGTCTGAAGCCCTGCTCTTCAAAGCACCAAACGTGTTCCCCTGCGAGCACGAGCCTGAGGAATCCTCTGCTGCTGTTTCTGCTTATTTGAAAAGCCATTAAAAAAAAAAAAAAAGAAAAAAAAAGAAAGAAATGCTGCAAACATCTATAAAGGTTGTACATAAATTATAAAAGCAACAGAAGGGAAAGCTGAAGTGGAAAATCCATTGGAGGCTCAGAGGAAGCGATGCTCTCCCGGGGCTCACAGCCACCCCCAGCCCTGGCCCAACATCCACTGGCTGCTGTATTTGAGGTGGGATTTGCCCTTCCGTGACTGCATAGCTAAAAGGGCTTTGAATAAGATCAGGTTTTCTCTTCTCATCCTACTCACGGAGCCTGCATCAAACACAGGCATTTCTCAAAGTGCAGCAGGAAAAATGCAACCCATTAGCTGTTGGAAAACCTCGTGGTGCTGTGGGTGCCTCCCGAGAGCATCCTGAGCTCCACGGGATGCTGATGTAAACAGCACCTCTCCAGGTGCATGGGCTGGGATTTGAATCTCCTTCCAGTATTTAAATGCCTTTGAAAAAACCCAAGGACTTAAGGGAAATGTGTCCTATTTACCCAAGATCCAGAAGAGTTCTGTGAATTGTATCCACAGCATGAATAATACCCTTTTCCCAGTAATTTCACACGGAAAGAGAGCTCAGCTGGGATCAGGCTGGGAATAGATCCAGCATTCTGTAGCTGAGTGGGTGTTCACAGCAATGGACATCTAATCAAAGGGCATATTCCAAGTGCCTGTGGGTGGCTGTGTGCTCCGGGGATGGGGCAGGTGGGAAGCTGGATGCACAGGATGGTTGTGACCTTGCAGTGACCACCATCTCCCACCACAACCACAGGAAACCTGGCTCCTGGGCGCTGACTGATGGGAATGAGCCAAGGTTTCATCCAGTTTTGGCTGAAAACTAGGATTTCTGAGCTCCTCTGCCCTCCTGCACCATCCCATGGGCCCTTTTCTCCCATGAATCTGATGCTGACAGGGATAAAACCCAGTGGATATATTCCATCACTGTGAACTCTAACATCTTGCAATTACTTCTGCAAGGACAAAAACACTCTGGTAGGAACTGAACCCAAGCCAGACATCCTTTCTCCATCCACATTTCAGGAATCTTAGCAACTCTCAATCATTTCCAGGGAGGGGAAGCCCAAATATCTAATTTCATCCCAGAAAAAGACAGTATTTAACATCTTCCAGCCAACACTCCACTCCAGCACTTCTGGATCCTGACACAGAATTGGAGGGTTTGCTTTGCTCCGTGGGAGTACTCAGACCTCAATCTCCCTCAACTCCCCTCACATTTTCCCACTGCAAGCATGCCTGGAGATTTGCTTCACAGCAACAGGAGAGATAAAAACCAGGTGGGATGGCGAGGAAATAAGTGTTATACTCAAGGGGCTGGAATTGCAGCAGGCAGGGATCTGGCAGCAGCCCCGAGGCCAAATCACAAATGAAAAGAGAAAGGTTGCTCTGAGGAGCAGTTCTAGAACCGGAGACAGCTCCAGTCACAGGGGACTGGAGGGGTCACATTCCCAAAGGGCATAAATTGACGTGGTGCCATTAAATCCCAGGCAGCTCCTCACCTCCCGGAGCGCTGACCCACTCGCCTCCCAGCCTTTATTAAAACCTGCCTCGGGAGATGTGGACGGCATGAAATATCACCAGAGATTTGCATATATAACATTCCCTGAAATAAATTACTTTGGTGGAGCAAAAGTTCACATCAGAACGGCCCACGGGGCACCGGGGTGACTCGGGGAACATTTCAGCAGTGCTTGATGCTGTCAGCACCACACTTCTGGTTTTCCCAGGGATGAGGCAGGAGCAGAGCTGTGCTGATGGCAATGAGAACAGCCTCTCCCAAGAGCCAGGCTGCTGGGCAGCAGCTGGGCAAGCGAGACCTGCCATGGGGCTCATACTGAAGGGAGCAAAGGGAGGATATTATTCATGGCTGGACACCTGCCTTGATTGTTTGGGGTTCCTAAAGGACCCTCACTGGCATTGGTGACCCCCTCCAAGTGGCACCTCAGACAGTTCGTGGCAATTCTCGGGAAGAATTTCTTCATGGAAAGGGCTGTCAGGCTGCCCAGGGAGGTGTGGAGTCACCATCCTTGAAGGTGTTAGAGAAACGACCATTCGTGGAACTCAGTGCTCTGGTCTGGGTGATGTTTGGGCAAAGATTGGACTCGATGATCTTGGAGTTCTTTTCCAACATGAATGATGCTGGTATTCTGTAATTCAGCCTGGGTGGGCAGCCAGACCTCATAGAGAACATCGAGAGCCCAGAAACATCCCTCATTCCTGCTGGTGCACAGTTCCCTCTGGGGCTGGTGGGATTCACAGTTTGCCATTGCAGTATCTGCCTGGGCAGGTTGGAGCGAACTCTCAGCTCCTGGAAATAACTCCTTCACCACCACTCCATCAATACCAGCCTCAGCACAGTCAATTGCTTTTTGTGTTTCTTCCCAATGCACTGCAGCACATGTACATACACAGAAAAATACAAACTAGTATAAATTACCTCCCAGGCAAAGCCTGAGGACTTATAAATTGCTTAAAAATCAAAGCACATTCCAGGGGGGGAAACGTGGTAAATTGGAAGGGGGAAAATGTGCATATAGGCTTTTAATAAAAACAGTGTCATAGAGGGATCTTACAGCCCTTTCAAGATGTTCATTAACTGAGTCCCAGCACACCCTTTGAGTCAGAGAGGAGTTAATGCCCCCAACCATTTTCCAGATGCATGTGTATGTCAGAGCCAGCTGAAACCCCCACCCCATGGAGGGGGGAGCATTTCAGGATGCCCTCCTGGGGCACTGGAGAAGCAGAGATTTCACAGCTTCGATGTGCTCTGAGCTATACAGGAGCCAGCACTGAGTGTAGCTGAACGTGCAAGCCAAGGATGGCTCTTCCAGGTGAAGGAAATAGGATCAGAGGGAAAATAGCTGGGAAGAAAAGCAAAACCAATGAACTAAAAAAGGGTTTTCTAGATGAAAAATATAAATCTAAAGTGCAACCCCAGCTTTTTTCCATTTCAAGGCGATGAGGTTTTACTGTTGGAAGCTGGAAGCCACCCAGGAAGTGATGGAAACGATCTTCAGCCTGAATATCCCTGTTGGGAAAGCAGAGGCCTTCCTGCTGACTTGACTCCGGAATCCGGAGCTGTGATCAATACACCCAATATTGCAAACAGGGTGGTCATAAAACACTTGCTTTAATTACTCGCATGCTGCAGCTGAACAGCAAGCCCACACTAAAGACCTGCGGCCTCTCTGGGGTTCTTGGGAGCCCTGAGAAGGGTCATGGTGGCTTTTCCAGGCAGCCCCTGCCCACCTCGATGGGGTCACCCGGCACAGGGACCTGCCCAGGGCTCCCACAGATGTCACGTCGAGTTTCTCCATGTCTTCTCCCCAGATCCAGCCTGCTGCTGGCTTTCCCCAGCCAGCCTTAATATTTTCCTGGCTAATCTTAGCAAAGTTTGAGTTGGAATAGAGACCGATGTGTGAAATGGAATATGTTGAGATATATTCTGAATATATAGCCGGGAGCGTTTCATGATGGGAAGGCAGCAATGACTCCAGCAGTGTTTTTCCCCAGACTCAATCTTGGCACACTTTGGCTTTTCCTCCCAAGGACCCATTAGTCACTCCCCTGAATATAAACCAGGCTTGCGTGTAGCAAACCAGCCAGTTCCCTCTGTCTTGCAAAGATCCCCCACATTGTAATTCCAAAATAACACCACACTTCTTTAATGATCAATAGCAATTACTAAGTCATTTATATCCAATAAAGGCTGCAGCAGGAGGTCTGTGTGATGCATTACTGTATAAATTCACACTATGAAGCAGATTAACAAAGCATTATGAAAAGCAAGCTTATTATTTGCATGAACACAAGGCTCAAGAGCTAATTGAAGCAATCCAGCAAAATGTCAATGACTCCTTTTGTATATGAAATATTCATTAAAGGCGAGCACTTATTTGTGAGCAATTGTTTATTTATACCTTTTCATTTGCATTCTGCTATAAAACTGGCTGTCTTTCCATTAGGGCGCAGCCAGCATCGCTTTTCTTTGGAATCACCGGCACTTTGAAATTGCCTCCTGTCTAGTGAGAGCAACGGGGGATTTTTCTTAAGCAATGGTTGCATCAAATGCATCAGGGCTGACAGGGGGAGCAGGGAAGCAGCCACAGGAGCGATGAGCCTCCTTGTGTTTCCTCATCCTCCGTCTGCCCTCCTCCTGGGTGCTTCCATGGCATTGGGGGAGCTTCATTTGATGCCAGGTTGGACACTCAGACCCTCTACAAAAAGCCTCGGGGGAGCTGCCAGCCTTTCAATGTTCATTGCACGTTGATTTCATATTTTTATGTATTTGTTAATGTTAATGAGCATTGCTTGACCCACACAACAACAAGCAGAAGTGTGGTGAGGGACCCATGTGCTCCTTTCAGAGCCCCCCTGAACACAACCCACAGTGATGGATGGACATCCAGGCTCTGCTGCGCTGCCCCCAGATCTGTGCCCACTGAGGTCCTCATGGTGTCATCCCTTCTTGTCACCTCCCTGCAGGGTGAGCCCGAGGCTGGTGTGGCACAGCTTAGAAAAAGAGCTGTTCCCCTTCCCTCTCCCTGTTCGGGTTTTTATTGCTCTTGGCATCGTGGCCCAGCACGAGGGTGGCAAGCACTGAGTGGGGTGCAGATGGACAGGGCAGACCTGTGAAGCTACAGGGAAAAGCTCCCAAAAAAAGAGGGAGAGCTGGGGGCACAGCTCTGTTTTGCAGAGCCACATGCCCCTAGGGAGGAGGCACAGAGGGTCTGGGCACTGTGTCTCCTCCCCACACTCGCTGCTTTCTCCAATTTAAGTCACAAATGAAGTTTTTCCCAGCCCATCCATTTGCGAGGACAGCTCTCGGGCCACAAATCAATGCGCCACCGCATCTTATTTGCTCTGCAGCCAGCTGAGCAAAACAATGTAGCACCAACAGAGACATGAATCTCCTTCATTTATCTTTGCACTAGAAAAATTTCAAGGCTGGAGCTTTTTTTTTGGCTATTTGGCAGCACTGTCAGGAGCGTGACGTGTTACAAATGGCTGGATGGGCGCTTGGTATTTGTTTTCTCTGTGATTTCCTTGGTCTAAATTGCAGTTTTACCAACACACGTCCCCAGGTACCAGAGACAAATGTTTGACCAACAGCTTAGGGCAGGACGTGAGGATTAATCTTGTATCGCTGCTTGGAGGGAGGCTGTGAGGGAGATGGAATTATAATTATCCCTAATAACACCAAGGGGAAATGCCTGTGAAAGACCCCGAGGCTGAAGACTGGCTCCTGGGGACTCGGGGTGCCAGAGGGTGCAGGGTGAGCAGCCCCAGGGGGGTGAAGTCCCTTTCCCTCCCCTGAGCAGAGTTTCTGAGCTGCAGGTCTCCCTCTCCTCCAGACCACAATCAGCACCTCACCCAACAATCCCAGTGGAAAATCCCTTCCCAGCAGCAGCTTTTGGGATTGCAGCTACAACCATTTCATGGAGCGTTTTGGTGCTCCCCTGAGCTCCCTCCTCCAAGGAGGGGGTTTGCCCAGACCCCATCCCACCACTCACTCAGCAAGTGAACTCTTGCCTGGCCCTTCCCAAATCTCTCAGCACTCAACCGGGGCAGTGAAATCCCTGGAGATCTTCCCTCAGGAACCCCACAGCCACGTTGCACAGATGTGTCTAGTACCTGCAGGTGGGATCACAGCCTCCAGTTCTGGAGCATCCACAGGAAACCCCGGACAAACAGACTGCTGGTCCAGCAGCCCCCACACCTCCATCCTGCCACCAACAGCAGCTGGTGTCATTATTGCCACTTTATTAGCAGAGATACCGAGCAGCAGGCACTTCGCTTCACCTTAGAAAGCACCCAGCAAGCCCTGTTCCATGCTCTCCACTGAAGTGAAACTCAGGAAGGCAGAGTGTGATGGCAAAATACCCGTTCCTGTTGTGGGAGCCAAGCCCTGAGTGCTCCAGCCACCAGAGCCAGCATGAGGATGCATGGGATGAGCCTGACTGAGGATGCCTGGAACGCACACGCCCAAGGATGCAGCAGGCTCTGCCCTGCGTGGCCAGCTCACCTCATCCCAGACCTCTGGAAGTTCCACGTGGTGTAAGAGGCAGCAGATTCCCACAGAGCTGTGGGAAGGGAAGGATGTGAGAGCTACTGAAGCCACAGAGCAGCGAGAAACAAGGAAGGAGCAGTGCCGGGAAACTGCTGACATCAGTGCACTGGCTGCGCCCTTAATGGCTTTTAAATCCCAGAGGTTCAACAGGAAAAAAACAACCTCTAATGTTTACTCACACTTGCACAGCTTCTTATTTGCATATAATTGCTTCCTGTCACAACCATCCGGAGCCACTTAATCCCAGCAATCAGACGGAGCTGTGTGCAGGGAATGCCAGCGACCAGTCCTGTGGTGCCTCAGGAGCCCTGGCCGTGTCCTGTGGCAGTGCAGGGGCCAGTGTGGACATCCCAGCAGGGGATTAGTTATAGTCAGGAGCACAGAGGAAGAATGAGGCGGGTGAAAACAAGAGTTTTCCTTTTTTTTCCTTTTTTTTTTTTTAATTGATACTTACCAATCATGAGGATGCCGAGGACACTCAGTGCCAGAATCCCAGCACAGCTCACTTCTGCAGCAAGCCTTTCTTCTCCATTTAGCATGCAAACCCCTATCACTTATCTTCAAAAGCACATGAAAACTTCCCAATAATCATAGAATCGTGGATGGTTTGAGTTGGAAAGGACCTCACAGGGAAGAATATCCCTGCCCTCTACCAGCATGAAACCATTACCCTTTTTCCTGTCATTCCATGCCCCTGTGAAAATCCCTCTCCATCTCTCTTGCAACCCCTTTAGGTACTGGAAGACTGTTAATTTAATAACCACATTAAATTGGGGTGATTTCATAGACCTGCTGCATGACCATGCTCACACTCACAGCCTGGACCAGCCCCAGCATCCTCCAGCCCAGAGATGGCTTTGGTGGTTCATTTGCTCATGGGCTGGGCCAGCAAGAGGGCTTTCTGTTCCTCCTGCTTTTCAAATTAAAAGATAATAAACACACTGCAATGCCTCCTAGGCCTTTTCCAGGGGAAATAATCACCGGAGTGCCCCAGGGGTTGGATGTGATGTGAGGAATCGATGGCATGGGATGGCTCAGAGAGTCCAGGACGTCCCAAGCAGCCCCAGTGCCCGGCACTGGGAGGGGGAAGCGCACGGAACTCACTGTGCCTGTCCTACTTTCCTGCTCATGTGATGGTGCTGCTGATGCACTCACGATGCATTTTTTAAAAACCCAAGTCTGTCTTGAGGATTTAACTCCAGAGACATTTTCTGAGGATGATGCTAGAGATGTTGGAAAACATTATTTCCAGGGAGGGCTGAGAACCGGCTGAAACCAGTCCTCTGTGGGTCTCTGAAGCTCTTAATTAGACAAGAATTAACCACTGGGGAAACAGATGATTCCTAACAAGGGCAAATCTCCGTTTCACTGGGATTAGCATCACCTGCACTCCTCAAGCTCAGTAACATCCTTTAGTACATATATCTGCTTCCTCACTTCTCCTGCACTACCTGCCCATGTAAAAAGTCTCTCTCCTTCTTTTCTATAAGTTCTGAAAAACCCCAATGAGGTTTTAGAGCATCTCTTGAATAAAGCTTTGAACATGTGGTGATCTCTGTGTGTGGTTTCTTCCAGCGTTTCTCCAGCTTGAGGGAGGCACCACAGTCCCCAGACTTCAGGTTTTTCCTGACAGGCCACTGATTATGCAGAGACCATGAAATTTTAACCGAGTTCTGTGTTTTGCCAAGGCACGCTCTGGTTTGGCAGTGCAGGAGGAGGGCACGGTGGATGTGCTGGTGAGGGACAAACAAGGGAGCAGACTCAGGCTGACATGTTATAGGAGATTGAGATAAGCTAATTATTTCACTAACAAAGCTCTTGGGAGGAGAGAGTGCCCTATATTTCATTTTATTCCACTTTATTTTTCCTCTTTCCCAGTTCCACGCTCTCCCCTCAAAGACGTCATTGCGGGCAAGCACATGTGTTGGCTCCGATGATTTATTCAGGAGCCACATCGGCTCTGCCTTCCACTCCAACAATTTCAGGATCTCAATATTTCATATGGAAATCTCCAGTTCTCTGTCCCTATTTCTGCCTGAAGCTGCTGGTTCCCTGCGCTCCTCTCTGGGGTGCAAAGACGCAATAGGTGCAGAGCTCGTCTGCTGCTCCCAAGTTTTCTCTGAGTTTTCTGGATTCTTTTGAGTCTTTCCTTCCCCTCGGTCTCTCCAGCAGCCTGGCCTGCCATCAGTGTGACAGCATGTGACAAACCTGGCATGGCACCGTGTCCCCTGGCAGTGCCACCATCCCTGTCTGTGCCTGTGGTTCATCCACGAGCTGCTTCTCCGGTGACAGCCACGGCACGGCAGCAGGTCACAGCCATCCGAGTTCATGCCTGCAATTAACCAGGATTTACCTGGGAGTGACCCTTGTTTCAGCCCCTGGGTAAAGAAACTCTTTCCTGAAGCTGAAAAAAGGCCATTTCCAGCACGGATGCGGGGCAGGAGGGCAGGTTCTGCCTTTTTCTGCAAGGATCTGCTTTGTGCATGGAAAACCACGCCTGGGATTTGGGTTGTGTTGAGGGATGACAAAACCACTGCATTCCTGGAGATTCCAGAGGCTGCTGCCTGACTCCCACAGCCTGGCCAGCACCTTGGACAGAGAGCTGGGCTCTGGTGCCACTGGCAGTGACACTTCCCTGCCCAAAGGTGCTGCAGTTCCCACGTGGTGCTTCTCGCACTGGATTGAAAGCTGCTCCAAGGAACACAACGGAGAAGCACACACAGCCTGATTTCTCCTAGGGACAGGGCAGGTACAAACCCACCCCAAATCCTCGCTTGCTCAGGTCACCTTTTAAGCTTCTTGGTGCTTTGTTTGAGTTTTTGAAGCCAAATCTGGGTTTTGGTTGAAATGAGGGATGTCAAGCACATTGACCAGATCAAGAGGTACAGCAAACTACTGTTGTCCCATGGAATAAGTCAGGAATAATGGGGAGCAGGATGTGCAGGGGGCAGGGATGCCCTTGCACTGTGTGCACACGGCTAATTCCTGCTCTGGACTTACATCCCACTGCATCTCACAGCATCCATATGGAACAGGGCCACTAAGGAGGGAGATAAGAGGGACCGGAAAGTTATGGTTCAATTGGAGAGAATAAAGGAAACAACCAAGATGATAAATTAATTTCAAGAGGGGAAAAAAATTCATATCTTTTACTGCTCTCCCAACAAAAACATAAAACACAAACAAATCAAAGGGCTGGAAGTGCTTCCAGTCTGGGACATGACCTGACTGAACAACAGGCTTTAATGTGGAGAGAGCTCCCATGAGGATTAAACTGCTGATAATAAATTATTGAGAAATATTAGGCAGTGAATGGGCCTGACGCCAGATTGATTCACAGCAACGTCCACGAAGAACAAAGGTAAAAATGCAAAAAAACCTGAAAGCAGAGCAAAGCTGTGACGAGACTGTGAGCTTTGAGCTGAGAAAAAGGAAGAAAAAGCATCACCCAAAGGCTCATTTGGGGCAGGGGCTTGGAGGATTTTCAAATCCCCAGAGGTGCAAATGGGCAGCAGAGCCCAAGTGGGTGCAACCCGGGGATTTCTCCCCCATCCCCATCCTCCCCACCACGGACAGCCCCAGTTTTCCCCATGCCCATCCCTGGGCTCTTGGTTCTCCTCAATTCAGCTGGAAAACTTGCTGGGTGCCTGTGGTGCCAGGCACATCCTGGAGGCAGGAGAATCCTGGAGGCAGGAGAATCCTGGAGGCAGGAGCATCCCAGATTGACCCTGCCTGCTCCCTGCCTGCCTGCTGTAATGAAGGGAACAAAGGAGCCAGACATAGCCATTAAAAGCAGCTCAATGAATTTAATTTAATATTTTCTTCTGTTAATGCCGTTAATCACCGTAGGCACACGTCAGGAGCCTGATGCATATTTAAACTGGGCCAGGAGCCAGCGGTTTCTTCTATGCAATTTTCTAATGTTAATAATGTTTCCATTAGCCATATTCAGGAAATCTGCCATTTTTTGTCCCCTTCTGGCCTATACTTTTTACTTTTAATTATGGCCCAGTGTCAGCTATTGAATAGGTTGACGCATTTGAAGCGTCTGCAAAGATTTCTTTTTAATAATGCAATTTCTTGGCTGTAATAGCCTTATAACGTGAGTAATTAATGAACCACACAGGCAGTGTGCTCTCAGAGGCTGCCCATCCATTCACAGCAAAACTTGGTGGGAAAGATGCTCCAAACCAGGAGAGATGCAGGAAAAATCCACAGGGACTGTTGCTACCCCACTCTTTGAACAAGGAGAGCTGGGGACCAGTAGAGCATTATTGCAGATGTTCCTCCAGCTGCAAAGGAGGGGTCTTGCCTCTCTCCCCACCACTTATTGCCCCAGAGGGATGGTCCTGCTTTGCCTGAGGGTCTCTCACCCCATTTCATGGCCACACAGGGTTCCCCCTGAGCCATCCTCATCTATTGATGGGACACTGGCAGCAGTGTCCCCTCCCTGGCAATAGCAGAGGAACGGTGACAGCTGTGCCATGGGAGCCAGCACCTTTCATCCCCAGTTCCACATGACCCTGTCCCCTTCCCCATCTCTGATGGGTACGTGGCATCTCAGGCAGCCCCTTAGCCCTATAGCTTCAAGAATAACCTGAGGCCACCTTCACACTCTCCCACCACTCCAAAAATTAAGTGTCAAGAAAATACAGCAGCAGAAAAAGCAGATAGTTCATTAGAAACTGACTCCTCAAAGCAGGACTGATCCCTGATTTTGTAAAGATGTGGCAGTCCATTGTGCTTCCAGGATACAGGAATTCCATCCATCACTTTGCTTCCTAGGAAAATATCCATGGAAGTCAGGAAGTCCAAAGGAAAAGCCCTGGGGGCTCCGAGGAGCTCCTGCTGTGCCAGGTGGAGGGTTTGGCTGATGGAGTTGGAAGCTGCCAGTGCCAATGCTCCCTATGGGATTACACACCACTTTCCTGCTTCCCCCATTTCTCTCCTGCCTGCTCATCTGTGTGAGACAGCTCATTAGAGGAGAATCAGATCTGAGCAGAAGAGATGATCAAGTTGTATGAGGAAAAAAGAACAGACCATTTAAGAAGTGGCTGGTTTGGGTTCACAGCTCTCTGTGGCGTTAATAACATAATCACAGCCCATCGCCCATCTTTCTGCTGGAAAAGTTGGCTTTGCCTGATGTTGTGCAGCCACATTTGGGGCAGGAGCTGCAGGAGCAGCTTTGGGGACTAACAACCCCTGGAGACTCAGCCCAGGACTGTGTTATTGTCACTGCTGAAGTCACCAGCCAGGGAACACACAATGACTGGCAGCCAGTGCCATGGACACCAAAGCTGGTGCTTTCCCCAGCACTGTACCTGGAAATGCTGTCATCCCCAGATGTCTCTCCCGCCAGCCCTGCTCCCAGCTGATGGGTAGAAAAACTCTTATAAAACATGGTAGAAAAACTCTGATAAAACACATCAACCATAGGGAGATGCAGCTCCTGTGCAGGGCTGGTGCTGCACTGTGCTGAGCATCCCTCTGGGTCCCACATCCCACTGGTCCCTGCATCCCACCTGGCGCCCGCATCCCACCAGCCCCAGCACCCAGCCCACTTCCGTGGGTCTGATGGAACATGACAGCAAACACAGAATTAGTCTTTGGGAAGCTAAATGGGGGTTTTGCAGCAAAGAGTCATGAATCAGCCTCCTTGTTCGGAGCTATTAGTGTCTCACTCGCCCTACTTTCCGACACTCCATGCTGAATTCCATGGCAGGAAACACGGCGTATGTGTGTTACTAAACCAAAAAGCACGTTAATAAATAAGCACCGATCCAGTTTCTCTGCCTGGGTTATGGCTTAAAAAGGAGCTGGGTTTGCAGGGCTGAGGTGTGTAACAAAAATCCATCCCCACCCCCATGTCCTTCCCCCTCTGTCCCCTGAGCCAGAGCACCATCCCCAGCAGGGCCAGGACTCCTCTTGATGGGAAATTTGGATGAATCAGGAAATTAGTTTCAGCAGTGCTTCAGATACTCCACTGCTCTGCTGCTGCCCCAATGCACTTATCTAATAAATGTTTGTAGGAATTTAAGTGTCACTGGCAGCAGTGGCAGAGCGGGGACAGCTGGGGATGTGCCACAGAACGCTGCTGCCTCTCCCCATGCCACAGTGATGGGCACAGGGCTGAGGGAGGAGAGGTCTCCTGTGACAAGGAGGATGGAGAGGCCAGTTCTGTGTAGCATAGGGTGGGGCATCCCAAGCTCCACACTTGGTAAGATGTTAATTTATCTGAAACACGGGAAAAACATCTGATGGTGTCTTCTTTTTAGCAACCAAATTTCTAGGGGGGAATGCTTAGCCATAAGATAAAAAATCTCCCCATTGTCCTGCCAGCTTAGAGCCCAGGGAGCTGCTCACACCCCAAGGACCCTCCTTCACCAGGGCAGCACCCAATGCACAGGGTGAGGAGAGGAGGGGCATAAACCCCACCTTCACCCAGCATCTGGCTCTGCTCCTGGCTGGTATTAAAAAGAGAGTCAGAAGGGAAATGAAGACAGCCCTGAGAAGCAAGAAAGGTAATTAAGGTAAAACTCGTTAATATTTCAAGCCAGCGCTGTGCCTATTACAGCAAAAGGCCTGGCTGAAGCCCGGGAAGTGACGGGAAAAGCTTGTCTTATTGCATAACGGCACATTATGGGATCAAAGCAATAAAACTTAAGAAACCTGCTGAAAGCCCTTGCAGGATGAGGGGGGAAAATCCTCTGGAAAAGCCTGGGAGAGCAGAAAATAAAAAAGCTGCCAGTTCTTGTTAGACATGAATAATCACGGAGAAAAATTCCCCACGATCCTCTCAGGGCTTTGCTAAACCTCTTCCATCCGAGAGGAGCCAGCGCAGGGGCTGCTGCTCCTGTGATAGCTTTGGGGGGCAGTGAGGAAGGAGCTTGGCCCTGGCTGGTGCAGGGGGTCCTGGGTGTGGGCAGAGCCAGGGGAACAGGCCAGCAGCTCCTTGGGACCCTCTGTGCTGCCCAGCATCCCCCTTGGATGAGGAGCTTCTGGGGCGACCCCCGTGCAGGGCTGGGGGGGCTCAGCTGAACAGCAGGGTTGGAGAGGCTGAGTTATTGATCAGGGTTGGAGGGGCTTGGCTGATTATTGGGGTTAAAGGGACTCAGTTAATTATCAAGGTTGGAGGGGCTCAAGTTAATTATAGGGGTTGGAGGGGTTCAATTAATTGTCAGGATTGGAGAAGCTCAACTAATTATCTCTCGCAGTCATTGCTATTCCGGTGGTGGTGGCAAGGGCGGCTCAGCTCTCTGGAGCGCCTCAATCTCCGTTTTAATCTCCACAAGGAGGGGAGGGGAAATGTGGCTTTTCTCTGCTTTACAATTTTCCAGCAGTCTCCCGGGCACTGCTGTCAGTGCTGCCTGTTCCTCTCCTCTGACACCCTCGGGAGGGGAGATGGCAGCAGATCCTCGGGGTCCCCATGCCCTGGTCCATGCCCATTCCCAGGGCTCAACCCATCCCGTCCCTCCCCGGGGAAAGACTCTGCTTTGCAGAGGAGCAGAAAAGCCCACAAAGGTTCAGTGCCTTGGGCTTCCCGGGGTGACCACAGGGCTGAGGACAGCAGAAAGTCCCATTGAAGGGTTGGGGCTGCAAACAGAGCCCGGCACGTCCTGGGATGGTGCTTCCCCACAGGCAGTCCCACAGCTCCACCCAGCTCGTGTGTGATGCTCTGGATGCAGGCTGTCCTCCAACTACCGGATTAGCAGATATGAGAGCAGGGACTTGCCGAGGTGTGGAGTGGATTACAGCACTCCAGTGCTCTGCTACCCAGTAATTAATGTCCTAGATTTGCCAAGAAACACATCAGCAAATGTTTGCCTCTTAAGCAAGCAGACTAAATAAATATTAATCCCCCATTTCACACGTCTCCGTGCGAGGGTCCCGCTGCAGATGGGTCAAGGATGAGGGATGCCACATCCATCCTGTGCCATACAATGTGCTATGCAGAGCTGTGAAATTCCCAACGTGCCGTGATTTATTGATGCCAGAGATCTCCGCTCCCCTCCTCTGCCATTTCTCTGAGCAGAATGATTCCCAAATTAAATTGCGGCATTTTCTATAGCACCCGCTCCCCTGAATATACAAGGCATGTGGGTTTGGGAGGAAAATAACACAGTTGCAGTGGAGGAATTACAGGATAGTGTGTTTATTTGTGCCCGTCTCTCTCAGCTCATGAAAGCAGCACGGAGTTACGAGGAACAGCCCAGCTGCCTGTGGGGAAAGAAATCTGGGAGGAAACCAGGCAAACTTGGTGGGAGCTGTGGACAGGAGATCTTCTCAGGGAGCTTTTAGGAATGGAAAGAAATTAAAAATACATTGAAAACATATAATGCAGCTTTAAGGGCTGGCAAAGTGGAGCATGAAGGAATTAAGTGATTGTTGGGAGCCAGCAGCAGTCCAGGAGGAGAAGCCCTTTATTCAGGGTCTCCTCCCAACCCTTTCCAACAGGGTGAAGGATCTGACCTCACTGGCCTTGCCAAAAGCGGGAAGATTATTTTCCTGCTGCACTGGAGATGATACCTGGAATATTCTACTTGGATCCCTCCAGCCTCTGCAAAAACCAATTTCCCTTGCACCAGCAAAACTGTGTTTTATTAACAGCAATTTGAGCTCTCCGATAAATCTCGGCGAGGCATAATTCCTCCACAAATGGCATGTCCACATTGTTACTGCCTCCACTCTCCCCGCTCCGAGCCATTTAGGACAATAGTTACCTGACAGAGTCTATTAAGCAGCATATTTTGGGACGCACAACAACTGCCGCTGTTAATCCTTATTGGGGCTGCTCATTTACTGGACGATGGTCCTGCACAGCAGGAGCAGCAAAGAGGATTCTCACCCATCTATTGCAGGTGAAACCACCTTGCTTAAAGGCTGGATGTTGCTTCCACTGTCCCTTCAAGTCCCAATCTCAGGGCAATGTAGTAAAATGGGAGCTGAGTTTAGTGGTGAGCAGCTGGGGTGGGAGTTGAGGTGAGCATGGAATCAGTATCACAGAATGATTTGCGTTGGAAGGGACGTTAGAGATTATCTTTCAATCCCTTGCCACAGGCAGGGACACCTTCCACCAGGCCAGGATTCTCCAAGCCCTGTCCAACCTGGCCTTGGACACTTCCAGGGATGAGGCAGCTACAGCTTCTCTGGGCAACCTGTGCCAGGGCCTGCCCACCCTCACAGGGAAGAATTTCTTCATCATATCCAATCTAAACCCACTCTTTCAGTTTGAAGCATCACTGGGACCCTGCAGCATCACAAGCATCGAGCATGGGGATGTGGAAAAAGCTCCTGGATCACCTGGGATCCACCCCAAGGGGGCTTCAGAGAACTGAGGCTGGTGCAGAAGGGAAGATTTCCACCCATTCCTTTGCAAGCTGAAGGTTTAGAGCAGGGGGTGCCTGCCCAGGCAGGAGAGGCACTGCCTCGTGAAAGGCAGACACAGCCGGGGAAGGACCCTGCTAACTCCCATTCCACATCCAGTTCTCCCTTCCCTTCCCGGGGTGGGTGTGAACCCCTTGGATGAATCCGAGCTTGTGGGAGGCAACAACTGCTGCTGCTCAGCCCGTCCCCAGCAAAGCCAGCGCTTCCAGGAGAACACGCGGCCGCTCCAGCAGCGCCCATATATCTTTTTTTAATTTGAAGAATGAACAGTTTCCAGGAACTGCTCCAAAGTTAGAAACAATATGATGCTGCTGGTGAATAAGTCATGAGGGCTGGAGCCTAAATCTACATATTTATGTGCACACTCCCTCATCCAGGGGGATGATTTATATAATTTATACAAGTGAGAATACTCTGATGCCAAAGCACAGCAGTCAGAGCTGCTCTGCCAAGGGTGTCTCTCTCCCCAGGCTGGGCTGTGCCCCACAAAAGCCAAGTTGCCACTCCAAGGTCCTGATGCCAGGCTGGCATCGACCCCTCAGCTTCAACACGCTGCCCAGGTGGCTCTGGGGACACACAATCCCTGCACATCTTGCCCTCAAATCAGCACTTCCCACCTCCCATTGCTGCCACAGCCACCAATTGGAGCTCTCTTCTTAGAGAAACTTAAAATATTGCCAGCTGCCGATATCTCAGAGCGGGGAAGTCAGCAGAGATCTATTTTCACATACTTTCCATATCAACATTTATTGTTTTTTCCTTTTTGCTTATTTAATTATTGAAAGTTTCTGCTTCAAGAAGCTCTGCCGTTCTCGGCAGGGGAAAAAATATATTAAAAAAGCCTTTTGCTAATCTCTGCCTTTTAATGTGTGGCGGAGTTGCGCAGTTATCCTTGGGAAAGCTGGATCCCAGCAACATCAGAAAGTCCCATGTGCCTCCGGGCTTTGCCTGCCACCTCCCCACTATGAGAGAAAGCGAACCTAATTAAATTGCAAAATTGCAACTGGCACTTTTCCTTTATTTTTCCTTTTTTCACTCAGCACTCGGCTGTGCCTTTAATTACCACCTTCAATTATGTGTCACTTCAAGGCCCGAGTCCCACTTTTGAAAACCTTTTTGCTTCAGTCAGGGGAAAAAAAACTGTGGAAAACATCGGAGGATGGGGGAGACCAGCTCGGGTGTGGAAACCCAGGCTCCAGCTTAACTTAAAAGTTAACCTAAAAGTGCTTAAGTGAAGTGCCTTGCAAGGCTCAGATCACCCCTGCGCCCCAGTTTCTCCTGACCACGCAGAGCAGGCTCTGCCCCTGGGGCTCAGTTGGTCCATTTTTCTAACACTGGGACCACTGGCATTGTCACCACCCTGCCCACTGCCCTGGGACCGCAGGTGGGAGCACACAGAGCCCCCCCCAGTCCTCCCTGCCCTCCCAGCAGTGCTGGAGTTGGTGGCAGCCACCACCTCTGTCCTCCCACCCTGGTGCCAGCAGCAGAAATGCCCCCAAAGACTTCTCCCCCTCCAAGCACTGCCCAGGACCACCCCTTGTGAAGGTCAGCCCGCAAGAGGGGAGTTTAAAGCCTCCCCCTGGAGCAGGGATTCTGAAGTGAGCAGTGACTTCACAGGCACCCCAGGCAAGAGAGGTCTCACCCTGACCACAAAAACATTGAGGACTTGGCTGGAGATCAAACGCCTTTGCAGTCTGCTTTCAAAGACGGCTGGGGCAGCGCTGAGAGCCTGGGCTGTCTCTCCCAGCAAGAATCCTCCTCTCCTCCATCCTTCTGAAGCACCTCCAGGCTTTCATGTCTCTGTCAGTGCCCCCTCCCTGGCCAGAACAATCCAAAAATGGAAATAACACCTCTCTGAGACACTTGTGCTCTTTGAGTCAAGCCCTGGCAGCTGCCAGACCTGCCACAGGCTGCCTGTCCCTGTGGCACAATGGCACATTTGGGGTAGCTCTCACCCCTCCTCACCAGCAGCAAAGCCACTGTTCAGGGACCATCAGGATCCCAAATTGCTACAATTCCCACCTTGGAGAGGAGCCAGAAGCTCCTGGGTGAGGTGTGTCTGTGCATGAGGAGCAGCCCCCGTGCTAGGAGAGGGGCTGAACACTGCCAGTGCTCACTGTCCCTCATGCTCCTGGTGCCTCCAGGCTTGGCTCCCTCTTAGCTCCAGTGTCTGTGGAAGTGGGAGACCAACTCTCCATCCCAACCACCTTCCTGTGCTTCCGCCGGAAACTTAAACCCTCCCAACCTAACTCCCGACTCCTAACACCCTACAGGCACTGTAGGGTGGCAGACTTTACCTGTTCCATTTCTTCCTGGAAGACCTAGGGAGAAAAAAAGAAGAAAAAATCTTGTTCAAGGAGGAGAGAGGAGGAGGAAGCATTTCCTGGTAATGAGTCCTTTGCGTCAAGTGAGGAAGGGGAACTACAAGGATTAGCACAGACATGAAAATTAAGAGTCAGAAGTAATTAAAAGAACCTGGATCGCAGCTTAGCCCCAGAGGAACCCCTGATAATGGTGTGGGTGCTCATTAAAGAGATATAATTAGGACTCTGAAGCCACTGATGAGCCACTGTGCATCCCCAGCACCACAGTCTCCACGCTGGCAGCTCCTGCTCCCCGCTCTCCTCTTGCAGCACACAGCAAATCCTTCCACAGCCCAAATCCTGCAACAGCCTTGTCAGCCTCTCTGAAAGAGAACAGGTTTAACTTAGGAAGAAATTCTTCCCTGGGAGGGTGGGCAGGCCCTGGCACAGGGTGCCCAGAGAAGCTCTGGCTGCCCCATCGCTGGAAGTGTCCAAGGCCAGGTTGGACAGAACTTAGAGCAACCTGGGCTAGTGGAAGGTGTCCCTGCCCATGGTAGGGCTTGGGAAGTAGATGAGTTTTAAGTTCCCTTCCAACCCAAACCATTCCATGATTCTATGATTAACTCCAAGGGCAGCCCAGCCCTCGCAGGAGCAGCCAACACGTGGCAGAAATAATTGCACGGGTCCCACTCGCTCCCCAGCTGGACACGACCCTTGGGCTGCCAAAAACTGGCACCACAAAGATACATGAATTGTTGGAACACAAGATGAAAACCCTTGGGTGAGCTTGAACTCAATAGGGTGTTGTGAGGCTTAATTAATTTATGTCCAAAAGCACTTTGAGGGCATCAGATGAAAAAGGTTGTTATAGGATTGCACAGAGATCCTTTATCCCACAAGATGGAAGTGGGAACAGCCCCGGCCACGCTCCTGCTTTAAAAAGCACAGACTATTAGCACAAAGCTCAGTGATGAATAGGAGCTATTTAATTTTTTTATCTTATGGAAATGATCCTGCAGCTTCTCGTCATGACACATCATCCTGGCATGAGAGGGCATGGAGGGGGAGAAGATCCTGGTGAAAAATAGGGAGCTAATTATTTCTTCCTAAAAGCCTGTGATGAGTGAATGAGCTTGGACCCAAATGCCCTTTTCCCTGCAATGCCCCCAGGAGTGCTCGCTGAGCTGATTTAAGGTGTCCTGGGGGTCTCCCACCACTGCCAGATAGTTGGGGAGGGGGAAAAGGATCCCTCAAAAGGCAAAGGGGAGTCTGGGGAGCTCTGCCTCACCAGCACTGGGCAGCCCAAGGGTGTCAGGCTCATGTCTCACTCTGGAGGGTTCCAGGGTTCCCTGAGCTCCCACAGTCCCCTGTTGCCACGTGCTCCACCGAGACCTCCCATCCCTATCTCCTCCTTTGGGGTTTTGGAGCAGAGACACATTTTGAGTACCCTGGGCTGGGTGTCACCACTCAGGAGGTGTCGGTAGGTGTTTGCTGGGAGATGGCCAATGATGAGAAATTGGGATTTTCTTGCTGGAATGAGCAAAGGGGTTAGAAATCAGCCCTGGTCCCATATGCATGGTTGTTTTTCCTCTGTTTCCTTCCACAAGCTGGTGGGCTGTGGCTGTCAGGGCAGGATCAGGCCCTTTCTCACCTTATTTTATGGCTGTAGATCTAAGGAATTGCAACCTGCAGGACAGATTCCTCCCTAATCACCCTCAGAAACCCCCCCCAGGGAATTAAAAACACCCCCACACAACAGCTGAAAGCACGCATAGCCCCCCTTGCCCTGCTCAGAGGGGTCAGCAGCACCATCCTGGAGGAGGAACAAGGAGCTCAGGATATGGAGGAGCTGGCACAGGGACAAGGACAGGGACAGGACAGGGTGGGAGCTGCAGAGGTTTCCCGTCACACTGGAGGAGGTTTGTTGAATTGCAGCTCCCCGGCACAGATAATTTGTAGGTATGAATGTCGTCCTCGTGGGCGTTCGTTTTTGTTGGCTGTTTATGGGAACAGGGGGAGCTTCCGCTCCCAGGTTGATGCTTCCCGGCTGCCAAAACACCACAGTGAGGGCACACATCCAGCTGGGAACACCTCTTCTTTCCCATGGGAGACCACCCCAGTCGTCCCTGCACTGCAGAGCCCACTGAGGCAGCACAGGGCAGCTCAGGGATGGATCCTTCTGCTTCTGCTGTGCTAGTGGGAAAAGTCCTGCTAAGGGCACAACTTGCTCATGTCCCAACCACTTTTATTGGCAGGATGGAAAAAGCAGTGAAATGAATCCCACCTAAACCTAAGCTGGACCATCTTCTTTGCTGGGGCTGGGTTTTTCTGAGTTTTGTTTTGCTTTCTGTCCAAAAAGAAGGAATGATAACTCCAGGAGACAGTGTCTCCACACAGAGAGAAAGCAAGAGCACAGCTCTCTTCTGACCCAGGCTTGCAGGGCAGGTTGTGAGGGATCCTGGACTGGGATGGGAAGCCCTTGCTCCCCCAAAACGAGCCCACAGGATGAAGAGTCCATGTGGCTCCATGGGACCTTCAGGCACAGCTGGGACACAGCACCTGCGAGGGTCCATGAAGCTGAAAACTGGGGGGGACACTGGGAGGGGACACTGAAGGGGACACTGCATTTGTCTGAGGTACTGTCACAGAAGGACCAGATTTTAGAAATAATGAAATCCCTATAGCAAAAGGCATCCACAAGAACACAAACTGCCTCCCTGAGGGCTCGGTGCCAGCCTCGAGCAGGGCACTGGCTGGACATCCCATTCCACAGTCGGCCGAAGGCTTCTCCCCACCCTGCCATGAAACACAGCACCAGATATATCTCTGCACCAATTTATGCAGCATCGCAATGTGCTCCTTCCATCTCCCCGAGACACCATTTGGCAGATCTGTGCTGTGAATGTCACAGCAGTCTTTCATAATAACTTCTCCCACCATCCCATCAAGTGCACTGAGACGGGTGTACCATCTGCCGGGAGCCGCGGCGCCATGTGCTGCATCCCTCCCTCGCCAGAGAAACCCTGAGCCCCTTCCCCGGGCCCACTCAGCCTGTCTTGGGGTGTAATAAATCCACACTCGAGTCGTCCTTGTGTTTCTCCTTGGGGGGGCAAGCGGGTCCTTTAAGTTCACCTCGTAGATGCCCCTCAAATCTGCAGCAATAGATGGCCAGGTCTGGGGCTTTAAGCACCTTCTCACATGTCTTTAGCACTCAGCCCTAAAATCATCTTCCAGGGAAAAAAACGTCAATAGGATTGTCTCCATCTACAAGACTCCTTCCCTAAAACAAGCAGCGGCAGCACTTTGAGCCGTCATGGATAAAAGATGCCGTAATCTGATTTTCTCAGACAGGAGCATGTCACTCACCAGGGGAGAAAGATCTCTGCTGAGATGGGCATTCTTCCCAGAGCCAGCAACCTCTGCGAAAGAGGAGCCACGACAGGGCAGTGCCAGGGAGAGGTGGATCACCTGGAGATGATCCCAGTCCTGAGCCCATCATCGCTTTGGGCTGTGCCTCCTGCCAGCGTGGCCACCACTGCCAGCCCGTGTCACCACCGAGGCCAATGTCCCCCAGGGACCAGCAAAGGGAAGGGAACAGTCTGAATCGTCAGTAGCTGAGGTTTTATCTGAGCTTCGAAATGCAGACAGGACAGGGAGCAGCAAGAGGAACGGGGCATCTGCACCCACAGCTGTCGATACAAAGAAAACCAGCTTTCCAAACGCTTTTCAAACCCGATTAAAAAGTGTTTCTCGAAGAAAACACCTAAACAGAAGCTCCTTACAGGAGCGCTGGGCATCCCTGGGGCAGCAAAGCAACAGCAGCAAGGCTGTTTATACCTGTGTTTGCACAGGGGGTGGGAAAAGTCCAGGCTGGAATGGCAATTAGTGCAGTAGAGAAAAATCTCAGGGCACTTCAATACAATTGTGTTGATGTTGAGTTTGGTGTGAGCTTGGAAAGGCCAGCACGGTCCTTGCCCCTAAGGAGCACATGTTTTCACTACCTGGATAATGAGAAAAAGTGTTTTCTGAGAGAAAAGACTTGAAATGCTTTTCCTCTCGTGAGGCACTTGCTTTCTTTAAGCTGCTTGCAACATTTTTCATAATTAAAATACATCTACAACGTCACTCAGTGCTTTTTTGATGCTTGCTCTTTGATTTGGATCAATGAAAATGTCCTGGGAGCTTGTGGCAACAACTTCGCTCAGCATTTTCTTCACTTGAAAGAAACCCAAGAGGAAGAAACATTCGTGGCTGTGCAAGAAGGATTTTCCAAAAGAGCTATTCCTCACCCTGGAAAAAAATAAAAGTGATAATAACATCACTCCTGAGGTTCCATCAAGGCTGATTTGCATAATTGACACTGAAGTTAGTTGTTGATCTGTCCTTTAGGACATATTGCAAAGAGAACCTGGTGAGACCAGAGCTTTGCCCGAGGCAAACTGGGTCCCCTCGGCGATGTCCCCTGATCACGCAGCCACGGGTCCCTGGCAGAGCCAGGACCAACTTCGCGCCTTCTGATCCCCAGTCTCGAGCTCAGCCAAAGCCTGGCATGCTCAGGCACTCACACAGCGCCCAGAGCAATGATAATAGCTTTCAGATTTGAATTTGCTTTGAAAATACACTTTAATCAAACCTTATTGGATTAGCATTGAAATCCGAGCATTGCTAGAACAGGGAGCTGCTCCTTCTCCACCTCAAAGTCCTCCTGGCTTTTCAGCTGTGTTCTGTTTGGAACGTGCCTGTCTCCAATCCGCAGCAATTTTGCTCAGAACCGAATAATTATGGAAAAGGCCTTTGATGCCGAAGTGAAAAATAATAAAACTCTCCCCGGTCCCCAAACCTGCAAAGCCGGAGCCGCACTCTCAACAAAACGACCCTCAACTTCCCTCCTCTCGACAAAATGTCAAAAATATACTTAATGACAAGTTCTCCCCTTACAAATGAAGCAGCAATCTGTCAGAAGAGAAAATCTGCTGTAAACTTCGAGCTCATCCCCTGGCTCCTTGCCAGCATCAGTAGAGCCCTGGCAGCCGGGCGGATGGCAGGGCCGGAGTGCCATCTACAGCGGTCGGGGGGAACTAAGCCATCCCAAATGCTGCTCTTACTGTTTTTCTGGGGCTGTTTTGCAAAAAAAACAGGGTGATGCTGCAGCTGGCAGAGCTGTGGGAATCACAGCAGGGGTGCAGGGCAAGTTAATCAGCTCTACAGCAAAACTCAGACCTTCTATGAGTTTATTATGCAATTCGTGCTTGCAGCAGAGATTCCTAGAAACTTGCCCGTGTTGTGGGGGACAGGGAGCCCCTCACGTGGCTTCTTCACTGGTGTGAGGAGGAGTTGGGACAGGGGGATCTCTCTGCTCCAGCTTTGGGACTGGGGGTGGCACGTGGCAAAACACACCCTGGCAAGCCGACGGCACCCGGAGGGGGAGACCCAGTCGAGAGCCACACTATAGCAGCTCCCAGAAAGATCCATGGGAGAACATATGGTGTGTTTTTAAATGCACCCATAACATTTATTTAAAATACAGGCTCTAAAGCTTGCCAGCAAAGCATAATGGGAGGAAATCTTTCTTTATGCTGGAGTCTTTTCCATTGTTTCACTCAAATCATTAAGCTCATATTTATTTGGTTTGAGCCTAAACAAATGGGGAGTATTGCAGGGAGAGCTTCCCAGGATTCCCCTTTTACCAGGATCCCAAATCCAACTTGCTCAGCTCGCTGGTGTCCTCAGTGGCTCATGGGGGCTGGCAAACCCAGCAGAGCTCACTCTGCCCTAACACAATCCCTAAGCCATAAATGCTGCAGTGAGGAGATGTGTTCTATAGGGAATGGTGGCCCTGGAGGAGGAGAGCATTTCTGTATGTGTCCTTCTCGCTGCCATCAGGTGGGTGAAGAGGCTGAACTCCAGGTGGAATGATGAGGTTCAGTGTGTACCAGCCTCGAGCTGCCTGTTCTGCCCAGCCCTGTGGGTTTGGCAGCCAAGTCCCTCCTCGCCTGGAGATGAGTCAGGGGATGGCAGGAGAGCAGGGTTTCCCACAAGAGGCTATGATGGCATTTCAGCTTCTCCAGGCAGCTTGGTCTGTGCCTGGTGTGAACGGAAACAGCCCGATTGCCACGAGGCACCGGGTCACCCACAGCACCTGTCCCCTCTCCTCCGCCTTCCGCTGAGCTCTGCCAGCTTTTCCCCCGGGCACTGCCAGGGCATGCTCTGCCAAGGACAGAGATGCCAGGAATAGAAGGAGGTGGTTTTCTCATTCCTTCAGTTCTACACAGCTCCATGTCCATGGCTGACAGAGTAGTGATGCTCCACAGGTACCTGGCACAGACCTTCAGGCAGGTGACATGTTAGGGGCTATGCCCTAGAGCACCCATCCTGCCGGTGGGAGAGACCAGAGAGGGTCATGAGGAAACTCCAGGGCTGCCTGCACCCCACACCCTGCTGCAGGGACTGGGGTCTGGCTCCACCTCGGTGCCTCATTGGTCCCCAATGGCAGCTGCACCATCTAGAGGAGAAACAGGTTTGCAAGCAGAACTCAGACCCAGGCAGGCACAGGGACTACAGAAAAAGGATGAGCAGGGCAGCCTGATCATGAGAGAGCTGCAAATCGTTCATCGAGGAGCTGTGTGAGTGATTTCAGGGTCTCATGGATGAGCCCAGATGGCCCATCTATCCCAGAGAATGGGAACAGAGGGAATAGGATTCAAAGATCCTGTCTGTGCTGGCTTTACATGTGACTGATCTCTGCTGGCTGCAAGAAACAGGGCAAAGGAGAGAGGGAAAATAAATTAAAAATCTTCAGTCTGCAGTCAGGCTGACCACACACTCCCGAGCTGGGAATCAACAGCCCTGAAAGCAATTTCATCGCTCAGCTGGACCTGTATTACTTCTCTCTCTCTGAACAGACGTGCCAGTGACACTCATCTGAATTACCACGGTGGAGATTTGAGTGGGTGATGAAAAGGCCCCCCTCCTCCCTCTCTGGGCTCTCTGCTCCCCCTTCCCCAGGGTGCTGAGGCCAAGCCACTGCCCAGCACTCCAAACGAGTGGCAGGTTTCTGCCATCAGCAGCTCTTCCCTTGCGCTGGAGATGTCACCAGAGAGAGATTTGGGAACCAAACCATCAGGGCCAGACCAACAGGTACCCGGAGGAAAAGGAGGCTGCACTCCATGGGGTTGGCTGTGCCGGCAGCATCCATCAACCACAGATGTCCCAGCTCCAGGAGTAGGGGGCTGCCCTCTGCCACCCACCATCTCACCCACCTCCTGCCCTGCGGCAGCTGGATGAGTCCATGCTTGGATTTGCATGGGCTGTGAGGGCTTCACCCTCCTTTACAGCCCTCTGCAGCAGAAGGGGATGTAGGAGTTCCATTCCTCCTGATTTTATATTTTCTTTCTGTACCACTCAGGCCCCTGCTGACTGTGCAAGCCACAAGGAAACATTGATCACATCCCAAATACAACCACTAACACGTCTCAGCTCTCAATCTGCCTCGTTTGCTGACACCCAGTTTTCTCCTCCTCCTCCTCCCACTTGCTCCCTGCAGCCGGTTCCTTCCTCCTGGTCTGCGGCACGTACGGCTACAAGCTGCTCCGGCTTTCCCATCCCACGCTCGGCTCCAGGCACACACAGCCCACCCGAGGCGGTGCCAGCAGCCCAAGGTGCTGCGTCCACACCTTCCCTTCCATGCCCGTGCGTTTCCTGAGCCTCAGCCAAGCTGGGAAGCAGACAGGGAAGCCTGGCCAAGGGTCAGTCTCAACCCTCACCCTGCACAGTGTAGGATGCAGCGAGCAAAATGTAAAGCATGGCTGGTAATGGGAATGGGCTTTTGCTTCCCTCTCATTGCCCCAGGCCAGTTGGGCAGCGCCAGGTACTGGTACACCATTGCACCTGGTCTGTGAGCCATGTTTTGGGTGAAGGTTTGAAGCCCACACTGCCATCTCAGCTTGGCAGCTCCTGGTGCCATGGAAGCAGAGGCCCTAGGGGTGCTGAATGGATCAGAGAGGGTTTGAGTCATTCTCCAAGGAGCTCAGACCACTGCCAAGGGGATTCAAGATCAGAATTAGGAAACACTTTAAAAGGATTGTCAATGCCAGCAGCACAAGGTCCATCCAGGAAAATGTGCCTCTCTAAATACCATGTTTTATTAACGCTTACTAGAAGGACAGGATTTGATCTCCTGCTCTGTTTCCAAAGCCATTATGGATCTGTTGAACTGGAGGCATTTTCAGTGCCCAGTCAATACTCCTCCATCCCTGCCAGCTATGAGGACGGAAGGGTGAATCTGACGCTGCACTTAGTCCAAAATTCCCATCACCGGACATGTGCCATGCACTAAAAGCCCCACAAAAAGGAGGAGCGTGCGTGGGTGTAAACATGCAGTGTGAGCAGCTGCATCTTGCACAAAGCAGGGATGGTCAGAGCTCCTGCCCTGTGCATCTCCAGGCTCAAGCACTGGGAGGTGCCTTTGGCCCACTGGGAGAGGGCTAGGAAAAAATAATTTTTTCAAATAACTGATACCTTGTTTGCCAAGTACTGCTTCATCCAGCCTGAAACTGCTCCTGGGAGGTCCCTTTACCCTCCAGAGAAGCGGGGAGGCTTTGGCTCTGCACGACTGCCCTCCTGAGAGGGATTCATTCTGCGCTGGTTTGCTGGAGAAGAACATAAGCCAAAGGATTTCACAGATCCCCCAGTCCAGCATGGGTTTTTTTCAGTCTAATATAAATTCAAGACAGGGGTGATGTTTGTTTTGATCCAAAACTTGTTTAAGGAAACATTTTGGCCACCAAACGGAACAGCAGTTGTTTGCAAATCCGTAATCAAAGCTTTTTTTTGTGCAAGGAGCACTTGGGCAGTTGCAAAGGTGTCAGTGGATGAGATGGACAGGCTGTGCCCCCTGGCCACTCTGCCCGCCCATGGCAGCATCCCACGGTGGCACTCATCCTGCTTCACAGGGACCTCAGGGACAAGTCGCTTCCTTTGTGCCACACTTCAGACAGACACTTTGAACACCTGCCAGTGCCCTGTTGTGAATTCACCACAGAGAGGTTTTGCTTGTTTGCAGCCAGGAGAGTCCACGGATGCTAAAAATAGAGTACTCCTTGAAAGTGATCTGAAAAGCTTTCCTGTATGGGAAGAGGCCTTTTAAAAACACTGGCTTCGAGCTCATGGGGGCTGGGGCAGTGCTTGGGATGGCTCTGCTGAGATTCAGGAGTTGCTCCACAAAGGTAATCCAGCAGACCTTTGGCTCACAGGGGGCTGCAGGGATGCTCCTGGGCAAGCAGCCCATCAGAAAAAGCACTCTCCAAATGCAGGACCTGGTAACTGCAGATAAACAAGTCCCTGGCTGTGCTGGGACTCCTTAGAAGATGAGTCAGAGAAGCAGTAATGAGGGGAGCAGGAGCACGATGTGTTTTCTTTCCCCACCCCAGACCCCTTAAAGCTCTCAGTGATTGCAGCACAAAGTCAAAGCAGAACAGTCTCCGTTTGAAATATATAGCAAGTGCAGCATCTCCGTTTCATTCTGTTTTTTCTTCATGCAGCAGGGCAGGTCTCTATCCCATGATGCATCTTTGATGTTGCCCTTTAAATAGGCCCTTTTAAAGTTCACAGACCCCTTTTCATCAGCACCCACCTTGGCTCGTGGCACCTAACACTTGTGTTTATATCCTGGCTCATGGCTGAAATCAAAGTGTTGCTGTGGGAAACTCTGCACATGGTTCATTAAAAAGTAACAGAACACTTTCTGTCTCTGAATGAATCCTTGTGTGTTCCACAGTGCTCCCAAGCCCTGAGATGCAGGAAATACCTGAGCTGCCCCTGCATCTTGCACTCACGTTGCTGGCAGGACTTGGCACTAACCATCAACACTGAATTCTAACTGCTCATCCCAAGAGGATGATGGACAAGATGGAAAGAGGCCCATCACTGCTCTGGCAGTGCCTCAGTGACCCTGCAGAGCCAAGAGCAAAAGGAAGGAGCTACTGCAATAAGAAGAGCTAACCTAAGGAATGTAATTATACGTGATCTAAAACACAAACGTGCTGCAAAACCTGGCAGTTTTGGGGCAGCAGTTACTGCCTGTGGACGCTCGTTCTGTACCACTGGGATGAGCAGTGGCTCTGGAGGAATCCCAGCTGGTAAAGCCTGGGTCAAGGCCAGCAGAAAGTCTCCTTTGGTAGCCCACTGAGCACCCAGTCAGTCCTTTCTGGGTAGAAACCATAGGCAAGAGAGCAGCCAGCACCCCAGACAAGCCACACCAGCTCTGGCTTCTCTTATTCTCATATTCTCCTCGAAATCCCAGAAACTGGAGACTGAGCCGATAAGAGTCTGACACCTAATGGGCACAAGCAGAATTGTGACAAGCACAGGATCCCGCTGGAAATGTCCCTGTGGGAATACAGACAGCATTGCCTCCGAGCAAAGCCTGCGGAGGTGGATGGAAAGGGAAGACCTGTGTAAAGAAAACTCTTAAAAGCCCACACAGCCCATGTCCATGATTGTAAACATGAAAAATTTATAATTTAACCTAGATAGGAATGAGTCATACAAAAACTATTAGAAGGCTCCAGGTACAGAATATGAGAGAAGCAGGGACACCTTTCACTATCCCAGGATGATTCAAACTCCTTCCAACCTATCTTTGGACACTTCCAGGGATGGGGCAGCCACAGCTTCTCTGGGCAACCTGTGCCAGGGCCTGCCCACCCTCACAGGGAGGAATTTTTTCACAGTGTCTAATCTAACCCTACTCTCTTGCAGTTGGAAGTCATTCCCCCTTGTCCCGTCAACTACAGTTCCTGATGAAATCACCTTTAAAATTTCCTTTGAAATTTTAGAGGTCTTTGCCATATGATAGCAAGGAGAGGTCAGGGTTGCAATCAAACCTCTTGGCACTAAATTGTGTTTCTTAGGTTGGGTTCTTATGCCAGATACTCTGGGAATTGCTATGGAAAAGAGGTATCTTCCAAAGCAAATGAGCTCTGTCCCAACTACGTTTTGTATAGTGGTCAGTGATGAATGGGAAGTTCAAAAGATTTGACTCAAAAACATTAAATTTATTCTCTAATTACACTTACAACTTCATTTGCTTCATGAAGCTGGTGGGTTTCTTTCCTTTAAGAAATCTGTCAACCAAAGGCCATTTACAGCAAGGATGTCTTCCAAGCCAAGACACAGCAGAGCTTCCCAGGACCAAGCTCCATCAAGAACTGCCCTCAGACTTCCTCCTGCCCCTGGTGCTGCTTCCCTGGGCAGCATCCAGCCCTGCTGTAAGGAAGCTCACACCATCTCTGCTCCATTCAGAGGGTAAACAGAAATGGTCAGTACCCAGCACCGATTCCTGGCAGCTTTCACAGACATCTTTCTTACTTTTTTCCTAAATTAGATCTTTCTATTACAACTTCGAGGCCTCATGAGTCTCCTTGGCATTTATTAAATAACAACTAAACTCTTCAATTTACCATGTTACTTACACAATCCAGTTTTTCTCCATCTAACACATTGTCTGAGATCAGACTGAAGGAGCTGGACGGGGCAGGGCCAGCACTGAGTGTCCTGAAGTGATATACAAACCCCAGATCCTGAGGATCAGGGATAATCAAGGTTCAGCCTGGACTCCATCCACCTCCTTTTCCTACTGCTTCTTCCACAAAAAGCTCAATGGTCACAGCAGGATTGCACTGCTGTGGATCAGATTTGCCCCAAAATTCAATTCTGTGCTCAGGGAATGCAAAACTGCCCCCAGCACAGGAAAGGCTTTGCAGAACCCAAGGCTATTGACATCCCTCATGTCCTAGACATGGCTGTGCCTCATATTCCCAGGGAAACAGCAGCGCAGCAGACATGCCCAGTGTTTTAACACGACTCCATGTAGGAACTGTAATTGGCCACAAAGCCACAGGTTACCTGACAACAAAATCTGCAAGGTGAGCCCTTTTATTCCTACTATTTTGGTTTTAATCTTGTCCTTTCTCTTGCTGGGAAAAAAAGTAATAAAAGCCGTAACGTGAGCTCTGGTTTCAGCCTCTGATAACCTGCAGCCTTTAAGATACCCTGAGCCACCTGTAATGAGCACCTGTTCCTACCCCCTGCAATAAGCTGAAAATGGGATGAGCAGATGTGGAGGTCAGGGAAGATATTTCTTTCTGGGAACATGAATGTTTCCCTACCCTTGCATCCATCCTAACAAGGGGTCCAATTAGTGCTCATGACTTTGTTATCAGGCCAGTGGGGATGCAGGGATGGGGACCACTGCTCTCATTTCCACAAAGATCATGGATTAGGAAGACAAATCATCCCTAATGGGACCTCGGGGAGAGGCTCTGCTCTCCTTTCAAGTCAAAGTGGCACATGGGGGCCACTTGCTCTGCAGAGCCATGAATGCCACTTCAGCTGGTGACAGCAGAGTTCTCCAGCAGTATCCAGCTTCTCCCTTCCAAGCAACTGCATGTGCACAAAAAAACATTTATCAGGCTCCTGGCCATAGCTTTGACTTTAATTTTATTTTAAAAGTGCATTCACATGTAAATTGACTTGGCCCGAGAGGATACATGAATACAAGAGCCCTTTCTTTTCTCTGCCGTGGCATTGGGAGGAATATGGTGAGCGGAGCAAAGTTTCCTCACCTCCAGCCTGCAATTCTGCAGCAAAGGAAAAGCAAGTTCATTGTTCCCCTCTGCACACAGATGCTGGCTCTGCTGTTTTCAGCAGCTTCGTTCAAGCGAGCCAGGTCAGGATACAAAAGCATATTACACATCCCAGGGACAAGAACACACAGGCAAATGTCTTATCGGCTCTGTTTTATCTCTTGTAAGAGCAGGAGATAAATTAATGTGAGTTTGTAACTGTGTTTGATGCTTTGAAATGTGGTCCTGTCCCACAACCCCAAGGTCAGACTTGGTTTGGTGGTAGAGGATTTCTTGGGGGAGGGGGGGGAACTAGAATGTGAAGTTGGAGACCAGGAAGCACACAGTTCATCAGGGCATGAAAATACACGTGCTCCCCAAGAATCTCTGGCATAAAAACAGGTGGAAATCTGTTCCACACACATAGATCAGCCCTGCACCTTGTGATGTGTTGCCATAGAGTGACAACAAAAAGAGCACAATGCTCTCAGTCACCCCATTTTCAGCCTGGGATCCTTCATACTTGCTGTTCCCCACTGCCATTCACTTTCATCTCCCAGCCCAAACATTTCCCCTGTGATTTTGGCAATACTCAGCCTGAAAGATGCTGTTTTCCTCTGCAGCATCATAGGTGTTCAAGCCCCACACGGAAAAACAATGCAGTGAGACAAAGCGAAAGCGGGAAGCACTTTGGGTTGAGGTACCGCAATTTTGATTGCCAGAAACCAGGAATGGAAACGCTTGTGCAGGTTTATAGACTGAGAGTTGTGACAGAGTTATGACTCACTCCATGTGTTTTAGTGAACGAGCAGGTTGAAACGGGTATCCCGAAAGGAAGGATGCTGGCAGAGGGATGGCAGGGAGCAGGGAGGGCAGGGAACAGGGATGGCAGGGAACAGGGATGGCAGGGAACAGGGATGGCAGGGAACAGGGATGGAAGGGCACAGGGATGGCAGGGCACACAGATGGCAGGGCAAAGGGATGACATGGCACAGGGATGGCAGGATACAGGAGTGGCAGGGCACACGGAGGGCAGGGCAAAGGGATGGCAGGGCAAAGGGATGGCAGGGCAAAGGGATGGCAGGATACAGGGATGGCAGGATACAGGGATGGCAGGGCATCCTCGGGGAAAGCCTGCTCGCCAGCTAACCAGGGATGAACTAGAGCACTAAAACTTCGCTGCTTCTCTGATGTGAAAGCTCCAACCACCCCACGAGCCGAAGCACCGACTGCTCCAGCTGCAGGGAGCCGAGGCCTCGGCTCTCCGCACCTCCGCTGCAGTTCTGCACCTCCAAACTCCTCGTCTGGGACGGCCAGCGCTGCATTTCGCACACGTTCCGAGTTCCCCCCGCTTCGGCCCCCCGGAGGGGGCGGCACGGGTTATCCTCGGCTCCTATCTCAGACGCACCTCGCCGATTGCCCCGGTGTCTCCGCGGCCGCTCAGCCCCGCGGGGCCAGTGCTGGCAGCGCCCGGGGTCCCCGCAGGCCGCGGCTCCGCGCTGCCCCCCGTCCCCGGCGGACCTTCCGTTGCGATCGTTACCGAGCCCGGCCGCCCTCCTTCCCCTCCTCTTTTCCTTCCCCTTCCCTTCCCTCTCCTCCCCTCGGCGGCCGGCTCTGCCTTTGTGCCCCGGCGCCGGAGCGGTGCCTTCCCCGCCTCCCCGGCGGAGCCCTGCGGCGCATGCCTCCNTCGGGGGGGTCCCGTCACAGCACACTTGGGGTGTCCCCAGCGAGGTGGGGGGGGACCCTCGTGTCCCCTCGCACCGCCGCTGTGGGTGCCCCCCGCGGGGGTGTGCGCTCACGTCCCCTCGCTCTCTGTGAGTGTCCCCCGGTAGGGTGCCCCCCGCCACTCGTGTCCCCTCACTCTCACCGAGTGCCTCTCAAGTGGGTGCCCCCCGCCACTCATGTCCCCTCACTCTTTGTGAGTGTTCCTCAGGTGGGCGTCCCCTCGTGTCCCCTCACACGCTGTCTGTGGGTGCCCCCCGAGGTGGGGGGACGCTCGGCTCCCCTCATGCCCGCTCTGTAGCAGCCCCCCGGGTTGGGGTGCCCTCAGACACTCCCCTACCTGGGTGCCCCTCGGGTGTGTGTGGCCTCATGTCCGCTCGCTCCCTGTGAGTGTCGCCTCATGTCCCCTCACACTCTCTGTAGGTGCCCCCTTCGGGCTGTCCCCTCATTTCCCCTCACAGAATTCCAGGGGTTATCCCCCTCCTCCTGAATGTGCGTCCCCTCAAATCCTCTCACACCCTATCCGTGATGTCCCCTGGGCGTGTGTCCCCTCATTTCCCCTCACACCCTTTGTGAGTGACCCCTGGGTGAGTGTCCCCTCCTGTTCCCCCTCACAAAGCCCCTGGATGTCCCCTCACAGTCCCCATGGGTGCCCTCAGGTGGGTACCCTGGCCTGGGGCAGTGCTGTGGCACCAGAATTCACCCCAACCCCGTGTAATTCTTGCAGGACAACCACAATCCAGGTGTGGAACAGCGAAAGGTACCTGCCCCTTCCCTGAAAACTGTGGAAATAGGTTAATGGGAAATACGTTGTGGGTGTGTTTTTTTTAATGAAGCCGGGAGCTAAAGTGTGTTAATTGCGTTTCTTCAAGATAATGAAGTATTCTAATTTCTGTCTTTTTGATCCTTAGCTGCTTATTACAAGGAAAAATGTTTTTAATTTCTGTTTGCCCTAGTGAACGTGTTGGAGGCTGCGTTAGAAACTGTGTTCAGCTATATGGTTGTGAAAGTGAGGGTTCTGAGGTGCCTTCAGTAAGTTCATGGTCAAATACAAGTTCTGTTGGGAGCACTGGCTTTACTGGTGTGTGTAGAGCTGAAATAGATCCAAACTACCTTTAGATGACTAAAAGGTGGAAGTTAAAACAGTGCATGTTGTGTTGCTCCAGGTACCACCCAGCAAAGAGGGATGGTCTTGGTCATTATATTTAAAATTTTAATTCTGCAGGGATGATGTTTTGAGATGAGTTATCGCAGAGGAAACGAAACAACTGTCTTCCCTCGTTGTCTGTTACCTTACTCTCGGTAGCAAATAGAAGTTTTAAAGAGTTTAGAATCATTAATTCTTTAAAATATTTATTGTCACTGATTAATTTGAAACCAGAACTGGAGAATAATTGACAAGGGCAAGGTCAGAGAGGTTTCAAAGGGAAATGTGTGTCCTTGCAGGTCAGCAGAGTCCAGTGCTGCTCTTCAGTCAGGGCTCACTGCAATTGTGTGGAGTCTGGGCTTGGAGAACCACGCAACTACTGTAGTTTTTTGGGAATTACTGTCTGCCTTGTGCCAGCCAGATGCTGTTTTGATCCTGCCAAACGATGCTGCAGGTAAAACATTCAGCTGTCATGAGACTCTGTGGAGGTGGTGAACTCTTTCGGGTGTTATCTGGAGTTTTTTGGATGGCTTTTTTCACTCTTCCACAAAACAAAGCTTTGTTCTGTCTGGGGTTTCTACTCTAACACAAAGAATAGTTCATAATCGCCATCCTGCTTTTGCACACTCCTCAAGGTCTGCGTTTGCCAAGAGCTTTTATCCTGCAGTGAGGCCAGATGATTGATGTCTTGGGGTTATTGCTGTATAGTGTGTTTCAGGAAGAAATAAGTTCCCTTCTCTCTGAGCTGCCCCAGGTCCCTCAGCTATGTGTGTTTAATGTCAAGCCAGAACTACTAAAGGCTGTTTGGGGATATTGTTTTCACAGAATCATAGAATATTCTGAGTTTTTTTGGAATCCAGACTCCTGCTAGCACAGTTACTCTGCTCTTTAAGTAAAACTTGGCTTGTCCCCCACCATCTCAGATCATAGTCCAATGTGCTCCACATCCACCTATCCTGTACCATGTGGATGCAGCCAACGTTGCTTTCATTGTAAAGTCGAAAAGCTGAGATGTGCATGGCAACAGTTCCTTAAAAAAGGGCAGTTATGCCAAAGGAAACAGGGAGCAGAATATTTTGCTGGGCACTCTGCTTTCACCAGTTCCATTTTAGTATGAAAGATTTCCTTAAAATTCTTTCTCTCTTGCCACAGAGTTCCTTGCAAAAATCTTCAGACAACCTCGGTGCAGAAGGGGATTGCACACACTTGTGAACTGAGTATCACCAGGGTGGTTCTTTGTGGGTCTGGGCAATACCTGGTTATTTAAGAGCATATGCAGAAGGGAGTGGAAAGTGCAGGAAGGGTTTCAGAAGTGGAGGTAATTAACTGAATTAGATTATGATTGTGCCAGAAAATACTGCAAACCACAAATGTTGAGTGCTCTGTCTTATCCCTAATGGCAGTAGTGACTGATTTACCTGTTAAAGTAATGTTGACTCCTGTGATTATCTGGCACAGTACTTCTAAGGGTTAATAATTTGCAGTTCGTGTTACCAGTATTACTACATGGAACTTCTAGAAGGTACATGCATAATAATAAATACTTTCCTTTTTTTTCTCTTGTAGGATGGAAGAGAGACCAGTCTGAAAAACTGTTCCATTGTGGACTTTGCTGTTGTCTGCTAGAATGTTCCTTATGAATGCTCCTCCTTTGGTAGCTCTTCAGACAAAATGGGAGTCCTTTGGACCAGCAAGGAATTGTAGATATCCCGTTTGCTTCCCTGAATCTGACGGGGACGTCACGAGAACCTCTGTAAGTGCAAAAGTTCAGATGATCATAAACAACCTGCAGAGTCAAGAGTCTGCCCTGGGTATGAACAATGAGTGTGGCTGTATTATGCAGAAGAAACAGAAGGGAGAAAAAGGCACCAGTAACAGAGTCACATCCAGCACCACATTGCTGCGGAAGCATCCTCCATACACCGAGCATGGATGCCCTGATGATGCAGATGACACTGAAGTGGAAGAGAACGTGGAGTTTGGGACTCTGCTGCTTGACTCTGACAGCGATGATTCTGTAGACCGAGGTATAGAGGAGGCCATCCAAGAGTACTTGAAAGCAAAAAGCAAAAGTGACCAGTCCTTGCCAAGGAATGCAGAGCATCCTGAGAACACAAGCAGAGACAAAAGGTTTAAGAGAGAATTCTCACAGAACAAAATGGCTGGTGACCTCCTCCCTGTGAAATTTAAAGCTGAGATGATCTCGGAAGAGTACCTGTCTGACCACCTGGGAATTGGGAAGAGGCTCCAGCCTGCTTCCCCTCAGAGCATCAGCAGCGATGACTCTTTTGAACAGAGCATACAAGCTGAAATAGTGCAGTTCTTGAATGAGAAGAAACAGCAGGAAATTAGTAAATGTGTCACTGAGGAGGATAAAAAAGATTCCCGTGTGAGATCTGTCCTCAAATGCAACAAAGAAACAACAAACAAAACGAACTGTGGTGCTATAAAGCAAGGTTGTAAGGCGCTGCTCCTGAGACACCATCCCAAGCTGCAGAAGTCCAGCACACAGTCCAAGTGTTTGCAGTCAAAAATCCAAACAGAGCCCAGTGATTTCAGCCAGGTGAACCAAGCGTATCTAGAAATGGCCACTGCCAGCCAGCCCTGGCTCATGGAGCACAGTGAGGGAAGTGGAGCTCGTTACTGGGAGCCGAGGGACGCACTTATCAGTGAGAGCATGCACACATCTGACTCGAGCAGCGATGATGGCATTGAAGAAGCCATTCAGCTTTACCAGCTGGAGAAAATCAGGAAAGAGGCGGGTCATGCAGCAGGCTGTGTCCCTTTGCAGAGCGAACAATTTGATCCAAAGGGTATGGCGGACATTTCTGCCAGCCTGACAATTAGCTCCACAAAAAGTGCCTCACCAGAAATCCACAAAAACCCGATAAGCAACAAGAGAAAAGAAATTAATTCCAAGTCAGCAGGATTAGAAAGCAGCAGCAATGACTTTAACAAGCTGTTTAAACCACTGAAAAAAGCCAGACATTTTGCACTTCCAGAAAACAAGCTTGCTGCTTGTGAGCTCACATTGCAGGCTTCTTGCAGAGCAGACACATCTGCAGAACTCATGTGTGCAGAAGCTATCCTTGATATTTCCAAAACAATCATGCCATCCCAAATGGGAAGTGACAATAAATCGCTGGCTGCAGATTCTTTCTTTTCTCCCCAGCTTCTCTCCTCCGCCCGTTGTGAAAGTGACAGCAGCCATGTGGACAGTGATGACAGTATAGAGCAAGAAATCAGGGCTTTTTTGGCTCTGAAAGCACAGTCAGAAAACCTTGGAGCAAAGCCTTCCAGCCTGTCACGCTCAATCCAGATGCCTTTGCCTTCCAATCAAAACAGCCTCACCGGTACCCTTGAGCCTTCTCTTCCCAAAACACTGAAGCTATCACTGAGTCGTAAAAAGAGACTTAAAAGGGAAGGCAGAACAGCAAAACAAGGGGCATCCAAAACACCAGAACAGCTGGAGGTGGGACTTTTCCAACCGGGTAACTATTCAAAATTTCCCATACTCCGAGAGGAGTGTGCCCTGAGCAGCCCCACAGAACCCTGTGATGCTCAGAGCCTCAGCAGTAAAGAGACGAGGCAGCAGCAGCTCTTGTTTCCCAAACTGTCTGGCTCTGATGGCAGCTGTGTGGCCTTGGACTCTGTAAACCCTTTTCTGCAGGTGCAGAGTAGCACAAGAAAACTTACAAAAAATACCACCCAAACTCCAGAGAGAGAGGGGTCAGGTGATGAGAGCAGTTCTCTGGACAGTGATGAGGACCTTGATAGTGCTATCAAGGACCTTCTGCGTTCAAAAAGAAAGTTAAAGAAGAAGTCCAAGGACCAGAAATCTCAGTGCAAGAAGAGAGTCAGATTCAGCGAGACAGAAACTCAGCTGCTGGATGATTTCAGTAGCCTCCAACAAAACGAGTGGAAATGTAAAAATCCTGCACTGCTGAAAAGCTGCCTCTCGAAACCCAGGAAAGCTGTGAGAGAGAACGCAGTGAGGAACCCTCCAGACAACACGAACATCAAACCTCCCAATGAGAAACCAGAAACTGTGAAAAATCTGGAGTTTAACTTACAACTTAAAAAAGGAAATAAACCTAAACCAGTTTCGAACCAGCGGGTGGCTAAAAATAGAAAATGTACTTTCACAGCTGTGTCTGACACGGATGACAGCAGCTCAGTGGACAGTGATGACAGCATTGAGCAAGAAATTAGGAAGTTTTTGGCAGAAAAGGCCAAAGACTCTGCAAACAATTCAGAGATACAAAAAGACGGTGCAACTCTGGACCTATTTAGAGTGACCAAACAAACTGATAATAAAGGAAAAGCAAAGCAGCAGCTGGTGGAAAATGAGATCAACCTCATGCTGGGTCAGAGTAAAAAGACTGAGGTATCTCAGCAAACTGAGGAGTTGAAGAACTCCCAGAGAACGGAAGGGAAAAGTGCAATGTTACATAGCAGTGGGAAATGTGCTTCCTCTGCAGAGAATGTTCATGCTACTGGTCAGTCAAAAGCTAGGCAAGGAGTTGGGGGAGTTAAAGGTGGTGCTGCTGGGGACTTACCTGGAAATGCAACAGGTAAAAAGAATGTCCGCAAAACAGAGCCACCTAAACCCAGCAAAAATGAAGGTGGTAAAGTACAAAAAGTAATGAATGCAAAGCCCAGATCTAAAAGAAAGAATACCTTTCACCTAAAAATTTCCAGTAAGTTTATTGCAGGTCTAAAATATGCCCGGGACAGGAAGAAATCAATGCTTTTGAACAAAATGCAGAAAGCAGAGAGTTTGCTTGCCCAGAACACACTGGGAATGGAGGCAGCTTCCCAGGATACAGATGTACTTAACCCCTTGCCAAAAGGTGAGCTTAGTGGGGAGAGTACGACAGCAATAAAAGCATCCAGTTCTTCTCAGAAGGTCACTGTGGGAGTGTCAAGTCCCCATGTAGCAGAAACCTGTGCAAGAGCTGAGGCTGCTCCTTTGTGTATCAAGGAGGAAGCCAAGGGTTGCAGGAAGGCTGATGCTTCAGGAGATCAGTCACATTCTCACTCGAGCCTCCCCTCTCAGGAACAGAGTGTGGCAGCAGTAAAAGCAGATAAGGCTTGCAGGGGAACATCCAAAGCTGAGAACACGCAGATGTGGATAGAGGAAGGACATATCCAGAAAGGCAGCAGGGCCGATTCAAATGTAGATCCCCCACGCCCTGAGCACAGTGTGGCAGCAGGGAAAGAAGATAAAATTAGCAGAGACACAGCTCAGCAGAGTGCACAGGCATGCAGTAAGGGAGGGAATAACCACCTGGACAAGAGGCCCGATCCAAGTTTAGCTTGCCCACAGCAGGAATTAAATGTGACAGCAGCAGCAGTGGATAAAACCAGTGAAGGAGCATGTGCAGATAACAGTGTGCAGATGTGCATTAAGGAAGAAGAAGCTGACAGGCAGAAAGAAATTCAGGTATCCAGCCCCAATATCGAAGGAAAAATACCTGTCCTGCAAAACAGGGAAACTGCTAGTGAAGTGCACCAAGGGCAGGAAGCTTTAGCCAAAACCTGTGCAAAATTTACTGACTTACCTGCAGGGGACTGCCCAGATTTCCTCTTGGAAAAAAAGGTTTCAAATATGTAAGTACACTTTTTTTACAGTAACAGTCTTTTTAGAAAATATCTATTATGGTAATTACCTTGATAAAACTTGAGACAGGAAAGGAGAGATGGTGGGACATGCTGATACCTGTATGTCATACACACAGTAATGTGAAAATGCTTCTATTTAACAGGGATGTCATGGATAAACATACTAGTTTTTGTAGAATTTTGTAAATTATTTAAAGTGCTCTAAGGAAATATTTTTTATAATGATTTTTAGGGCTTGCATTACTACAGAAAGCTGTAGTTACTGTAGATAAGATACTGGCTAATCACACTTTAAATTATGAGGCCTCTAATCACCTATCAAAGGGAAACCTGTTTGCGCACACAATATGTTTGGCAACCTGTTAAGAGATCCTAGGAAAACACAGCCTTGGATGGCAATGCAGGTTATCTGACACTGGTCGCATTCCAGCTGCCTTAGAACAATCCTGTGTCATGTGTTTTTGCTGGGATCTTAGTCCTCCCACCCTGAGGACTGTGGGTGTTGTTCCCTAAGCAGAGCTCTGTCACAGCCAGCGCAGCTGTGCCTGTGGAGATCCAGCCTGGAAGATACAGATGCAAATTCAGGTAAATAAAGTGGATCAGTCTGTCTGCACGTCCTGTGTAAAGTGATCTCAGCAGCTGCTGCAAGTCCTTTTGAATACCCAAAACCTTCTGCTAGCAGATGATTCCAAGCACAATTGCAGTCTGAGACAAATGAAGGAGCATTGTCTGTTCAGACAACATGATTTCCCTGGATTTCTCTGGATTTATGTACTATTGGGCCTGCAAGGCTGAAACAATTCCTCATTATTCTCAATTGATGCCCTGCAGTTACCCTGAGCTGGCTTTTGGTTTCCTGAACGAACTTTCTGGAATTGAGTGCCCTTACTTTCCTTTTTCACAAGTGGTTTCTAAAATGTTACATTTCTGTGAACTTTTCACTGACAGTTTTTGTGCAATAGAGCAAAGCTGGGTTTGCTGGAGGAAGTCCCAACATAAACGCCACGGATATTTTCAGCACTGTTCTTTCATACTGGCTCTTTCTCTGCCTCTGTTTCCAGCAGCCAGAATAAAGCAATTTTTCACTACTATCTTTATATTTGTACTGACTTTAAATGGGATTGAAGTAGCACATTCATATCACAAAAAAGAAAAGTGCCCTCACACTGGTTTCACTGAAAATTCAAAGAAGTGTGAACTGGAGCTGTTGGTTGTTCTTTCATTTGTGTGTAGTGAAGTCCTTCAAGGAGTTTGTTCTTACATCTTGTCCTTGTGAATTGATCTTATGCTCTCTCTGTCTAGTCTTCTACAGAACTTCTCTCGGCCAAACCACCACTTAGCATCGCTTTGTTTCTCAGTCACTTCAGTCTTCCTCAAGGCTGGCCTTAAAATTGCAAACTGGAGCAAAAGCAGACAAGAGCAGATCCAGTATCGCATGGTGTCCCTGGTGTGATGCAGAATAGTGGCAAAATGCAGCGTAGCATAGAGTAGAAGGAGTAACTGTGGCATGTAGAGAAATAAACTACATTCTTGGTGTGTTTATACTGTTGTGCAGATACATTTCAGACATGTTTATAGTGCTCACTTGACGTTTCTTACTGTCCAGCGCCTTTTGTAGTCCTTGCATTGGTTGATCGGGTTGTTTAAAAGATCAGTGTGTTAAATCATCTCCATTTTGTGGTAGGATACCTTGGAAAAGTGTTTTTCACTTAGCTCAGTGCCTGCCATCCCTGTACACAGGCTTATCCTTTGGTCTGCCTTGATTCTGTTGCAGGATTTGGGCCTTTTGTTTGGAATAGGTCAATAGGCTGGTATTTTAAAATAGAAGTTTTCTGAGTACCTTGCTTTAAAAGGATTAAACTGTATACTTAATTTTCCTAGAGATGGTGGAAGCACTATGTACTGTTTGTATGAAAAGCTGAATGTTTCTCTTTAAAGTTTTCAGTAAATCAACATAAAGACTTAAAAGGTGTCTCGTGCCCCTGTCGCTGTGTCTGTGTCCTCAGTACAACTCGTGAACTGATTCACTTCCAGTTAAGATGCAATTCCAGATACCTTGTGCTTTAAATAAAACCTGATTTCAAACAGCACCTTTTTTTAATTGATAAAGTTGATTTGTATATAGGAAATGGTGTACATTGCTGAGTTTATAATGTTTAATAAATGGGGTTCTGCCCATGGACCGTGAAACCAGAATGCTCCTATGGTTTGTGTCATCATCTTGAGTGAGTGGGATTTTTGTGTTCCCTTTTTTCCCCTTCCTACCTGTATTTTGAGGGTGTAATTAACTTCTTTATAACAAAAAAATGAAGGAGAATCTATGAAGTACATGGGCAAACAAAGTGGTGGCTCTTCTGGGATGTGAGAATGGTGCTTATCAAAACCCCTACAACTGTTTTCTTTCCTGGTGTTTGTGGTCAAGAAATGGAGACTCCTGGTGTAACTAAATGTGTGTGAAGGAACATCTGTGGAATTGGCACAACAGCCATAAGAGTGCCCTGACTCCACTGGCAGTGTCCTCATCCTGGGACAGTTCTAGTCACATGTTCAACAAGTCTGGGAGCAATAAGAAATCCCTCTTACACATTAGTAAAGGTTGGCCAGCTGAGGAGTAGAAAGATTTTTTTTTTCTAACATTGATTTTTTTTTTAATTGATAATATTATTTTATTACACCACGCGTGGTACCGACGTTGGGACTGCAGTGCAAATCTCTCGAGGTTGAATCTTGATACATGCAGTTCCAAAAGCAGATTTTACCTTCTGTTTGTAGTGACCATAACAGCCCCAGAGTGGGTGCAGACTGTACAGCCCTCCTGGCCCTTTTCAGCACCCACTGACAGCTCTGGGAGTGACCAGAATGAAGTCTTTTTTCCATTGTTTCCACTCTCCTGGGATGCTAATTTATCCCTTACTTCAGTAGATAATTGGAACCATGAACTCGGGCCTTCTCACTCTTGCAGAGAGGAATGCTGGTTCATATTTTTTTAAAAATGAACAATGATTATTTTTTTTCAGTCAGAGCACAAAATGTGCTAATTTGGATGTTAAGTTATTAAACTACTTGGTATTTTTTATTATGGCTCCTGGTAAGTTACGTCCTCCTGGCTGCAGTACCACAGTTCTTAGATAATTCTGTGCTTGTGCAGACCTTTGAAAATAGATTTATTGCTTTATTTTTACCCCAGTGACTGGTTTTCTGTGCTTTGGGAGCAACAGTCTTCAAGGATCCTCAAGAGACCACAAGAACTACCTTAACTTGTTATAAACATTCTTTGCTGCTATTTTAGGAACATGTGTTTTGACACGTAGCTGCTTTTTATATGAGGCAGGAAGACACCATCCCTGGCACCGTTTCTTTTATTAATGTATAAGCTTTTTAATTTTTCAAACCCTCAGTTTGTGATAGTTCAGCCTCACATAATTTTACCTGCAAACATGAAAATCTTCCTTTCAAAATACAGAGTAGACAGAGACTGTTTCAGGGAGATTCTGTGTGGTAAAATGTGTCATCTTTAGGATGGTATTTTGAATTTGTACAGTTAATTCTTAAAAAGTATTTGGTCTAACATCTGAGCACTAAGGTACAATGCATGTCAAACTTGTCAAAGGAACGGGTTTCAGTTCAGGAATAAAAGGGGAGAAATTGAGGCAAGGAAGAAAAGAGGTGGGTGTTTTCATGAAGTGGGAAAATACATGGAAAATATGTGACAGAATTCACTACATTTATATTTTTTAAGACACAGTCTTATCCCTAAATTATGCCACCTGCAGAAAAATCTGTGGATAAAAATATATGTAAAATTGTCACACCTATTTATATTAATTTAGCACTTTGTTATTTTTTTTATTTCAGGAGAAGAAAGGGAAGTTATAAGAAACTCAAGGTATTGTCTAGAGTCTAATGGGAGAATTAACAGTGAGCAAAAGAGAGTTGCTTATTTATTTTCATATGTTAAATATTTTAAAAGTTAACTTTTCAGGCCCATTTCTGCTCAGTTTATTTATTTGTTCCAATGTGTTGGTGTGTTTGCAGCAGGGGAGATTTCACCCAGCTATTCCTGTTTGAGACAACCAAATGCCACAAATAGGGAGAATTAAGACACGTGAAGAATATCAGTTGCAGTGGTACTTGGACATAATGTTATTGTTTATATTTTTAGCAAACGGCTAGAATAGTAGTATGTTTATTTTTAATGGATACTATCCCTATGTTGCAGCTGTAATGTGGGACTGTTTCTCGTCCATAGACTAGTTTCTCTTCAAAACTAGTTTTTAAGCTAAAAATGTTAGTGTTCCTTCAGGGCAGTCACCGTTCAACTGATGCAGTTTCACTGGCTGTAACTACAGTTGTTACAATAAAAGTTAACAAAACGTTTTCTTTCTGATGACTTGTCATTATTTGAACAATTCCTTAAAACTTAGTAGTTGTGAGATAGAAGAAACATGGACTCTCTACAAGAAATCCAAAAGGTTAATGAATACCTCTGGAAAATTTGCAGATTGGTCATTCACTGAATAGTAGAAAGGCAGTTTAAATCTTAATTTTTAATTATATGTGGTAGATGAGCCACAAGGATGACTAGCGACAGAGAAGAGGTTAAGGGGATATATGTTCTAGGATTTATATGCTGCCCATAAACTAAGTGAAGTGGCTCACACGAGCTATCTAACTGACACTTAACCACATTAAGTCTTCATAAATTACTACAGTATTCCTAATAACATTTGCTCTGTGAATCAGTGGGTTTCATGTCTGCCGTGTGTGGTTTTCCCAGCAGGAGAAGCTGCAGTGTCCCCGCGGTGCCCACGCTAGCCCAGGTCCCTNGACGCGATGGGCGGGGAGAGGCGGCACCGAACACACCGAGCCCGCCCCGGGGAGGGCAGAGGCGGCACCGAGCACACCGGGCCCGCCCCGCAGGAAGCGGAAAGCTCGGCTGACCTTCCTGCCGCCCGTCCTGGCGCTGCCCGTCCGTGCCCCGAGCATGGCGGTGCCGCGGCTCCTGCGGGCAGGTGAGCGGGCGATGCCCGGCCCGGC
>VWZF01004676.1:183561-195698 GCA_013396755.1 Sclerurus mexicanus | reverse complement strand
CCGAGCGCGCCCTCCCGGGGGCCGGGACCGGCCCCTCCCGGCCGGGCCACGGGAAACCGAGGGCCCCTCGCTCACGGGAAGCCGGTGCCGGCCGAGGAGGGCCCGTCCCGCTGCCCCTCGGCCCCGGCGGGAGGACGTGAGGGTGAGGAGAGGGAAGGTGCGGCTGTGCCTCCCTCAGCTGGATCCAGACGGGCCTCCAGGTGCTGCCACGTGCGCTGTAAATCCGGTGTATCAAAGGGCTAGGATTACTATTATATAAAACATATAGCGCGTATATATAGTAGTATAATAATCATATATATATATGTGAATGCAGCTGTATGTATCTTAATATATAATTCCCATTGGAGGAGGGGACAAAATTTAAGGCTGCCGCCTATTCAGGAAAATATTTTTTAAATATTTAAAAAACTAAAATTAATGTTTAGCAAATATTCTTTTTTTTTTAACTACTCTTTTAAGTCCCTGGTTTTCAGTGAAATGGTGCATCTCGCAAAGGAAAGGTTGTTATGCATTTTGCCTAAAATTTGTGTGACATTAACTGCATTTTCTTCCTTCGTCTTTTTTCAGCCCATCAGCAGACAAAACATGAAGTGCCAAAGATTGTGTTTCTTCAGAAATGAAGGGTGGTGGTTCACACAAAGGCTGCCCAAGGAAGGTTCAAACATCTTTTTAGCTCTGTAAGTGCTGTGTTCTGTTTCGTGCCTGCACGTGCTCCAAGTACCTTTGTAACACTTTCCAAGAGGTGATACAGTCTAGGTCTTGTAAGTGCCATAAAATCATGGAATAGTTTGCTCTGCAAGGGAACTTAAAGTTCATCTCATTTCATCCTCTGCCATGGGCAGGGGCACCTTCCACTAGACCAGCTTGCTCATGCTAGGGTTGGGACATCCACCCATATTTATCTTCTTTCAGTCTTTGTTTTTGGTTTTGGGGCTGTTTCATTTCCCAGGCTGCCACTGGCGTTGCAGAGATGGCTGCTGTGGCATCTTTGTGTCAATAAGTGGCAAGAGAGACAGGCTATGTTCTACGCTCGTTTGCTCTGCAACCCGTGAGCACTCAGAGTGATTGATAGCCTGACATCATTAATAAATCAGCTGCTTAACCAGAAACTAGTTTTTAAATGCCCTAAATATGAGATCTGTGTGTAAAAGAAGGGAAAGCTTCTCTGTTTGACCTGCGGTGGACATGCAGCAGAGGGCTGCGTGTGATTTTACCAGTATTTAGGCTTGAAAATCAGATGCTGTGGGTACATCCACGATTGGTGTAAAGCCACGTGGTAAGTTGGTGGCAACACTGGGAGCACATCCTGGGAGTCACCAACCCTTTTTCAAAGTTCCTGTCATTTGTGAAACAGTGGCTGTATAACCAGGCTTTGAAGTGTGTCTAAATGATGTGTATATTTGTGTTTTTCACATCTTTTCCAGACAGAGCCCTGTGGCTGGCAGAGCAGGAGGTGTCCCAGACACGAGGTGAGCCACGGCAGTGGGAGTTCCCCACACAGCCCCTGCCCCAGCTCGTGTTGCAGGCGTGGCTGCAGTGCCATGTTTGTGTCATTCGGTGGCAGAGAGGAAGAGGCGAGGTCTTCCCTGGTGCTCTGACCCCTGTGAGCTCCCAGGATTGCTCAACAACCTGACATTACTGCTTTTCCTGTTTGATTATTATTTTTTTTTTAATGTTAATCTGAAATGGTGAAGGATGGACAGGATGCTATAGCTGACCCCGTCCTTAAGTGTGGCACAGTCATTCTCTTAATACCTTGTTCATGGGACAGAAAAGCTGACTTTCCTGCTTTCCTTGTCCTTGTTTTAGAAGTAACACATGTATGTTTTACTAATATGCTGTGTTAAAAACGAATTCACATTTCTTCCATTGTTCTAGAGAATCATAGAATGGTTTGGGTGGGAAAGAACCTTAAAGCTCATCTCATTCCACTCCCTGCCATGGGCAGGGACACTTTCCACTAGCCCAGGTTGCTCCAAGCTCCATCCAACCTGGCCTTGGACACTTCCAGGGATGGGGCAGCCACAGCTTCTCTGGGCAACCTGTGCCAGGGCCTGCCCACCCTCCCAGGGAAGGATTTCTTCCCAACATCTCATCTAAACTTACTCCCTTCCAGTTTAAAGCCATCCCCCCTTGTGCTGTCATTAGATGCACTTGTGAGGAATGGCAAATTCTGGTATTATTTATTCCAATAATCCTGAGTCCTTGCAGATTTACTTTCCTGCCATGTTCATATTATTAAATGTCAGAAATGGAGAGGCTTCCTGTGCCTGAAACGTTTAACTACTCAGATGAGTTGTTTGATGTTGTTTCCACATTTAACTCTCTCCAGAGAATCAGCAGAAGGTGGAGCACAATTCCTTTGAAGATCAGTTAAAATTATGCCAGTTTTAACTGCATCGGGGAAGGGCTTTCCTTATTTTTACAAGGACAAGTAGAAGTGACAGCACTATTCCTGAATTCTATTTTTACTCCTTCCTGCTCTTTGAGATATCCTTGGTTGCTGCCTGTGAAAGGGCACCTCGAGTTGTGCAGGGTGTAGTATTGTGTAGGTGTCAAGAACTGTACCTGGACATGGATGAGATGGAGGAAACAGACAATTTGTTGTATCAGGCAAAAAGCAAAAATGTCATTTATTTGAGCACAATATGAGTTTTTAGTTGGGGTTTTTTTGCTGCGTTTATGTGCTCTCACAATGGCAAAGGAAATCTCCAAGGCAGTGAGCTGGGAAGGAGCACAGGTATCCCTGTATCCAGATAGTTCTGTGTGTCACTGCCCTTCCTTGGGTCACATGAACCTCTTCTGAAAACAAGTGGTGCAAGAAGCTCTGACCACACAGGTTGTGAAACTGAGGTTTTGCAGCTTTGACAGACTCCGGCAGTGCTAAATGGTGGGAAACCTCCTTACTAAATGGACATTAGGAGGGCCAGAGGTGCTGCAGAGCATGCAAGAGGTGCTGGCTGCAAAGTGAGCCCTTGAATTGGGAAGAATCACTGCCTCCAGCAGTGGCTTTGGAAAAGAATGCTAATAGGGTTGTGAGGATGTGGTTATGCCTTACAATGTGACTCTTTCATTTAAATTTCTTCTTTTGACCCTAAAATACATGTTTGGGGTTTTTCATCAGGCTTTACTCTCATCAGGGGTCGTGCACAGGCTGTGAGTGCTAATGAGTGTCTCCAGAACCTCACTGTGTGAGGTACAGGATCACTGTTAACATTTTCCTGGTAGCATTTGCTGTGAACCATCTTCCCAAGCCTGAACAGCACTCCTAGCCCATGAATCTGGCTTTACTGAAAGAATACCTGTCTCTCCACTGTGAAAAAGAGAAATGTTTTGTATTAAAGTGCTTTTGAGAGAAATGAAAAATCTTTTCTGCACATAACTTCATCATTTAGGACTGGTTTATGTCATGACTTTGAGGGCTGGAATAAGCCCAGCTTTTCTCTCCCTGCACTATTAATAGCTTGGCTCTGCACTGAGGTTGGCAAACTCAGCTTGGATTTTTAGGGAGTGAAGAAATAACCCAGAGCAGGCTCCAGCTATCCTGCTTTTAAATTATCCCTTTACTAAACTCACCCAAGTGCACTGTGCCCAGACAGCTATTTTTCCCAAATCCTTTCTGATGCAATGGCAAAGAATTTCTCTTAAATTTGTTGCCATCTGCTTCTCTCACTGCTGTGGGTCCTGAGCCACACAGATTTCTAGGCAGGGAATAACAGGCAGTGGGATTTGAGGTCTTCCTGTGGTTCTGGACTGGAGGAAAGCCCTTTGTGAAAGTTTCCCTGTGAACCCTCATAACTGAGCCCTCCTTATGACAGCCCTAAAATTTGGTTTCACTTGGCGAAGTTTTTTTATTTCCTCTGGGATGTGAAAAACCTTTGGACAATTCCAAGACAACTGAGGGCAGCAGAGTGTGGGTGGCAGGGGTTAAATTAGCTCCTTAGCGTTGACATTATTGCTCCCTTTTTCCTGGCTATATTTGAACTTGTTTGACATCCTGGGTCTTTATTTGCAGGTCATGCCTTGAATTTTAGAATTTCTAACAAAAGTGGAAACAGCAAAGGAAGTGATTGGCAGCGTCTGCATGCGAAGACTTGTAGACTCCTTAAAAGCTGATCATCTGTGTTTTCTCTACATGGTTAAGAAGGATTTTTTTAAAAATCCTAAATAAAGATGCCACCTACAATAAGTCTGAACTATGCTTGTGTATTTGTAGCACCCCAAGTAATACTATTTTTTTAACCATTCTATTTGTAGATCTGAGACCTGGGATGGTTTTATACTTTCTGCAATTAAAGGTATTTCTTACCTCCATCCCCTTGGGCACAAATCTCTGCTGCAAGAGCAGCAACATCCAGCAAGATGTCATTCAATGAGCTTGTCGGTCTTTTGAGTGTCCTGGCTGTTTTTTCCAGCCACTGGGAAATCTGGAGGAGGTACAAGTGTAAAACAGCTTTGTCTTTACTCATTCTCTCCTGTATTCCAGTGTAGCTTGTAAACCACGAGCACGTGGTTGCAAAGGCTTTGTGCTTTCTATTAGGGATGAGCAAAACTGCCCGTGGGGTGTGTGAGTCATCAGTGATTCCTGGAAGTGTCCAGTGCTGTGGGATTAATGACGTGATGGGACAGTTGTTGTCAGAAGTGTTTATTTCAATAAATCTCATCAGGGCAAATCTATCAGATACAGGGATTACCTCTCCTGGAACTTCATCATAAATACTTGGGGATTCTGATATTGAGGGGGGAAAACCCTTTCCTTTTCCAGGTGCTTACCTACTGCTTTAACTGCTTTTGGGGAAAGGAGCAGCAGGGGCTTGGTGGGGATATCTGGACAAAGTTCACTAGTAAATAACGGGAAGGTGAAAAATGGCTTTTCTGATGACCTGAGAAGGGGATTTGCCAGGGGTGTGCTGGATTCCTTTGCTAATAGCAGAAGGAAATTAATTTGTCAGTGGAGCTGGTTGCCATGGGGATGCAGGACGATGGATGAGCTGCAGTGGCTGCATGGAGCCTCATTACTGAATTCCAGCCCTCCCCACACACTCCCTCCTGTGCAGGTGAACCCACACCTGTACACAGGGCCCTGCTCACCTTGGCGGTGTCTGTGCCTGACCCAGGGTGACTCGAGGGGCTGAGGAACTTGCCACCCTCCAAACGCAGAAACCTTAGGAGTGCTCAACCTTTCCATGGATAAATTACACTGCAGAGGTGACTCCTCAGCAGGGAGCGAGCTCTGAGCTGGGTACAGAGCGCTGCTGGCACCGAAACACCTCCATAAACACTAGTGAGAGGTGGTGAGGATCTCAAAAAACTAACAGAAGGAAATCCTGATCTTTCTCCTCGAAGGACTCCTAAATCTGCAGCCGTGGCAGTGCCAGTTGCCTTCCCAGGTGGTAGAGACTGTCAGGTGTGTTTTTAACTGTGACTGTACGTCAGCTGCACACTCCATTTCACTTAGGAGTTGTTGGCAGGAAAACCACCATACGGTCCAGCAGCAGGAATACGGGTGAGCTGGGAACAGAGCAGCCTTGGGGGAGTTATAGAAGCTCTTCCTCCCTACCCGTGGTTTTAAGATTGCTATAATTGGGCATTTAAAGGAAACAACTATAGTTAGAGCCCTGGTAGTACATACACAGCCAAACAAATGTCTTGAGACCTGCTGAAAGCTTGCCTGGAAATTCACTTTAATAATGAGAGAAGCACTGGATTATTCTGGTATTAACCTTCAACCTCCACAGGGCAAGCCCAGCTTAGTTTTAGGAGAATTAAACTGAGAGGTTGGTTTATCCCTGCTCTGAGTGTTGGTGTGAAGGGACACACGGAGCACATTAATGGGTCAGAACGGTCCATGTTTAGCCCTTTGCCTTTAAGCTCTCCTTGTCCTTAGAGCTTCCAAAGCCAACACATGAGGGAATGGCCTGTGCTGCCAATTTCGGACTGGGGGGCAGGAGCAGCCGGGTGGGAGCCTCACACAAGCCATGGCATCACTGTCAGGGTCAGGCACTTAAAAATGGAACCAAAGAACTGCCAGGATTCTCCACTGTGGAACAGACTGCTTATCTGCTTCCTATGTTACAGCTGGATCTGAAGGCAGATGACTCAGACACTTAAGGAGAGACTTTTGAATCAGGAAATCTACCTTTTCCTCCTTTTTAGATCACAAACAAGCTGGTACTTAACAGGCTGCTGTTTCGCTATTGATGTACTGGTGTGATTCACGTAAAAGCTGTTTATTTACATCAGAGACGTTCATCAAAAGAAGATGTGACAAGTACAGCATGAATGATTCATTCCCATCGCTCTGCTCTGCTTTCCTGTTAATCAAGAAACAGTTAGATGCATCCAGCTGGGCTCTGCTTCCTTATCCCTTTCTGTGTCGTCTTCCTCCCCCAAGCCTGTCCAGCCCGGCTCCCGGTGCCCCAGCTCTGCAGACACTCCTGCTGACTGATCGGTGATCCTGCTGGGCGGTGGAAGTCATGAAGCTTGGTTTTCCATGGAGAAGGGGCTTCAGGTCTACTGAACTCCCTGTGCAGGGTGTATTTTTCCTGTGGAGGAGAGGATGGAGAAACAGGCCTTCAGCCCTTGGACTTGACTCTGAGATTGCAGATCCTAAACTCCAGGGCTGTGCTTCTCCCGTTAGGAATATTTGGTGTTTGAAATCTTCTTCCAGAGCAAGGTCTTGAGGTTGTTGAGCACGAGGGAGTGGTGCACTTCCATCTGGCTGGCCAGGCCGCTGAGGGTCATGCAAGTTCGGAGCTGCTTCTGCAGCTCTTCCTTCAGCTCCAGCGGCGCCCCGTACAGCAAGTAGTCCTGCAGCAACCCGCACACCTTGGCCAGGTTGGGCTGCACCATGTCACCCTTGCACTGCTTCATGAGCTTGTCACACGCCGCCGTGCAGTCCCGCCCGTAGGTGCAGTCCACGTTCTGCTCACAGTGACGCCCCTTGAGGAACCCCCTGATTGTCATCTCTGTCGCCACCTTCCTCAGGTTGACCATTTTGAAGTCGAACTTGTCGTTGTAGCCCACGTTCCTGAAGCCCGTCTCGCAGATGTAGAAGTTCCCGTAGGTCCCGTGGAAAATCTCCTCCACGAACTCCAGGAGGCCGATGGCGATCTTGGCGCGCCGGGGCCACGCCGGTGCAAACCACTGGTGGATGAGTTGGTGGACGACGGAAGGCAGCAGCGACTGGAGGAAGGGGGGCACATCCACCCCATAGAGGGACGTATGGGGGATCTTCTCGGTGACATACAGGTCCCCACAGTGCCCCAGCAGCTTGGCAGTGTGCTCCTTCTCATGCAAGGAGAACATGAGAAGGAACTCATTGAGCTGAAGCAGCGCCCAGATGGATTTGGCCTCGGCCAAAGACACTTTCCCATCATGGTTCACATCTGCCATTGCGATGATCTGGCTCACCAAGGCTGGGAGGGATGGCTGATCTCCCAGCTTGGACTGCAAATGGGACAAGAGATGGCATCAGACCCTCAGAGCTCTCTGTGTTTGGGCATCATATCAAAACTGAACTAGGAGTGCAAAGACCTGAGCTCCTCTGTCTCCTTCCCCTCCCCAGTGTGACCAGTACAAGAAAGGAATCATTTCTGGCCCTAGGGAGAGGAGGAAAAAGCAACCATGCTCCAGAAAATCCATACCATGGTGTGCACAGGTTCAGCTCCAGCAGAGTTTTACCATCCCCAGGGCTGCTCCAGACCCTCTGGCTCTTGCCAGAGCTGCTGCTCCACCCCTGCCCCACACAGGGGTAACTACCAGGGCCACTGTGGGCTTGTGAGTCAGCTCTGCCCAGCACAAATGCCACCCACAGCCATGCCACAGAGGCATCCAGGGCTGCTGCTGCTACTCAAGTCTCACAAATAAGAATTCCTGGGAGAGAACGAAGGTTTTTCCCCACTAATCCAGTACATGGCAAGGACCCTGCCCAGCTCCCAGCAGCGGGTGGGGGAGTGTGGGCCAGAGGAGATCTCATTCGAGGGGAGGGAGAGACGTGATTAGTCTTTCCAGCTTGCAGGTGACATCCCAGGCCTGTGGGATCCCACAGGACCCCTGCACTGACCTTGAGGAAGTTGAGGAGCATTTCTTTGAACTCATCCATGGATGTCCCTCGCGTTGGTTTGTCAAAGAGCACCACGTCCCTCCTGGGCACAGAGTCCGGGCGGCTGTCTGCCCTCAAGGCTTCTCCAATGCCACATTTGATGATCACCTCCCTGTCCCTCCAGAGCCCGCTGTAAACCTGCAGCACAGGGGAGGGGACAGGGCCAAGTGGGAGGAGAACAGCAAGCACAAAAAAACCCCTAAAACTGGGTTCTGGTTCAGATGAGGATGGGAACCAGGATGGGGTGAGGAGGAGATCTCCTGGGTTTGGTGCTTGTACCCATCCCATGCCATGTGGTGGCAGGGGCAGAGACTTACCTGCTGGGTGGGAGAGGAGGAGAGGCAGTGCTGGAAGAGGAGGCCACGCTCCTCACACAGGTCCTTGCACGTGGAGCCAGAAATGATTCCTTTCTTGTACTGGTCACACTGGGGGAGGGGAAGGAGAGAGAGGAGCTCATCAGGGGCAGCTTCACATTCACCTGAAGAAGTCTGATGGATCCAGGAGAAGTCTGATGGATCCAGGTTCATTCCACAGCTCATGGAGCACCCCAAGCACACAAGCTGGAGGGGGTGTGATCCTCCAGACTCCTATGCCATGCTAGCTTCCAGGACTGGAAGAAAGGACAGTGTGGAGCTGGGCGAGGATGAGGATGCACAGGCTGAGCGGCTCAGCAGAGCAGCAGCCTCTGCTGTGAGATGGGCTGGCCCTGGTCCAGGTGGTGGCAGGGACAGGGACAGACGGTGACTCCGATCTGCAGCTGGGCCAGGAGCTGGAGACATCCCTGGGCAGGAGAGGCTGCAGCTCTGCAGCTCCTCAGCGAGGACACAGCAGCTTCAGGGCTGGAAGCAGGAGCTGCAGACATTCACTGCATCTCTTCCCTTTTTTTTCTTTTCCTGATGTGGATGGGAATTAACCCTTGGACTTGCTCACAGGGGACACAGCCAGACACGGCGTCAGGAACCCCGAGCTCAGAGCAGGAATTAGTGCCCAAGACCCCGTGGTCGGAGTCAGGCAGAAAATCAAATTAAACGATCGTCGCTGTTGTTATGGCAATTCCTGCCTCCCTTCTCTGCTGGGGGATTGATCAATGAGGCATGTTCTGACAGAGCTCGGCATCCCCCTCCTCCCCTGGGCTGGGCAGGTGACCTGCTCCCTTGCCACCGGCCACACAGAGTGATCCTGGGGGGATCCTGCTGGGATCCCACAGGGAACAGGCTGCACCCACTGCAAACCCCAGGCAGGGGGAAACACACGAAGCCAAGCTCCCATGAGGATTTTCCTCTGGTTCTTTCCTTAGGGCACATCAGCAGTTACAGAGAGGTACCCACGGACTGGCTGCTCCCTTTTTTTCTGCGGCTCTGCAGAGCCTGAGGGGGATGAGGCGCGATGCTGTCCCTGCCCACGGATCCTGCTCGCTGCCCTGATGTTCCAGCTTCATCTCCACAGACATTAATCTGCCCACGTCTGCCTGGCCTGCCCTGGCCGCTTCCCTCCAACATCTCAAGAAATTGTTTCGCCGTCCCCCTGGCAGGGTAAGGTCACCTCTCCTGCCCGGAGCTCCGTGCGACGCTGAGGATGGCACCAGGCAATCAGCTGCCAGGAGGGCTCTGTGGCCCAGCTTTGGGGCTTGGGAGGCTGGGAATGGGGCTCCCACAGCCCCGCTCAGCCCAGCACCCCAAACTGGCCCGGTGGGGCTGCCACTCACAATTATCATCCGGCAGACGTGGCCGCGGCAGAGCTCAGAGTAGGACGAGTAGTGCATGTAGGCCACCCAGCTGCCCACGAAGATGCCCAGCCACACCACCAGCAGGTACTTCACCTTGATGCCCGGGAGGCGACCCTGAAAGGGAAAGGAAATGCTGGTGAAGGGCAGGGCTCTGCCCAGGGCAGCAGCAGCTGGGCAAGGACGACTTCTGCGATACAAACTGACCTGAGCGTTGGTGAAACCTTCAGCCTTTTTTTATATATATATTCATCAGTCTATTATGCAACTCCTGCTGCAAGTAGGTCACTTAAAATTCCCTAAAAGCAGAGAGATTACAGCACTGGGCTGCAAGAGCTGGATGCTGTGCATCCCCAGGAGCTGTGGCCATGAACACCCGCTCTCCTGCCCTCTGCACGCCCAGGGTTTCCTATTGGGGGGCTGTGAGAGGCTCTGCTCCTGTTTGAGGAGACCCTTCTCAGAATAACCTTCCTTGCAAAGCCCCACAGGCACAGGTGGCTGCCCCCACCAGCTCCTGCATGAAAACAGGCAAGTAGAGAACCTGGCAGCACATGGCTGATGCTCTGTTCAAACAACTCAGAGGCTCACAGCGGAATTCTGTTTTCTTGGCTTTGTTTCTTCCCCCTGACCCTGCAACAGCAGCACTGCTGCCATCTGGCCTCCCACAACAGAGGCTGCTCACCTGTCTCTTGTCACATGGTTCAGATCCCTGGCAGTTCTGAAGGGCAGGGAACAAATCCTTGCATCAAAACCCTCATTCCCTCTGGTTTCCATAGGTAAATCTGTAGAGAGCCATTGGCTCGTAGCCATCTCCAAACCCTCCTCTCTCCTTGCACTGCTGAGAGCACAACCTGCTGCTGGGATAGGGCTGGATCCGAGTGGATGCAGCACAGTTACAACCTGCCAGGTATCCTGTCTTGGGTCTTGTAGCCCAAACCCACTCCCACCTCCGAAAGGTCTCTTCTCCGGCCCCTCTCCAGGTGCTGTAGGGGCTCTGTCAGGGTGGTACCAGGGGCAGTGGTGCCCCCCTGCCCTCCTGACTGCAGACACTGCCTGGCTCACCCTGGCCCTGGGAGTCACAGGAATGGGCAGCCAAGGGTGAGAGCAGGCAGGTCTGCCTTGAGATCATGACATTTCTCCTGTTAATTGGAAACCCTGAAGTGTGAAGAGGGCCAGGGTGCCTGGTTTGCCTGTCAAGCAATGGCACCGCTAATTAACGCAAAATTAAATTAAAGAAAACCCAACCACAGCCAGGACTTGGCAAAGACAAAGGATGGGTGGCTGCTCCTGTGAGCTGAGAACCAGAACACGACCCTGAAGTCAGACACACACCACTGTGACCCCTGAGATCCTCCCCAGTACAGCAGCCCCCCTAAAACTGCCCAGGGGTGGGTACATGACCCATCAGGCCTCTTGCCCTCAGCAAAAGGGAATAGCAAACCCCTGGAATGGCCAAAATGTCCCTTTTTGCTTATTTCAGACTTAGAATCCATCATGTTCCTGGGGCAGGAGGGGGATCAGGACAGAGGTCTGAGCACAGGATGGGGAGCACTGGCTTCATCATCCCCTAAATGCTGGGGGAACATGAGAGGGTGGGGGATGCATTTTGAGAGGTTCTACTGGGCTTTGGCTGGATTTTGGATGCAGAGCTGGTGCTGAGGGCTCTTCCAGGGCCTCAGTCTCAAGGCACAGGAGCTTCTCTGCCCACTGCCTTCCCTGCACCAAAGGGTGTTACCTTTTGTTTGTGAGAGTTGCTGTGTTTTAGTTTTAGGGTGACTTTGGGCTGGAGCTGACTTCAAAGGCAAAATGGATGCAGCATCACAAAATCCTGCGCCGACCCCATGTCTCCCCTGCAGCACCCTGGGAACAGGCAGCTTGTTTCACAGCAGCCCCATCTTCACCCACCTCCTGGCAGCATTCTCTGGCAACTGGGAACCCCCTCCCGTGTCCCCCAACTCCCCTCAGGGATAACCTCTCTGGTCCAGGACCTTTCCAGAGTCAGGGTTTCTCATCCCACAGCAGCAGAGAAAACACCCAGGTCCAGCATCCCTGACATCCCTGGTCCCAGCATCCCTGGTCCTCAGCATCCCTGGTCCCTGGAGCTCTGAGGCGGGTCCCCAGCCCCTCAGGCAGCTCGGGGATGGGAAGAGGAGGGGAAATAAATAACGAAAAGAAAAGAAAGCAAGAGAAGGAAGGAGCCATCCCTGCCGTGCTGCATCGGCTGCTTCACCCACCGCAGCGGGCTGCCGGGTGGGCTGCCCTGAGATGCTCCGAGAGCTCCGGCACGGCGGAGCGCGGCGCGGGTTA
>VWZF01004676.1:171389-183525 GCA_013396755.1 Sclerurus mexicanus | reverse complement strand
AGACCCTCCCGGCGCCTCTCCAGACCCGCCTGGTGCCGGTCCAGGTCCCCCCGGTGCCGGTCCCCGGCCCCCCAGCTCCCTGCACCGGCGGCCGTGGGACCGCGGCGGAGCGTCCCTTTGTGCACGGCCGGTGCCAGGATGCGGAGACGGGCACCGCCGAGCCCGCATCCCCCATCCCGGCGCATCCCCCTATCCCAGCGCATCCCCCCGGCCCGGCGCATCCCTGAGCCTGCATCCTCCATCCCGCCGCATCCCCTCGTCCCCGGTACCTGCAGGCCCTTGGAGAAGGGGCAGAACAGCACCAGATNNNCGGACACCTCACACCGGGGTCTCACCCCACAGCCCGGGGGCACCACCCACCCCGGCATCCCACCTGAGACCCCATCCCCAGGCTCACCCCAAAGCCCGGGGGTCCCACCCACCCCGGCATCCCACCCTCAGGTTTCCCCCGCCCCACAGGGTCCCCCAGCCCTGGGTGTTGACCCCGTCGGGGGCGCTCCATGGAGATGCTGATGGCCCCTGGTCCACAGCAATCGCAGCAGCTCTGGTCTTGTTTAAAGCTGTTTTGGGTGGCAAATTGCCAGAGCCCCCCTGGTTACCTGGAGCCGGGCACGGGGGCTGCATCCCACCGGAGCTGTGACCTGCCATCACCCCTGCTCCTTTGCCTCCTCACTGTCTCCCTTCTCCAGCCTGAAGCCCAGCACTGGCTGCCCTCCCTATTTGCACCGTGGCTCAACAGGGAAACCTCAAGGCAAGACAGGGGCTGCTTTGTGTCAAGCACTGACAGACAGGCCAGGGACAGCCTCATCCAGGGGGATGTGGTGTACACAGGCAAGGAAGGGGAATGGAGGGACAAAAATATGGTGGAAATTGGTCTGGGAGGGTCCGTCATGAGGTAATTGTTAAGATATTCTTTGCTCACTATTAGATCTTCAGGTTATCCAGTTGTCCCCTATTCGTGGTTCAGACTGCCCCTTCTTCTTGAATTTGGCTCAAAATGACCTTTAAAAACCAGCTGGTCACTCCACACCCAGATCCTCACTCAGTCTGTGTGTCAAGCTCACTGCTCAGTGTCAACCACGGAGTAGTCAGGGACTAATGAGCAAAAGCCTTTGCTGGCCTAATCCAAATAGTGGTGATAAATAATAAGAATAACACAAAACTGATCCAAACCCCCAAATCCTGCAGTGTGTTTGCTGTCTGCTTTTACTCCTAAGGAGGTCCCTGCTGCTCTCATTCTTTGCAAAGCCCACACAGTGCCCCAATCTCTGCACAAGCTGACACTGCCCACGGGACTGCTGCGGTGACAGGGACGGTGAACATCAACTCAGCTGCCCACAGCTCCTGTCCTTCCTTCACCCACTGAAGCCAGGGGGGTTGTCTCCTACAACCACCTACAGCTCCTACAGCTTATTTTTAATTTTAATTAACACAGTATTTTTATTTTTCACAGTGGGGTCGGTGATTTGGAAAACAGCAGGGACAGGAAGGTGCATTGCTGGCTGCCCAGTAGCTGAGCCAGCGGTGAGGATGAGGAGGGTCCTGGTGCTGTGACGCTGCTTTCCTGCACAGCTACAGGGCAATAGCTCTTCTCAAGCACCAATAAATTCCTTATTTTCCTCCCAGCCTAAAGATGTTTTCGTGCTCACCTGAGCTTTCCTCAGTGGGATTTCTCTCTCACCGCCCTCAGTGCTGTCTCAGGAGGCCGAGCAGTGGAGGCAGCTTTCCTGCCCTGCCTGTCTTGGGCCTCTCAACTGCACCCCAACTCATCCCTATCACGACTGAGCACGGAGCTGCCTGTTGGGATCTGTCCTGCCTCCAGTGATGTCCCCTCTGTGCCATGGCCTAGGCTCAGCAGCATCCCACTCTCCCTGCTCACCCTCCTGCTGCAACTCCCTGTGCCTTGAACCCTGATTTTGGGAGTCGAGTGTGGTACACACAGGGGGGATGAAACCCTCCCTGGAGATGGGAATTACATGCCTGGGCCAAAGCTGAGGGAAGCTTGAAATCCATGGATCTCTGCTGTGGGGCTCTGCAACATTCAGAGGTGGATTGTCCAGCGAATCTAATTAGGAATGAGCAGACTTTCCCAAGCTGTAATACGCCAAGTAATTAAGTGATTAGTATTGATTGTTAGAATGCCTAATGAGCAGTTATCACTGAATGATTAATTAATCCAATCAAAAGAGTAATAAAAATTCTGTAGGTGTGATTCTATCTTATATTCGATGTGCAAGGGAAGCGACATCTCTCCCTGTGGTTCCTGTCTCCTGTTGCTATCCCAGGCACCTGACGCCGGGCATGTACCTGCTCCCACAGCCTGGGATGTTGCCCCTGTGCAAGGGGTCTCTCCTCCCCCCAGAAATCCCCTGGCACTGCCAGGATGGGCTCCCAACAGCAGGCAAGGCAGCCAGAGCCCAGCTGTGTGGCTCAGAAGTGGGGAAGATGGGCCCCCAGGCGCCAGCCAGAAGATGCTGAAGGCAGTCGATGCTGATCCCCTCCCTGGGAATTCTTTCACACGCTCCCTTGATTAAGTCGCTTCAGTTTCTCCCGGTCAAAGCCCTGCTAATCCCAGCTAAACCCGCAGCGTGCCGCACGCTGGCCTCTGATCACTTCCCAGCCAGGCGGTGGCTCTGCGGGCACGTCCCCAAGAGCACTGTGCCCTCGGGGCATGGGAGCTCTCAGGGCAGCCACAGCCCTGTAGCGGGTCATTTGCTGGCCCATAATATTTACCTGATTAAAAGATAATGAATAAATTATCTTCCCAGGTTGTGCTTCCAGCAGTGCAGAGCAGCCCTGACTCGTGAGCAAGGAGCCTCAGTCACCCATCCCCTCATCCTCTCCAGAGTACCCGCCTTCCTCTGGGTGGGATGTCAGCTGGGGGACAGCTGGGGACAGCACAGCCCAATGCCATTGCCCGCAGTGCCCAGAGCCACTGCTTGGCAGGGGGCGCAGGACACAGAACCAAAAGGGGGCCATGTGCTCACCCCTCCCCACAGTCTCCCCTTCAGCTCTGTGGCCGCGAACCGGAGGGATCTGAGTGCCGGGGGAGTTGTTCTTGCACACGGCATTCCCAGGCGCTGCCACAGCTCCGAGATGATGGATCCGGGCACTAATGCTCTTTTCTGCGCATCCTTTAAGGATTTGAGGCTGATCGCCCGCGCTTCCTGCGTGGCATCCACAGCTGGCTCCGCGCAGCCCGTCAGCTGCCTCTGCTGCCTGCCGGGCCCTGCCAGGCTGAGCGCAGCGGTTATAATTAGAAATGCTAATCAGCTCTTGTGTTTCTGGCTTGACAGTCCTGCCACCCCCAGCACAATCTTCCCTCCAATCTGTCCTGCGCTCGCCCCCTCCGCTTCCTCTCCAAATCCCTGCTACTTGTAATTAAGCACAGCGGAATTAGCGGGGGTCGAAAGCTGAGGCTGCTGGGACTCACTGGATGCTTGCGGGTTGATGGGAACTGTTTGGGGGTCTCACCTCCACTCATCACTATCTCCTTGGGCTGGGGACACCCCAGGGATGCTCCTGCACCTGAACCATGGGTCGGAAGAGGGGGAGCCCAAGGACTTCACTGCTGGCAGTGCCAGGGTTAAATGCAAGGGGTGGTGGCTGTGGCTGGGAGCCCTGTGGCTGTGCCAGCCCAGTGGCTCTGGAAGGGGAACCATTCTTATTGGGATTTCTGTCATGTGCCAACTCTGGGCACTTTCCAGCTGGGGAGGAAAAGAACTTGCCTAGGAGCTCGGAGAGGGAGGCTGAGCAAGCAGATCCCTGCACAGGATTAGCTGCTTATAGAGTTATTCATCATTATGGATTGCACCAGGAGACACAACCCAGGGGATTCCTGCCTCACTGGTGCCCACAGACAGCCCCTGCCAGCCCCCAGCCACTCCACACGACATCCTGAGTCAGAGTGCTCCTGTTGCTGTAAGAGCCAGGACATGGCTTTTGCCCTGGATATTTGGCTCCCAAAATCAGGCTTGGCTGGAGGGACATTCCTTGGAGCAGGCATGGGGCTCAGCTGGCCTCAGAGGAGACTGAGATGCACAGGTGGGACGAGCAGCTCTGGACACCCTGTGCAGACACACAGGCCAGTGTGCTTCGAGAGGGATGGCATCCAAACATGAGCCGGCTCAACGCCAGCAGCTCAGCACTCCTCTCCCTGGGAAACACAGGCTGTGGCATCACAGTATGGCACAGACCAGGCAAAGCCTGGTGGTCTCTCACCCCACAGGTGCCATTCAGATGCTGACAGACACCTCTGAAGCCTCCTGGGGTTGTGACCAGGGTGTTGATGTGTTAACAAGGGGCTGGGCTCTTCCAACTGACATCTGAACAGCATCGAGTAACCCACAGCATCGGGACAACACAGCTGCACCAACACGGAGCAGGAAATGAATTTTATCTGGAGCCACAGCCCATGTGCCTACCTGAGATATCACAGCATCTCTAAGTGGTGCTGTGCTGGGACAAAACAGCTCCCAGGTTTTTAAGTCAGCTTTCATCTTCCAGATGCTCCCTGTTTATCAGCCTGAGTGAAGGAGAGAGGCTGCAGTTTGGAGGGTTGGTGTGCAAAAGGTTTTCAAGAAAACAGTGGCTGTCTCAGGAAGGAGAACCTCCCTCACATCCTCTGCCCGGGACCCCCATGCGTGACTTCACCTGTCACACATCTGTTTGGTGCAGTATCTTTCAGCATGTGAAGCAGCAAAGGGCTCCCCCTCCTCCTCACACACGGAGCACTTCAATTTTTGGAGAAAGAGAAGTAAAAGAAACAAAGACATATCCCAAAAAGGGAGCGGGAGGGACAGGGCATGGTGGCTTCCATGACGATGCACTTGTGAAAAGGCACCAGCAGCACAGGCAGCTGACTGGGAAAGCTCTGGGCAGAAGTCGGATTGGATTTGTCATGACTAATTGACTCCCTCCAGCACCGTGGTACAAGTTTCACGCATCACATGAGCAGGGTCCCTAGCATCCAGGAATTAATGAGGGTCTGACCCTGTCTGCGCAGCCACTTGAGTTTTTCCAGTGCAGACAGCTGGCTTAAGAGGCCCCTTTATTCTTTACATATCAGATCAATCGGGATAGTTATAATCTAGTCCTGGTGAAAGCTCGGAGTCTGACTTTATTGCCCAACCAGCTCAAGGAGAAAGAAAGCAAGCAAGAGGGAGAGGTCATGCTGAACTATCGATCGCACAGGCGGCGGTGCTGCTCCCGGGATGGCCTCTGCAGAGAGCTCACCGGGACAGTTTGCCTCTATCTCCTGCTAATGCTGCTCCATTGATCTTCCATGACAGGCAGCATCTACGAGAGTTTTTTTAGCCAGAGTCATTAAGAGGCATTAATCAATAACAGAGGAAACCGAGAGAGAGAAACTGTTTGTTTCACGGAGACATATTACCTGTGTGGATTTTAGATTTTAGCCCGCTGAGGTGTGCATGGTTTATTTCTAGGCAGTTCCACCAGGAAAAGAGTCCACCTTGTGCTGGACTCTGGCACTTGGAGATGATCCTGAGCCAGTTGCAACACACTGGCAGCTCCGGCCAGGCTGTGCAATGAGAGGGGAGCAGCTGGGGGGTTTGTGGCATCCAATTCCAGGTACCTCAGAACCACAAATCACCCAGGCCATCTGTTCCCACATAAGTACTCCAGGGAGAACTAGGTACCTGCCCAAAGAGCTGGGGCTGGTTTCATGTTGTGCGTCTACTAAACAAAGCTGCTGCCTGGCAGTGGTGCAAGGAGTCCCAGCAGCCTGCTCAGCGATGCAGCTCTGTGTGAGCTCAGCCCCAGCCCAGTGGCTCAGCCCGTGGCTGAGCTCATTCCCGTGGCAAAACTGGAGTTGTTCACAAGAGAAACGGTCTTTGTGCTGAAAGCACCCCGGGCTGCTCCACTCCCTCCCGCCCTTCCCAATGGTGTCAGTACATTTCCATTGCTCTGTGGTGGCAACACCCCTTTTAATTGTCCAGCAGCTCCTGTGCTAAGACCCAGCAAGCGTCTGTGCAGGTGGTGGAGCCCATTTTCCCTGGGGGAGGCAGAGAAGGGGGATGGAGACCTGCTCAGGAGCAGGAGGACGGAATCACCTTCAAAGATGACTGAGAAGAGAGCTGGCAGTACTGGCACTGGCAGAGCAACCAGTGGTACCAGGGCGATCTCAGGCTGGGGAGGTGCTGTGGCTCCCCGTGGCTGAGCTCAGTCCCAGGAACAGCCCCGTGACACAAAAGCTGAGCTGATGTTTAATCGCACTCATGGACTTAGCCCAAAAGCCCTTTAGTCCTGCTGTGTGCCATGGCGCTGGCACACCCTGCAGCACAGTGCCAGCACGTCTGGCAACCCCGGAGTGCCACACTCAACACCCTGCTCCCTGCCTGCCTGCTGTTGGAGAATGGGGACAGAGCACAGCTCAGCTAACAGGGCCTGCAAAGAGCAGGTGCCAAGGGATGCTCCATGGAAATGTCTTTTAGGAGACAGAGATGGAGATCCCAAAGGAGATCAGCGTCCCTTTCCTCTCTGAGCACACTCTGCCTTGAATCCCACAGCCCCAGTCTCCCACTGCAAAATTACTGCTCATTACTGCTTCTCCCCGAGGTAAGGAGATCATCGTCATTATTCCTGTAACTACAGCCACTTGTCCACAGCAGAGGGATCGAAGCAGCAGGAGAGGAGGGGACTCGGAAGCAGAGTGTGTCAGCGGGGCACACTCAGGCACACACAGGCCATAAGGACCTGGCAGTCACAGCCCTGAAAACACACACACAGAGCTCAGCACCAACACCTGAGTCCAGCACAGGTGGGTCATGCTGTACTGCTGCTGACTGGGGGGGCTCCCTGAGGTGAGAGGCTCTGCCGTGGGAGATGCAGCAAACTCCTCTCCAGTCCCAGGCTGCCCATCAAGAGAAGCCCTTGGCTCTGCCTTCCCTGCTCAGTCCATCAGTCTCCAGGTCAACCACTCAGCCCCTTCTACCAGCACAAAATCCATCAGAAACAATTGGATTTCCTTTATTTAACACATGACATTTAGGAAAAAGCCTAATCTTATTGCAGCTTGGATAAAAAAGTGATTCCAGTTTTCCATCCTTGGGCCTGAAGGAGCTCAAGTGCTGCAGCCAGATGAGATGCTGTATCAGAGGCCATGTCCTGTGCCAGGGACACTCTCCTTTCACGCAGAGCCTCTCCTGGGGCAGATAGTGCAGAGAACATCAGGTGCTGGGGGATTTCCAGCCCGTGGTACAAATGCAAATGCAACAGTAAGATCTTGCACTCTCGTGTTTTTGCTACCTCCTGTTTTTGGCAAAGCCTGACAGGAGAAAAAAAAAAAATAAAACCAGTGCTGGGGTGCATGGTAGGGTGTAAGCCCCTGCAGCAATCCTTGATTGAGGTGCACTGGCTCTGCCAGTCTCCAGCCTGACAGCCCTGGCACTCCATGGCTGTGGCATTCCTCATGCGGATAAGGATCGTGCCAAATCAGCCTTGTGTCACACATGCATTTAAATCCTTGTTTGAGCCTTTGAAGGCAGAGGTAAGATAAGCTCAGAGGAAGCATTCTCTGTGGAATGGTGTTCGGTGTAGGAGCAGTGGCAGGGCTGGGTGTCCCACAGCACCTGCAGAGCACAGGCTGCGGGGCCAAAACTTTCCAGGGGCTCCAGTTCCACACAGTTGGGACCATAAACCCACAACTGGCTGGTGCGAACATCCCAGCAGACAACATCACTACTTTCTCAAGAGAGTTCCTTGTAGGTGAGTAAAGGTTACAGGAATGAAGGTTTGGATTATCTAATACCCTTTTAAAACATGTTTCTCTCTTTATTGGATGTTGCCAGAGTCAAAGTCCCTTGGGCTCTTTCTCTTTGCAGTGGCCAGTGGAGGCTGTGCACGCTGAGCCCCAGCAGCAGGCAGTTTAGCAATCTCATGCTTCTGGTTCTTGTGCAAGCCTGTTGCTCTGTGTCCTGTGGGTAACTGCAGCGCTCACATTCAAACCACACTGAGTCACCAGCCCGGTTCCTCCCCGAGTGTTTACTCTGTTGTCACTCGAGCACTGACGTGTTATTACTGGGGAGCCCAGCAACTACAGGCAGTGTGGCCACGGAGCAGCAGGAGCACACACAGAGGCTGAGGGTCAATCTAAAGCTCTGCCTGTGCAAATGTGGGCTCAGCCATGGGCTTCCACACCACCCACATGAGGAGCAGCAGCAGGGCTTCACCTCCAATGCGCTGGTCCCCTTTTAGGTTGGAACAAGTGAGAGGGAAATGGGATTCACCCACATCTTTTGCATAAACTGCTCTTAGCCACCTTCCTTGCCAAGCAGCCTGCAGTGTCCCTGCCCAGGCCAACACAGCCCAGGCCAGACCTCTCTGCTGTTTTTGCCAGGGTAACACTTCCAGAAAAAGGTTTCAGGGATGCCATCCCAGTGGTGTCAGCCCTTGGGGCAACCTTGCTTATGGCTGCAAAGATGGTCCAAATTCCCAGTCTGTAGCCCTGCCCTTGTGGGAGCAAGTTACAGCAACATAACTGTCTGTATCATGATGCTGGGCTGTTGTGTGTAGCCTGAGCTACGCTGAGGTGAGACACAGAGATGCCAGACTCTGACACATCTCCCAAAGCCAGCAGCTAGTTGAGACAACTGAAGAGGGAAGAGGATTGGTGGATGGATGGATGGATGGATTGGTGGATGGATGGATGGATGGACGGACGGACGGACTGGCAGAGATCTGGAAGAAGTTATAGCAGATGTGTGGATCATCTTACTGTCCCCAAGACCCCTCTCTGCAGCACCCAGCAGCAGGGGTTGGTGTTGAGGAGCTTCCTGTGAGGGCTCCCCAGCCATGCACATGTGTGCCACGACAAGGCCAAGAACGAGGATGTTTGGCTGGTTGCTTCCTCCTCCCTTCGCTTTAAGGTCACGAAACCCAGCTGCTGCTTTTAACACATGTCCCTTGGCAGGAGGCAAAGAGGCTGACGGGTAGGGCTGCCAAAGGCACCATGGGAAGTCAAGGGCAGAGGCACAGTGAGGCAGCAGGAGTGACATACTCTGCAGACAGATCCAAGCTTCCTTCAGCACAGCCAGTACCTCCAGAGGGTCCTGCCAAGCACCCACCCATCCAGCCTCAATCCGCCTGCTGCTCTGTGACCTGCTCAGCCCAGTGGAATGATGCCAGGCAATAGACGCGTCTTTCCTACCCCTCTTTCCTTCTCTGCTCACTTTCTCCCTGCATGCGTGGGACATGTTCTCTGTGGCTCTATTTCTTTTCCAGTCAGAAGCTAGTCATCCACAGTGGGGTCACATGTTGTTTCCAAGGGAAGCAATACATTTAGACAAATAAAAGATTAAAAAAACCACAGATGGATTTTTATAAGACATCAGAAAACTAAGGCCAAGGGTAACAATCTTGGCTTCATAGCTCTTCATGGACTCAGGCAGAGAAATCCTACCAGCAGTGATGCCCTTCTGCTCGGCACTTGGTGGATTCTTGCTCCTGCCAGGGATTCTGGACCCTGCTCATCTACACTACCCACAGGGTACACTTCCACCACATCTAAATAATCCAGTCAGTAGATTAAATATGCAAAACATGCAGCGCAATCTAGCAAACTGGGCTTTTAAAAGAATTTGGAACTGCTTCATCCTGGCTGCTGAAGCTTGGGAGGACAGGGAGGGGGTCACCTTCGCCTCTGTCCCAAAACAGCCGCATTTCAGGGGCTTTGAGGTTGATCCCTACTGGGTTTCTCAGCGTGCTGAGGCTCACGGGCCTCTTCCATCAGGCGGTTTGTTATGATAATTTTAACGCACAGGCTGTCGTCATCTGGCAGCCCAACCGCCTGCCTTATGAAATAACTCAGCGTGACAGCTCCACTTGCTAGCGGGCAGGCCCATGTCTGCCTTCTAATCTGGCATCAGAAAGCACTCCCCTTCCCCGAGCTGCGGACTAATATCAAACGTTTCGTTTGCATTGCTCCAGCTAATCTGCTGGAGAGCGTGGGGAGAAGGGAATGGCAGCCAAGCTCTTTCAGGAGGCCACACGTGAAGCGTCACGCCACTGCCGTCCCCGCCACACCGTATCCGTCGATGCCGTTTGCCGCCAGCACCGCGGCCGCGCCGGAATTTACATTTCAGATTCCCAGTGTCAGCCAGCGTTTCGTGAGCTCTGCGGATCGGCTCGCACGGCGCCCCGGTGACGGATCACCAGTGACTTTCTTCCCGTGTCAACAAAAGCAAAAACGTCACGAGGACGAGCACAGCATCGCTCGGGGCCCAGCGCCTGCTCAGCTGCAAAGGTCTCGGTGACTTCCCAGGCATACGCTGGGTGCTGGAGCAAGGCTCTCTCTCTGAACAGCCTCTATGACACAGGCTGGAGGGATTAATCTAATGCTGTGTCGAGATGCTAATACAATAAGGGTTCTTTGTGGCATTAGCTGGAATCATGAGACCGGCTCTGAGATGTCATTGCTTGGCAATTGTAGGGAGTGCTGGCCTGGAGCTCTCTGGAGAGAAGGAGCTTGTGTCCTGCTTCAAGCCCTAAAGCTGCTGCGGGGCAGTGAAAGTGCAGTGAGCCCTCCCCGTCCTGGTGGCAGCTCATTTGGGAACAGCACTCAACCTCTGTTGGTGAATCCAAGGAGAGCTGAAGGAACAAGGGTTATTTTAAAAGGGACAACACTTCTTCTTGATTTTCCCAGGAGCAGCAAAGCCGTGGATGCCAAGAGGGTGACCAGAACTGCAGGGTCACATCTCACCCCAGTGGAGTCTCTGCCACCCACGGGACTGGAGTTTTGCTATAAAAAGTGTTGCAAAACCTGCCAAGGCCAGCGAACGGTTTGTGTCAGTTCCAGCAGACGCTTTCATCTCCTGTGCCAGCTGCACACCCACAGAGCTGCTGGGCCAGATCCTGCCCTACCTCCAGTGCCAGCAGGGAAAGCTCCATCCCACTCAGCACATTTGTGCCACTGGAAAAGCAGCATCGAGCACCAGCAGGGAATGTGAGCGAGATGAGGTGCAGGGAGATGTGGGGAGGGGGAATCTGTCACCAAAATTCACAACTGACCCATGTTGACATGGGCATGCAGTGACAGAACAAGGAGGGATGGGTTTAAACAGGAAAAGGGTATATTTACACTAGATACTAGGAAGAAATTCTTTACTATGGGCGTGGTGAGGCCCTGGCACAGGTTTTCCTAGAGAAGCTGTGGCTGCCCCATCCCTGGAAGTGTCCAAGGCCAGGTTGGACAAGGCTTGGAACAACCTGGGCTAGTGGAAGGTGTCCCTGCCCATGGCAGGGGGTTGGAATGAGATGATCTTTGAAGTCCCTTCCATCCCAAACCATTTGACTCTGTGATTATGCAGAGACCCAAACCCCTCACACCACACTATGATGGTCCCAACACCCCACACAGCGCCATGAGGAACCTCAAAGACTGTCCATGGCACCACGGAGGGAGTTAAAGCTCCCCACACAGCACTGTGAGGGTCCCAAACCCCAACAGGGCTCCATGAAGGGGACAAACCCCTCTCCTCACCACGCCATGGGGCACTCACACCATGAGGGAATCCCTTTTCCATGCTGGACATCCCCTGAGCGCCCACTGTGCCACAGGGGCACCCAGACCTGCCAAGCACCACGAAGCAACCCACCTCCACAAGGGTCCATCCCCTCCCTTGCCAACAAACAATCCCATCTCCATCAGGGACATTTCAGGAGGGTCCATCCCTATCCTTGCCAACAAACAACCTCATCCCCATCAGGGACATTCCACGAGGGTCCATCCCCCTTGCCAACACACAGCCCCATCCCCATCAGGGACATTCCACGAGGGTCCATTCATTTCCCCCTACCAACACACAGCCCCATCCTCACCAGGGACATTCCACGAGGGTCCATTCATTTCCCCCTACCAACACACAGCCCCATCCTCACCAGGGACATTCCACGAGGGTCCATCCCCCTTGCCAACACACAGCCCCATCCCCATCAGGGACATTCCACGAGGGTCCATCCCCCTTGCCGAGAAACAATCCCAGCTCCACGAGGGTCCATCCCCCCTACCAAGAAGCAACCCCATCTCCTCCAGGGACATTCCACGAGGCTCCATCCCCTTGCCAACACAGCCCCCCCTCCCCACGGGACATTCCACGCGGCTCCATCTCCTTGCCAA
>VWZF01004676.1:150832-171069 GCA_013396755.1 Sclerurus mexicanus | reverse complement strand
CCCATCCCCCCCAGGGACATTCCACGAGGCTCCACCCCCTTCCCAACACAGCCCCGTGTCCCCTCGGTCGCTCCCGTCCCGTCCCGTCCCGCCCCATCCCCGGGGCGGGACGAGCCGCCCACATAAGGCGGGCTCAGCCCGGGCTGCTCGGGGAGGAGGAGGTGGTGGCAGCGGCTGCGGCTCGTCCGGGTGGAGCCGTCATGGAGCTGGGGTGGCTGGTGTGCGGCACGGCCGTGCTGCTGCTGCTCCACGTCCTCATGGAGCTCAGCCCCGCCGTCAACTTCGCGCTGCGCATCGGCTTCTACTGCGCGCTGTGCCTGGTGTCCTCGGCGCTGGCCGCCGCCGCCTGCCTGCTGGTGAACGGCGGCCGCACCGTCAAGAACATGAGGTGAGCCGGGGCACCGCGGCGACACCCGCGGGGACACCCGCGGGGACACCCGCTGGGGGCGGGGGTGGCAGCGCCGGCCCCTGCGCGGCGCCCGTGGAGGGGCCGTGGGGGTCTCTGCGGCATCGTCCCCTCCTGGGTCACCGGGCTTGTGCCTGGGCACGGCTGAGCTCTGCCCAGCGAGCCGCACGTGTGCGGGTGCGGTGTTTGGGAGGTGCAGGGCCACGGGGTGTTTTTGGGGGGGACAGGAGTGTTAGAGGTGGGAGGGCACTGGAACAGGCTGCGCAAGGAGGGTCGTCATTCCTCTGTCACCTGCTCTGGGTGGCCCTCACATGGCACTGGGTGATCTCCAGAGGTCCCTTCCCACCCTAAGGATTAATTCCATTCTGTTTCGGTTCTGGCTGGGGTGTCCCCTCCCTCCAGAAGCGGAGGCCGTGCCCGGCAGTGTGCCATGTGCTGCCAGAGCCGGGAGCAGGGCAGTCATGCAGCTGCTGTCACACCATGTGTCCCCTGACAGCACACCCGGGGCAGGGGCTGAGGAGCTGCTCTCATCCAGCAGCTCCCCTACATGCCAAGGCACATTTTAAGGGCAGAGCTGGCATGTCTGCTGGCAGCACAGGACAACTCGTTTCCTGGGTTTGCAATCCCATAGGCAAGTTTTCACCTCCATATCCGGGCCAGGCTGTATGGATGCAGGGGAAAGGGGAGCCCTGTTGCCTTCATTACATCCTTTTGGGTCAAAGGTTGGGCATTGCCTCAGCAGGTGGAGCTGGACTTTGCTTTGCAGTGTGGCTCTCACAGGTAGGACTCAGGGCAGAGAGAGCGGGCACAGGGCACTGATGTGCTGCCCTGCCCACCCCAACCAGGGATCTCCAGCCTATCCCTGTCTTCAGCTTTGGTTGTCTTGGCTTGCTCAGGAGCAGCTTTCCAATGCACAACCAGCTTTGCAGCTGGGAGAATTTATAATATCAGTGACAGAGACACTTTCTTTTTAATCTCTCCCCAAAACCAAATGCTCTAAATTTTCTGTAAACTTAAAGGAATTATTTGGGAACAAGAGCTTCTTGCATTGGATAACTTCTCATGTTGAAACTCTGAGCCGAATTTTGGCCAGAACCACCCTTTTCCTGTAACTTAAGCCTGTTGTTTCCATGTACTGGCACTGGCTGATGATCCTTGTGATGTATCCCCAGCCCCTGGGAGGTCTGTGACTCAGGTGATCCAGCAAGTTCCTTATTTCTCCAACATCCCAGTCTGCTTATTCCAGCTTGGGAAGTGGGGCAGGAGCAGAGCATGTACTGGTGGACAGTGATAGCAGTGTTGCTGCCTGGTGCAGAACATCCCGTTCTTGCTGTGCTCCTGGCTCCAGTGCCAAGCTGGTGTGGCTTGGAAGGGCTTGCCCTGGGTGTCTGATAGAGATAGAGCTGTTTATCTAGTGGTGAAACCTCTTGCAGTGGCTTCGGATCTGGTAAGCAGACTTCATGAGACCTTGAAAATCAGAGTATCCTACACAGGCCTCTGTGATAGCCTGTGGAGCACAGCATGTGAATCTGGGGGCTGCTGCCTTTCACACTCAGACTGTTACGGATGCACTGAAAGAGCCACGTTCCCTCCTGTTTTTGTACTCCTTGTGTCTGGCAATAAGTGCATTGGATTTACAGCTCTCTGCAGCTGTGGCTGCACCAAGTCTGGGTTGTTGATACCAACAGAGAAGCTGTTTGCAGGGTTGGAGGGGAGTCGGATCCATCCTTTTAACCCTGTGGATGACGTGGCTGCCGGTTCTTTTTTTTGCCTTCTCTGGGCTCTGCCCCTTTGCCTCTTTCAGTGGCTCACGCCACATCTTGTGCAAGGAAACACAGGCTCTGGGCTGGCAGGAGGAAGCTGGATGGCTGCTCTTGAGTAATGTGTAACCAGCCTCTCCCAGCAGCCACTGAGCAGTGTGACTTCCAGAGCAGTGACCTCTTTTTTGGTTGGCAGTCAGAAGGGAGGAGAAGTGTGATTTAGGTCAGCCTGGTGGCATGGCATCCCCCATGACCTCACTGGTTTGTGTCACCCTGCCTCTTCTCACCTGCAGCCTCATCCCTTCACCTGGACTGAATCCCCATAACCTTGGAGCAGCCCCTTGAAGCTCAGGAGCTCTTCATTCCACATACCTCCCTGTGTCCTGTCCCTGGACCAATCTGACCTTTGCAGCAAGTGGAAGTCAGGACTGATAGCAGTGTCACCCCCAGGGGCTGTGTCACCTGGGAGTGTTGGCCTGGCCTGAACTCCAGTGTCAAAGCCTGTGCCTGGGTGTTCTGCATGGCGGGACACCCCACAGAGATGGGAACCTTCCCCGTGGGTGGGAGCAAGCTGGGGAAAGTCATTTGGTTCAAGAGCTGATGGCAGGGATGTGGATACGTGTGGAGAGCAGATGCTGCCATGCCAGGATGAGATGCTGTCCAGGTGCTCACCTCCTGGGTGACAGGGATGCTTTCCAGGAGGATGGTGCTGCACAGCTCTCCAGCTGAACCCTCTTGTGGGGTGGCAAAGCTGACATTGTCCCTCAGTCTCCTGCAGGGAGGAAAGCTCCATCCCCTGTCCGCCAGGGAGAAGGTGTCCCTGAGACAGGACATCCAGGTGCTTGCCGGAGGGCAGGCCAGCACCTGAATCAGCTCTAAGGGAGAGCAGAGCAGAGCTGGTGACTGCTCCTGGGAGCTTTGCTCACGTGCGAGTTCTTCTGCCACCTGTCCTGGTAAATAGCTGCTCCCCTGCCCAAAATAGCCCCTGTGTTCTGCCAGCTTCTGGCTGTGTCCTTTGGCCCAGTTGGAGGGTCCCCAGGTCCCACCTGTCCATAGATGTGCCCTGCTCCCCTGGGCTGGCCAGGGCTCAGCCGGTGGGTCTGGGCTGTGTGTGCTTGGCAGGGACATGGCAGCCTGGTAGCTCTGTGTGTTGGCATGGCTGAATGGAGCTGCCAGTATCTCCCAGCTGGGCCCCCAGCCCTGGGAAAATCTGGGAGCTTTGTCAGACCTGTAGATCCACTGGGGGAAGGGAACTGACAGGCAAAAGCTTGAAGATGCATTTGCTGGGGGGCACGGAGCCCCTGCCAAGCTACGTGGGGAGCATCCTGATTGCTGCTCACAGCCTTGCCTGGTGCAGGGAGGTGTTTCTCACATTCACTGCCCTCCTTTCTTGGACTGCCATGAGGTAAAGGCACCCCAGGTTTGTTTGTATCATTGAGCAGTGTTTTCCAGAGGAACAGAGCAGGCAGAGCCTCCCTTGGGTGTGGGGGCTGCTCCCTGTGTGCTGTGTGGGGAATGGCAGCGCCTGGGAGAGCTGTTTGAACAACCTGGGGGGGCCCTGCTGGTTCCAGGAGGAAGACACTGGTAGCACTGGAGCAGTCCAGAGCTGTGGAACAGTAGGAGAGAACAGTGGGTGGGACTGGTTGCAGGAGGAGAGGTCAGTGCTGAAAACACTCTCCTGGACTTTGGAGGGTTTCCAGTCTGCCCCTCTTTGCAGGGATCTCACAGCTGTGCTAGGCTGGACTTGGCTCTTCCGAAGAGCTCTGCTGTGAGCTGATACTGTCAGCTTGGAAGAAGCATGGGCTATTGAGTCAGGCTGAACCAGCCTCAAAATTACAGTCAGCTTCCCCCAGGCTTCTAGGAAAATTCCCACATTGAGAGTGGACTTAGAAAACAACTTGCAGTACTTTGAGCAGTGGCACCATGAAGAGCAGACACCTGGGAGGACCAGAAAGCAAATGAGAGTGGAGGTTCTCTGTCCTAGAGCTCTTTTTGTCTCCTTCTAGTCATCTTGCAGCCCCTGTCACCTCCCTGCCCACTGCTGACTGCTCTTCCCTTCCACAGAATCATCAAAGCTGTGGTCAAGACCTTCAAGTATTTCTTCGGCCTGAGGTTTGAGGTGAAGGGACTGGAGAACTTTGAGGTGGAGGGCCCTGCTATCATTGTGTCCAACCATCAGAGCATCCTGGACATGATGGGTGAGGAGCTGGTGGGAGGGAAGGAGCATTTCTCCAACTCACCATTGAAGTCCTGCTCGAGCTTCCTGGCCAAGCCCCTGCCCTAGCCAGTCTGTGCTGCTGTGCCAGCTGGTCCAGCTTCTCTGTCAGTGCTGGCTGTGGGAAGGGTCTTCTCTCACTCTGAGCAATCCCACACCCCACAGCAGCCCAGGTACTGCTGTCCCTCGCGTGTTTCTCAGCTCCCTTTTACATCTCTGCCTCTCTGGTGGCCTGGCTGGCCCAGCGTGTGTGTCAGTGGCCCTGCTGGGCTCCCTGGGACCAAGGACTAAGCTGCCTCTGGGGGGCCTTGCTGTCACCTGCAGCCACCCTGCCCCACTAACTCTGCTGTGTGCCAGGTCTCCTGCTCTGCTGATGGCAGCAGAAGCCAGGATTGAAACAAGGCGTGAGCCTATCCCTGGTACCCCTGTCCCTCCTTGCCTCAGCTTGTGTCCTTGTCCCACCTGAGTGCAGGCAGGCGGGGTGACTGCTGGGTCTTGCCCTCTGCCATCCCATTAGGGCTGATGGAAGTCCTGCCTGACAACTGTGTCCAGGTGGGCAAGAAAGAGCTGATGTACACCGGCACCGTGGGGCTCATCATCTACCTCGGCGGCGTCATCTTCATCAACAGGAAGAAAACCAGCAGCGCCAAGATGGTGATGGCTGAGATTGCCAAGACCATGGCAGCTGACAACGTGAGTGTAACCGTGGGGCTCAGTGGGGTGGCCTGTGTCTGGGCAATGCAGGGTGGCATGTGGGGATGTGGGACTCCTGATGCTGGCTCACCTGGAGTTACAGCCGCCTGCAGCTCTTGGCAAAGCTGGCTCGTGGCTCGGGGCACTGCAGGTGGATTGGTGGAGTAAAGCCTTGTCTTGCCATGTGCAGCTGAAGGTGTGGGTGTACCCAGAGGGCACGAGGAACTGCACAGGGGATTTGCTGCCATTCAAGAAAGGAGCATTTCACCTCGCTGTCCAGGCACAGGTAACGGTGCTTTGCCCTTGCCCAGACACCCTTAATGCTTTTGCAGTGGCATTCCAGACTGGTTATGCAGCGTGTGCTTTATTTGCTCTCAGTTGAGCTGTGTTCCCAGGTAACACCTCCTCAAATAAACCACCGTCAGGTGTCAGAAGTGCTACCCAGAAGGAGCCAAGAGCCATTTCCATTCCCTGTGGGAGTGACCTGACCCTGAGGATGAGTGGCTACAGGCAGTGGAGAGCTGCCTTGTCCTCTCTCCTGCCTGCCCTAGTCCTAGTGTTCCATGTGGAGGGAAGAGCGTGAAGGACAGGCACACCTGACCCCCTCACTCCAGGCTTTCCTGGCAGTGCCTGTGCCCAGGGGCTCCTGGGGGCATGGCTACAGCCCAGAGCTCCGTCTGGGAAAGGAGCCCAGCGGGTGCTTTCCTGGGGAATCCCAAAGCTGTCGATGTGTTTCTCAGTCCCCCAGGTTGCAATAGTGTAGAGTTGATTCAGGATTTTTAATGCCTGTGCTTTAGAGCAATATCTGGGCTTGCTCTGTGTGGAAATAGCTGCTCCCTCCCTGAGGGCCATGTGGCATTTCTTAGTATGTCTTTTTTTCCCAAAATGACAACATCCATGAGCAGCCAGTGGGGGAGCAGGCAAACAGCTTCTTGCCTTCAGCCAGCCAGAGCTGTCTGTGCTCTCAGGAGGGGGTGCTTGCCTGGGCAGGGCACTGGGGCAGTGTGCCAGGGACTGGAATGACTCGAGGCCTCAGGGGAAGCTGGTTTCCCTAGGAGAGATGTAGCAGGGATTCTGGAGAAGGGAGTAAGTGCCAGATCTGTTGTTGGGTTCAATTGGCCAAACCCAGGGTGTAGCCTGTGCTGTACCATCCCCATTCCTGCCTGGGTGATGCAGCCAGGGCAGGGCCTGGCAGCTGCTGGAAGGAAGAAATGACAGTGGAACTGTACCCGCCTCTGCTACACCCCTGTGAGTCAACAACTGTAAATCCTCTCCGTGTTATCAGCACTGGAATAATGACTCTGTGCCTGCCCTCCTGGCCCTGTCTCTGCCTGAAGCTTCCTTGGAAGCAATTGTTAGCAAGTGGTGACTCCTTGTCTTAGAAGCTGAAGGCACAGCAGCTGCCCTGCCTCAGACATGTGCTTGTACAGCAGGCAAGCCCTGGCAGAACAGGCATCCTGCAGTATCTGCTTGCAGGACAGACAGTACCCAAGGTTTGAAGCCTGGCTTGTGATGAGAAGCCCTAAAAGCCAGTGCTGACCTGAGGCTGAAGTGGAACTTGGCCCTAGTTCCTTGAGTATCCCTATGCCTTGAGTTGCTGGGGAGTGGTTTTGATTCCATTTGACTCCTGATTGTCCCAGGGAAGTGGGTCTTGCTGTGTGTGCCCTGTGTGATTGAGAGCCAGGCCAGGTCAGCTCTGCTGTGTGGGATTTTCTGCCTGTTTCTGGCCTGCTCTGAGTTCTTGCAGTGCAAGTAACTGCTCTTTTCCTTTCCCTCCTGAAGGTCCCAGTGATCCCTGTGGTGTATTCCTCCTTCACCAGCTTCTATAACCCAAAGACGAATCTATTTACATCAGGTACCAGAGTCACTTGGAGACAGTGTTGATGTTGTCCCATGTGGAGATCTGGTTCACAAGGGTGTGGGAGGGAAGCAGAGCTGGGGTGAACAGGAGGAGTCCCACTGGGAGACGTTTGGAGTCAGTTCAAAGCACTTGGCACCAGAGCCTGGGCTGGGTTAGCTCAAGAAAAGCTGTAATTAAATACATTGAGGGATGTTTTCATTAAATATTGGATACCACCTCTCCTTCTCTGGGCAGGCTCTGGCTGGGCTGGCATTTTGGGACACAAGGGTGAATACTCTGCTTGGTACAGCTGTTGGTCTAACCCAGAGCAGCCTCTGCCTGCACTCCAGGGATGGATGCCTGAAGCCCTGGGAGGGGATGAGGGCTGCGCTGGGGCTGCCCAGTGTGGGGAGCAGGGCAGAGAACAGAGCTCCTGTGGCATGGGGGTTTCTCACAGGCTCCTCTCTTGCTCCCAGGCAAAATCAAGGTTGAGATTCTGCCTCCAATAGAGACCAAAGGCCTGACACCAGACGATGTCACTGACCTCACTGACAGATGCTTCCACACCATGAGGGAGACCCTCTTCAGGCTATCAGGCCGTCCAAGCGAGGCAAAGGACTCGTCCTAGAGGCTTTTCCAGTGGTGTCACCATGTGCTGGTGGCTGAAGGGACCTGTCTGTTGTTGCCAAATACTGAAGGAACTTCTCTTCCTCTGCAGTGATTTCTGACTCTGGGAACACCACAGACTGGCACACGCAGGGTGTCGAGCCAGCACTGCGGTTCCCCTACGAGTGGATTTCTCTTATGGGTTCATTTTCTCACTATGAAACGTCTCCTTCTTCTGAATTTCTCAGGCATCAAACTTGTGCTACCAAAGGGCTCAATGACCAGAGAGGTGAGTTCCCCCAGCTCAGGCATCTGGCGTGGGGTGACAGCAAAATCCTGTCTGCAGTCTGGGCTCTGCCTCACGTGAGTGTTCCTGCACCTGTGTTCCTGCAGGCTCAGCTCGTGCTGGCCTGGCCCTGCGATGTCTCAGATGGGAACCACCGGGCAGCAGTTTGTATCTGCACAGCCTTGATGCTCAGACGGGGCTGAGATTTGGGTGAAAATCAAGATTTTGGCTTTTCAGCAGCGCTGGGAATGCAGTGCCCTCCCCGGACAGCCCAGAGCACTGCCACCCGGCCCAGCGGGACTCACGGGCCTGTCTCCTTGAGATGCCAACAGCATCTTGTTTTGGGAAACTGCTGGCAGCTCCCTGCCGTGGTGGTGGCTCAGCCTGGTCACAGCCAGGTGCCTGCAGTGCCCCTTAGAGATGCAAAGGGCTCTATCGTGCTCGTCTTGTCACTTGTCATGGTCAGCACCGGCCGAAAGATGGTGCCTGTCCTGCGTGTCTCTGCCAGTCTCAGCGGAGCTGCTGCTTATGAAACCCCCTCGGAGCCACAGGGTGGGTGAGCTGCAGCTGGGACAGGGGAGGCTCCTCCTGGGAACATGAACTCCTTTCCCAGTCAGATAATGGGGGAGTTCCCCTCTGCTTTGGGGTGATGGACCAACAGGGCTCCTGCGTCCCTTTCTGGGAGCCGTGGCCTCAGAGGCTGGGTCAGGTCCATGGTTCCTTTAGTTTTAGCTCTGCTGTTCGTGGCACAGAGGACCTTGGGATAAGGCACCTGAGGCTACTCACCAACACAACCAGCTTTTGCAGCCTGTGTTGGTGGAATTGCGGTCTTAAGGTGTTTACGGGTTAAAGACTCGACTGGGAAAGGCAGGGAATTTCATGGAGGGAGCTCTTGGGCCAAGCTGGTGCTGGCAGGGGGCGTTATTGGAGGGGCCTTACAGTACAGACTCAGGGGTCAGACCCGCTGTGGGATGGGTCGGGGTGGGAGGATGGGAACCAAACCAGCACTTTGTGAGAGTGGCAGATAAAGGGTTGTCACGGAGGGTAAATCCAGGAGAGCCCTGGGAGGGCTCCTGGGGGATGGTAACCGTGTCTGACTCCTCCTGGGAGGAGGGAGCAGTGCCTCTGTGTGCAGTTGTCTGCTGTTCACTTTTAATTGGGTTGAGGATGTTATGTGCTTTACAAAAAAAAAAAAAATATTACACCTATGGTTATTTAAATAAAGGAGCCTCCTGGTCTTGTGTGGGGGCTGAGGATGTGGGGTGCTGATCCTGCAGCTCTTGCAGGGCAGGTTTGGTGATTATGGGGTGGGTTCGTGTGGCAGGGGCTGTGGGGTCCTGGAGAGACCAACTGACCCAAAAGCTGGTGCTTGTGCTGCTCTAATACCTGGGATTGCCAGGCCTGGGTCCTGGACTGTCCCCCCTTCTTGACCTCTCCTCGTGGCACAGGTTTGTCCCTGCCTGTTCTGTGCCGCTGATGGGAGCGACACAGGGACTGGTGTGCCATTAAAGCAAGTGAAAACAGACTCTGCACCTTCAGCCCCAGGTAGAAGCATCATCCTGGTTGCTGCTCTGGGGCACAGGGGTGGTGCAGAGGGCTGTGAGCGAGAGCAGGAATATTCAGAACAAGCTGCCGTGCTATGGAGCAGCCAGGCACTGGCCCAGCTCCAGGGCTCCTGGAGGCAGGCTGGTCCTGGAGAGCAGAACAGAAACCACAGGGGTGGGCACCCACTCCCTGTCCTGGGCCAGTGCAGTACCTTTGCACCTGTCCCCTGCAATGACACCTTGGGGCTGCAAGGACTTGTCCCCACCTTCTTCAAGTGACAGCAAGTAGAGGGAGTATGGGGAGGCAGCTGCCCTCAGTGGGCCAGGTCTGTGCCCACTGCTCCCAGGGAGATGATGGCCCAGGACAATGCTAAGGAAAAACAAGGCAAAGCTAAACACCACTTGGCTTCACACACAGCCAGTCTGGCACAGCCAGGCACTCATGGCACGAGGTAAGGCATTTATTTGCTGCCTCTCCAGCAGGAAAGAGGGGAGATGGAGAGGGCTCAGAGTCCAGTTTGGAAGTGACTGCGTGACCTTTGATAAGGTGAGCTGGAAGAGAAAATGCTGGAGATGCTGATGGGAAACCAGCCTTCTCCTGCTACCCTGTGCCTTCCTGTAGATGATGTAGCTTTGTCCCCAGCCCGAGGCTGGAGAGTGAGATAAGAACTGCAGATGGACTCGGCTTGTTCCAGGTCCTTGGGGGTTTGGCTAGAGTTCGTTCTTGCAGGAACCTGGGACGATGGAAAAGAAAAAAGAAACAATCCAGCAACACTGTTAGTCTGGGTTTGGTTTGTCTCTTTCCCAAGCAGAATGAGATTGACCTTAACCTCTGTGAATATCACCCACACTTGCAGCTTTCCCTTTGACAAACAACCCCAGGCTGGCTCTGTCCCACCACACTCAGGAGTGTCACTCTCACCTCTCTGGTGGGTCACAGTCCTTGCCTGGGCCCTGTGCTCAGTGTCCCAAAGCCAGTGACAGTAACAGTGACAGTCTCTGCTGGGTCAGGGCTAATTCAGACTTAGAGGGGCCAAAATAGTTATGGCTTAAAGAGCTCTGATCTGGTGCCTTTGCTGTGGGTTTAAAGAGAAAATAGATTTTTTTGGTTTTTGTTCTTACACACATCCCCACTGAGCAGCTAATTGGGGAGTGCAGTTTTTCTGTCGAATGGAGTTGTGAAATGCTTCACCAGGCACAGAACATGGATGGCTGAGTAACTCCATGGGATACCCTGCAAGGCTCGGGGCTTGCTGGAGTATGGCAGGAGAGTTTTGTGTCCTCCAGGGATTGCAAGACCATGAAAAGGGACAAAAACAAGTTTTGCTTGCGGGAGCAGGCTTGGCAGAAATTAATTTCAGGACTTTGGAGTCATCCCTTGGAATAAATCCATGTTACCTTGTGATACTGCTCACATTCCTCAGTGCTGTCACTAATAATATATACAGAGCATACTAGGAAACTCAGTCTGCTGGAACACTCCATGGTTCTGATAATTACCCCTTTCTGAGATGTTTTTTAAGTGTCTATTTGCTGCTGCTTTGTCTTCAAACAAGTTCTTTGAATTCTTTTCTATCTAAGCCATTACTGAAAGCAGTGAACTGGGACTGGATGTGCCCTGAACCAGTTTCTCTTGAGTCCCCTGCCATGAGCTCCAGGCTGTTGCTGCACACCAGCTCCTGAGCTCGCTCAGCCTTGCCTTGTTTCTGGAATTATTTAATGGGAAAATGAGCTGCAAAGAGCTGCCTATCAAAATAAAGTGTTATATGGTTGTGCTCTACTTGGGCTCAAACTGCTGTGCTCCAGAGCACCACAGGCACACAGTGGGATGCTGTCCTGCTCTGTGGTGCCATGGGGGGACATGCCAGGCAGCACCCCCCACCTCCAGCCATTTCACACATGGCAGCTCTCACTGGGGTCCTTTTCTTCAGTCTGCTACTTGGGAGACCCTCTCTGGTCCACTGCTTGGTGTGTAGACTTCAAAAAGAAATGCCTAAAACTTCCCAGGCTCGTAAATCTGCCAACTTTTGCACGCTCCCTAAATTTCCCTGACTGACTTCTTGGACTGTTAATTTCCTAAGAGCTTGGAGTTCTTTTCTAGGGACCAAGTTATAAGGATACCGGAAGGGACTGGAGCCGTGAGGTGCTGATTGCCAGACGTGACCCACTGCTCACAGTGCTCCTTCTGCTCTGCCCCACAGCCACATTTCCAAGTGCCAAACTTACAATTTTTGGCTGCTGCAAGGGCAGTCAGATGGTGCAGTGATAGAAACAGCTTTGAAATGAAGCTAATGGGCTGTTTGTGTTCATCTTTTATTAATTACAGGCTGCTGAGCTTGAGGGAGATCTAGATTAACAGTGGCATATGTGTTAGTGATCTTGCTGGCCTGCATCTGCCCACCGTGGTCAGTGTGGGTGGAGGGAAATCCTTCAGCCCTGCTTTTTCCAAATACTTACACGTCTCCAGCCGCTCCTCAAGGAAAGAGATCTGGTCACTCAGGGAGTCAATTCTGTCCAGTTGCTGGAGGGAGTGGGACAGTCGGCTGATGGGATCTGCGCCGACGTCCTCCGGCGCCGACGGCATGAGATTGTGGAAGGGGGCCAGCACCAGCTGGAGTTTCTGCAGGGAGAAGAGGAACCATGAGTGTGTCCCCCCACACCAGGAGGAATGCAGCACCCACCAGGGTGGGCTCGTGGGGCTTTGGTGGTGTTCAAAGGGCTGCCAGACTGGAAAAGCCGCGGTGTGGAGCACAGCTGGGATTGCTGCTGGGATCACTGCCGAGGCCAGCACCGTGTTAAAAATAGAGCTGGGGAGGAGGGAAACACTGGCTGTGAACAGCCTGGGGTGGGAGCTGGCTCAGCACAGCCTTAAGCAGCAACAGGGCAGGGCAGAGAAGTGTGCTGAAACTCACCTGCTCCAGCGCTTCCACTCTGCTCTTCAGGTCATCCATTTCTTCCTTCATTTCACTGGACGGACCTGAAAAGGTGACAGGGGGAAGGTCAGTGAGTAAAAACCTGTTGCCTGAGGTGAGGTGGAAGGTGCTGGGGAGAAAGAAATTGCTGCAGGGCTCAGGCCAAGCTCTGCTGTTTCCTGCTCCCCTCCCAGTGAGCCCTCAGGGTCTGCCCTGTTGGGACCAATCCCCAGAGCATCATTTGGATCCAGCTCCTGCTGCAAGCACTGGCGTCTAGTCCAGCTGTTAATGGCTCAGGCTTCTCCTGCTGCTGGAGCACCTGCAACAAAGTGGGGGATTCTTCAGGTAATGGGGTGATGCTTGAAGGACAAGGTGTCTGGTGAAGCCTTTCGCACCCATGTTATCAGAGAGCACCCAGGTCTGCCCTGTCCTGTGGTGGGCACAAGGGGTCATTCCTGCTGAGGGCCCAGCGTGGGGATAAAGGCAGGTGTGGCACATGCAGGCGGTGCCCTGCTCTCCCAGATGTTTGCTGCGTGATGCCCGTGCTGGCCACAGCGCATTATTACTCACGGTACGAGTTTGAAGTGTCACAGCGCGTACCAAAAGTAATAATGGGCCGTCACCAGCGCCGCTCCTCGTGGCTCCAGACCTGCCCTGTGGGAATGACGATGGCGATGGAGAGAACAGACACACCCCGGACACCTCAAGCCACAGCCAGGCTCTGTCACCCTCGCAAATGGATTTGCGTGCAGGGCAAGTTGTTTGGGTAGGGACTCCTGGGCCACCAAGAATAAAGCTGAGGTGTTCTGGCTGCTGTCCCCTCTCCTGTCTCCTGTCACACCTCCTCCAGCCTGTGATGCTGAGTGTTAACCCCAGCTCTCTGAAGGCCCCAAGCAGCAATGGGGGAACAGGTTACCTGCTTGGCTGAAGGTGTCCGTGTCAGGCACTGGCACCAGGGGCTGGCAGTCCTTGTCATCAGCAGCGAGGGTGAAGCCATCCTGGCAGGCACAGCGGTAGCTCCCGGCTGTGTTGATGCAGAGCTGGCTGCAGCCATGGCTCTGGCCAGCACATTCATCCACATCTGAAACACAGCAATGGCTCAGTGAGGGCACGGTGGTGAGGAGGGGCTTGGGGTGAGGGGCACAGGTGGCTTAGGGGCTGCAGTGGAACCCCAGCAAGTGCCCCCTGCATGAGCTGGTGTTTGTGCTGGGCACAGCTCTGGGTGTCTCAGCACCACCAGCGCCTCGGACAGCCCAGGTGGATAAACCTGTGCTAAGCCCGAGGGGGATCTGGCCTCCTCCCCTCTGCCCACTCCCCCCACAACAGAGCCAGAAGCTAAAGCTGTGGTCAGAAATGTCCCAGCTCTGGCCAGGCGGGCGCAGGCAGCGCTCGGCTCTCATCCCGGATTTACGGCCGGGGTTTTGGTTCCAGCCGGCTGTGGTGAGGAGCTATCAGCCTTTCAAGTGTGTACAAAACCCAGTAACCTCCCCTCACATGGGGGAGTTATTAAAGCTGTTCCCACAAAGCAAAATGAGCTGAACCGCTTCCCACGCCCGAGCACTGTTTTAGGCAGTGGGAAAATCCTTTCCCCCTGCACTGGAGTGGAAGCTGTCAGCGATGGGCTCAGCTCTGCCTGGCCCAGTGTGGGTCAATGCCACACACTCCTCTTCCTCATAGGAGGATGGAAAGGTGGGAAAAGCTGGGAAACACCGTGGCAGGGCTTTGCACCACTCTGCCCGATTTCCCTGTGCTGTGAGAGGAGCTTGGTGCCTGGAGATTGCCAGGCTTCCCTTGCAGATCAGGATATTTTCAGTTTACAGATTTTGTCTCTGCAGTAAACTGGCGTCTTGGTTTACAGCAAGAGTTTACAAAGCCTGGGAGAGGGAAGATCACAAATGCACGATCTCAGGATGGCCCCACAAGGTTTCTGTGCTGCAGAAAGGCTTTTGCTGGTGTGCTCACAGCTCTGCCCCACACACACCAGCAACAAATGGAAAATGCGGATGCCAGGGCTGCACATGAGGGCTTGGGAGCACTGAGGCAGCCAAAGGGAGGTCAGAACTCCCCTGGGAGTCACGCTTTCTATCCTCTCCTGGCATCAGGTATCAGTGCCATGGAGCGATACACGTAGATGTGCATGTCTATGCACGGGGCTAACACACCAGTGCCCTTCTATGACCTAAGTAGCACCAGGCATGTCCCAAGGTCTGATGAGGAGCCGCAATGCTGGTCCCTGTCCCCACTGAGTGTATGGGCAAAGGACATCCAGAGCCCTGTGGCTGCTCTGATGCTCTCCAGGGCAAGCTCTCCCAGCAGCAGTGGGGCAGACAGCACAGGGAGCATGGAGAGGAGTGGCATGGCCAGTACCTGTCTGGCAGGCTTGCCCTGTCCAGCCAGGCGGGCAGGCACATCTGTCCGGGAAGGCGCAGCTCCCGCCGTTCTGGCACGGCACCCAGCAGAGAGCTGTGAGAGGAAACATCAGCACAGCATCACCCAGCAGCTCTGGGGGTCCTGAGCTCTCCCCCTCCCACCTCGGATGCAACACGCACACTGCACATCCCAAAACACACACCGGCATCAGTCTGAGGGCAGGATGGGGTTGAGCTGTCCGGGGTGAACAAGGCACAGGATGGGTGGGATGAACTGGACCTTGGGTCTGCAATCTGGAAAGAGGCCAAGGCGCCCACAGGCAGCAAAGACAGAGGGAGGAGGGTGATGGACAGCAGCAGGCCCTGGGAAGCTCCTGGTGCCATGCTCTGAGCTTGTCAGGGGATGGACTGATAGCTGCTGTGGTTTGCATTTGTTGCCTCCTGACAGCATTTCTCTTCCATTACTGCTGATTTACGTGGAAAGGAATTACTTGCTTTATTTATCCTCTGTTAACCATAAAGGTAATGAGCGATCCCAAAGGGAAAAGGCTCAAGAGGCAGCATAGAAAGGCTGGAAATTAATCATATATTGAACCGCATTTGGTTGTGATGCTTAAAACTTAAATGCTTTCCAAGAGGGAGAATCCAACGGAGAGAGTGCTGGTAAATGAGAGAGCTGGTCCTGGGGGTTCCTCCAGGGACACAAGGGATGGGCACTGGCACTGAGGTGCCCCAGCAAACTCTTACCTCTGTTACAGCTGAACGCGTGGCTGTTTGTTCTGCTCCAGCCAGGACAGCACGAGGCCGCAGGCTCAGGCAGCTGCCTGTACCTCTGCCGATAGGCAACCCTGTAGATGGTCCTGCAACGCAAGGATGGGGCTGAGCTGGGTGCCAGCGCACCTTCCCCAACCCCCATCCCGTTCCCTGCACTGGCACCAACCGCCCAGGCACAGGGAGCATCGTCCCTGTGGATCACAGCAGAATTCCCCTCTCCTGCAGCCCCCCAGCTGCTGGCACGCTGGGAGCAGGTTGGCGGCACAGGCAGGTGCCCTCACCTGTAGGTGCTGCAGAGGCGGTGGCCCTGGCAGGTGGTGAGGTAGGGCTGGTAGACAGGCTGGACGTGGGACTCGGTGTAGGTGCCCGCCCGGCTCTGTGGTGCCATGGCACAGACCCTGCGGCTGAGCAGAGGGCACAGGGTCACATCTCACCAGCCCAGCACGGGGCCTGACAGTCCCTCTCCACAGAGGGCGAGTGAAATGGCAGTGGCTAATTGCCCCAGTGCCCTGGGAGGCCACTGTTTTGGGGCAGTGACACAAATATGGAGCACTGTGGGCTGTGCAGGCTCTTCCTCCCCAGCCCCTGTGCCAAGGCACTGACACCTCCTTGAGCACTCACCCGGCACAGTCCCTGTCCCAGGGGAGCACTCAGGACTCAGATTTAGGGATGGTTTACTCATTCCATTAATTGTCTCCCTTCCCCGAAAATCACTCACTTTCTGGGTGGATTTTCCTTTCTGAGACTTTTGCATTCCTGAAACGGATGCCCCTGTGGTCACCAAGAAATTAATGATTTCACATGAAAGGGTCAGACTCACCGCAAAAAAAAAATAGAGGTTAGATGAAAGGGGTCCTCCAGCCTTCCTAAGATAACTGTTATCCAGCCAAAAACTTTCCCAAGGTTAACAGCCAAAGTGGTCTTGGTTAAATAACCTCTTTTTCAACATTTTTTAGCCCAAGCAGGTCAGTCCCACTGAGGAACTCATCTCCTCATCTCAGCCTCCCAGCTCAATTAGAAACTAAAATAAAAAGCCTGGGAATTAGCATGGACATCAGATGGCTTCCATTAACTCCAGAAAACTCCTCTCAGCCTCATGATTAATGTTATAGAGGATGCAATTTTTAAATGGCAATTGTTTGCTTTGCACAATTTAGAATAAAGCTCTGGTTGCAGCCTGTGCGTGCGAGTGAGGAATTCAGCTGTGGTTTTGGTCCCGACCAGAATGCGAAAGGTTTGACGCTGGAGGAGCATTTCAGTATAAAAACAAACTTCGTAGAAAATGTTAGCTGTATCTGGGGGTGGAGGTTGAGCTCCAGTTCCTCTGGGCTGGGAAAGAAACTGGGGCACAGAGCTCTGGGCTTCCTCATACCCAGCGGGAGCTGAGCTGTGCCTGCCCAGGCTGTGCTGGAATCCAGGGTGCCATGGCAGACCCATTTCCTGGAAAGAGGAGGGGAATTGCTGGAGCTGCCACTCCTGGGCTTGCAGGACCATCCTGGGGAGCACAGGGCACAGCAGGCACCAACACACCAGGATATTCCACATCTGTGTTCCCTGGATGGTGTGTCCATCAGAGCTGGGAGCTGCATCCTCCTTTGACAGCTTGCTCACGTGGCTCAACCCATGTGATAGCAAGATTTCACACATATTTTCATGAAGGATGTGCTTGAAAGAGACAATAATAACTCCTGAGCAGCTCAGGCCTGATCACCTTTTGACTCTCACAGACAAAAAGCCCAGAGTGTCTTTCTGTCCCTGCATGGAGGTAAATGGGCATTTTCTCTGAGAGGATTTTTAGCTTCGGTGACCAAGCAAACAATCAGCAAAGGACTGCCAGTGTCTTTTCCCACCTCCTGGCCAGCCCTGGAGCTGCCCATGTCCACACTGGCCAAACAGGGCTCCTGACCTGGAGAGGATGTGCCTCACCGTGACATGCAGATGGGCACACCCGAGAGGTGCAGACAAAAAGGGGTCTTACCCTGCCCGAGCAAAGCCATCGGTGCTGGTGGTGAGGCTGAGGATGAGGAGGAGTCCGCCGAGGTGGCACATGTCCTGTCCCTCCTATGGCACCCCAGGCTGTGCGGCACGACTCGGTCTCGCTCTTCGGTGGGATGTGCTGGCTCCTACCACATGTCCTGTCCTTCAGTGTGGAACCCTGCAACCAGGAGAAGAGCACTGTGAGCATGTGGTGTCCCTCCCCAGCTGGTGACATCTGATGGAGCTGTGGGGACAAACCCTTGGCAAGGTGGAAGCTCCTCCAGGTACAAACCCAGTTTTCCCAATTTGTCTCAATATTGTGGCAGTGATTTACCCCAGGGAATGCCTGGAGATGCTCTCACAGCACCAGAATCCACACACTCATGTGTCAAGAGACAGGGAAGGGACCTGTGTCGCCTGAAACAGGCTGCCAATTCCAGGCAGCAAGGGCAAAACAATGGCCTGTAATTTCTTAACCCATACAGCATCGCAAAGCTGTGCTTTCCCACCACATAACACACTGAAATCTGATCTTCTCCTCTTTAAAGTAAGAGTTCGTGCCAGAGAAAAGGGCTGCAAGGGCCATATGTGCCATCTGCAGAGTCACATCTGAAGCGCAAATAAAGAGGTTTTGATTTTCTAGCAGAGGACAAATATGAAACAAGGCTGAAGAAGGTCAGTAACAATATCTAATTTAAACAGGATTGCATTCAAACAAACCAGTTGGCCTCCGGATGGCAGCAGCTGAAGGAGGAAGAAATAAAGAAACCCACCTTAAATATACACCAAGTAAAGAAAGAATCAGTTGTGCTGACTAAACCTTGAGAAAGTGGAGGCAACACAACAAGAAACCTCCTTCTAAGACCGCAGATATGGTGACTGTAAACCAACTCTCTAAAATCCACAGGTGCTGTGGGGTGGGACTTGGAAAGCTGCAGGTGGATCCCCAAACTCCATTAGTATAATTCCTAACTCTTGAGGCAAGTTGTTAGGGATAACCATCACATATCTGTAGACCTTAAAGGTCTCAAAGCCCTCCTCCAAGGCACTCAGGATTGTCCTTTTCTTTGTGAAGGTAGAGAAACTGAGGCATGGAAAGATGGAAGCTCACATCTGAAGAGCAACCAATCTGGTGCCTTCCTGCCCCTTAATATCAAACATCATATTTCCATGCAAGCCCAGTTTTGAGGATGTAAGGAGGATTTTGGTGCTATAAAGCCTCCATTCCCCTCCAAACATGGCAATAAATTTCATCTCCTAATGATTGATTTATGGTATCCCCAACATGAGGAAAGCAAATCTCACTTGGCCTGCAGATAAGCTTTTTAAAAGTAACAAAGAAGGCTTCTTTCTCCCCAGTCCTCCTGCGGACATCCCAAGGACACTGGTGCACACTAACTCCTCTCTGCTCCACCAGCCAGCTTTTCCCAGGGCTATACTGGGACACATACTTTCCCTACAATCCCAGATCCCCAGGCTAGCACTGCTTCTTCTGAAGTCTGTAAGTCAAACTCTGCCAACCATCTCCATCCTCCCACAGGATTCCTGTGACTGCCATTGTAGCTTTCCCTGTGGGGATGGCAAGAAGCACAGGGCATGAGCCTAAAATACAGACAGTTTGTTTTTTTGCTTTGAAATGGAGCAGCACTGCCCTACCTCAAGTGGTCAGAAGATCCCTCTGGGTCATAAAATTATGGTTGCTTCATACCAGAAAAAATTGCAAAAGTGGAAAACATGATAGTCTATACTTGTCTTTTTTATGAGCTTATGAAAATCATCCTCTTTAAGCCACTGAAGGTTTTCCAACCTGTTGCCACTACCTGTTCTAATACTGCTCTTTTAAAGCACATAACTTAAGGAAAATCTTTTTATGCTTAAGAAAAAAGTAGGGTTTTGTCACTGCCTTTCTAGTCTCTTAAATGAAGAGGTGAAGCCCCATGGTTTGGCAAGTGAAATCATGTGCTGCCCACGTGCTCTTGTGAGTCTGGGGGTCCTTCTCCCGCCAGCCAGAAACATTCCCATAACTGTCCTAAGTCTGCTCTTGCCTCACCTGCTACAGCAACCAACAGGAAACACAACCCACCGTGCAAGCGAGTAGCACTTTGTCCAGCTCTGCCCACAGAACCAAGACTAAAACTCCAGCTGACGGCAGCAGGAGGAATCAGGCTCTGTCTGCAAAGGGATGCGAGAGAATCCAGCTCCTCGGGAGGATGCAATAAACCTCACAAGGCTGCACTTTCCCAAACAGCCTGGCCTGGTTCTGCAGCTGAAACCGCGGCTCCAAACCGTGCACTTGCCCTGGCCTGTGCCCTTAGAGCCAAACTCTCCTGGAGAGGGTCAGCACCAGCCGCAGGAGGATGGATTCTCCCTTACAGACACCTCCAGCCGGCGGGGATGCGGCACCGCGGGGCACGGCACGGGGTGCGCGCAGCGCGGAGCGGGACACGGGGATGCGGGCACTGTGGAGTGGGACACGGGGATGCGGGCACTGTGGAGGGGGAAGAGGGAAGCGGAACACGGCGGAGGGGGCTGCAGGGGTACGGCACAGTGCGGCAGGGCACAGGGACTCGGTACGCGCGGGCTGCGGGTACACCGTTATCATGCAGCAGGCTGCAGGGACCCGGTACCGCCGGGGTCTGCGGGGACGCGGGTGCCACGGGAGGCTGCAGAGACCCGGGAATCACGAAGGGGGCTGCAGGCCCCCGGAGGCCGCGAGGGGCTGCGGGGACGCGGGTGTCCCAGGATTTGCAGGGACACGGGCATCCCGGGGGGCTGCACGGACCGCAGGGACACGGGCATCCCGGAGGGCTGCCGGGACCGCAGGGACACGGGCATCCCGGGGGACTGCCGGGACC
>VWZF01004676.1:100652-150412 GCA_013396755.1 Sclerurus mexicanus | reverse complement strand
GAGCTCCCGGCGGGGAGGAAAGCGGAGCCTCCCGGCCGGGGGGAAGCACCGGGGCCCGGGGATCCTCCGCCCGCCCCCGCCCCGCCACCTGCCCCCGGCGCCCCGGGGGGACATGGAGGGACAGGGCAGTACCGCCGGAGAAATCAGGTCTTGGCTGGGACAGGGCAGGACTCCCCGCGAAGACGAGTCCTGGGGAGACGACCCCCCGAGGACCGCAGCCCCTCGGGGTGGGGGGACACGCTGGTGTCGTGCCCCGTATGTTTTCGCTGCCTCGCTGATGGAGACGGGAATGCAGGGGTCGCCTGCCCTGGATTGATCCGAAGCCTTACCTGGTGACCCCACGTCAGGCTGAGCCCCCTCAGCCCCACCAGCCGGGTCCCACGTGCCCCACACTGCGAGGACACGGGGTCCCTGAAGCCCCCTAAAGCCCAGCCCGCCTGGGTGGGCAGGGGATTAATAGCCAAGAGGCAGAAATCCCAGCGCAGCGCCCGGCCGCTTGCCCTGGGGGGGTGTTCAGCCTCAGAGAGGAGATGGTCCATCACCCGTGCAGTGTCCAGGGCAAATTTATTTCTCTTTGCTACAAAATATTGTGGCTGGTTCCGCATTGTCCACGAGCACATGTAATTTTAAGAGGAGACATCATCGTTCACTAGGTTAGAGACCTGGTCCACAGCCTCCCGCCGTGCCCCGTTAATCCCCCTGAGCTCATTACAACACCAAAGTGCTGCAGAAGCCAGAGATGAACTGTCAGGACAGGGAGGCTGGGTTCCAGCGAGCCCTAAAGGGTGATTCCAGGATTCCTTGGAGGTCCCCCCAGCTGCGGAGCAATGTGAGGATCGACCCCGGGAGACTCCCCAGGGTGGCACACTGGGCTCATCTCCGGCTGCCCAACACCTGCCCCGGGACAGCTCAGGCAGCTCCATCCCAGCTGCCTACAGGCTTCTGCTCTTAAATGCCCAGTTATTTATCAAAGCAGTTCGGTTTGTGCCAAATTGCCACTTGTTTTGTCTACATTTTTGTCTGGAAAATTAGAGCACAGAGGCTTATTGTTTTTCAAATGACTTAGGCGCCTGCCCATGCACAGAGCCATTCTTAAAGATAGCAGGGATCTGATGTGCAAATGAATGGCAGGATACAGCCCCCTGGGAATATTTGTTCCCATTAAGTTTTGTAATTTTTTGGAGCGCATGTAAACATTTAAAGGAAATATTTACCAGTTAAATAATAATGGCGCCAAAAGAGCAACTGAGATCTCTGGCCCATCCCCTCTGTTTCCTCAGGGATATGCTGAGGCTGCTGATGGAACTGGAGCTGTCTCGGGTCAGGCTGCACCCTCTGGGGAAGCTGATGGGTGCTGGTGTTCTGGAGTGGGGCTCTCAGGTGGACCTGTGTAAAGGTGGTTTGGTGGGATTCTCCCTGAGGAAGGGAACAGAGGGGAATCTGCTCTGGGATGTGCTGGTGGAGGTGGGGTTCCATGCCATGGGAGAGGGGATCCCTCCCAGCAGCAAAGGAAAGGCTTGCTGGTGCTGGTGGAAGCACAGCTCCACGTTACACAGCATCTCATACAGCACACATGGGGTTGCTCCCCCTGTGAATCCATCCATCCATCCATCCATCCTACCTCCTGGGAAGGATTTCAGCTCACTTAACTTCATAAGCACAAAGCAGAGGCAACTCTTCCCAAGAGCCTTGAAGGGATGGTAATTATCTTGTTATGCAGAGAGTGTTACTGTTTTTTTCTGGTGTATGGGGGAGATGAATAGAGCCTGAATTATTGTCTAATAATTGCAAAATCCATTTGGAAGCCAATGGAAAGCTTCTCCTTCTGGCCATACTGAAAGCAGAGGATCTCATTCTGCAGCCAAGACACTCACCTTATCCACAGTGCTCCCTTATGTGTCCTGGGCAGGGATCCTTTCCTTAAGGAGCATCTTGGTTTCTTACTGTCAGGACAGAAAAAAGCCCACTGTTACACTCCCTTTGTCAGGCAGGCAGACACCAGTGACCCAGCCCTTGCCCACAACGGACCTGGTGTGTGATACCCTGGACACTCCCAAAGGTGTGGAGCTGTGGAGGATGAAACGCTTGTGGAGTGGGGTGGAGGATGAAAGCAGGATTGTGGCTCCAGAGTCCCTGTGGCATTGGCACTGAGCTCACGCCACTGCTGTGCCAGAGAGGCACGGACAGTCTGACACCATGGCAGGGCACTGGAGGCCCATCCCCATTCTATGGTGGGTGTTTTAGGAGCATCCTATGGTCCTGATCCTCCCTCACCCTGCTGTGATCCCAGTGGAAAAGACCAGGCAGACCCACAAAAGGGTGTCTTTGCACCTTTCAGGGCGGAGCAAGCTGGAGTACGAGCTGTGGCTGAGCAGAGCAGAATCCCTGGTTCCACCTAACACAGCACCAGCTCTTTGCTGAACAGGATCTATTCTCTCCAGCAGTTTTACCAGTGTCCAAGGCTGGGATTTCCCAAGAACTGAGAAGAACGGGGCGCCCCATTCCTGCCATGATCCCAGGTATATCCAAGTTCCCTTACACTGATTTGTGATCCCATCTGCAGCTCCCCAACACTCTATTTTACCGTGATCACTAGACATACACTCTCACTTAAGGACAAACATCTCTAACTGCCCAGAAAACCTCTGTCTGAGTCCCTGGGATCCCAAGTGTAAATTTGATGGTGAGGAAGTGGATGGATTCATCCTTCAGCTCCTTGCAGGACACCACAACCCAGCACAGGACCAAGCACAGACCATCTTCCAGGGTCTCTGCTGGAGCCTTCTCAGCCATCAGGCAATTATTCCCTAAGTGCACCAAGCACTTTAAAATTCTGCCAGTATTTTAATTGCAAAATGTTTGCTTTTCAGTTTCATTTACTGGGTCAAATCTTTGCTCAAGCGAGTACCCATGTCAGCTGCTAAAGAACTGCATATAGCCCATTAAAAGAGCATTTAATCCTCCACTCTTAGGGAGGGTACTGTATCTTATGTGCTAATATTCATTATGCTGGGAGGAAATCCCCCAGGACACTGCCTGGCAAAGTTCCCTTGGAAGCAGAGGAGTTATGCCAGCTCAGATGGGGGAAGATCAGATCTGTTGGCACTGTTAATGTCAGTGTGATGAGCTTCTGACAAAGGCAGCAAGGGATTTTAGCTCCTGCCTGCAAGGCTGAATTTGAAGTCCTCCCTTGACCAATGTTTTACATTTTTCCTCCACAGCTTTCTCCCTTGCACACTAGAATTGTACTCCCACGACATCTAATATTAATGCTTGTCTCCAGGCCAAGAAAGAAATGTTCCTGCCCAGCCTCCCTCTTAGATTTAGCAATGTCAAAACCTTCTTGTCTCCCACTGGTTTTACCACCAGTGTGAGCTGTGAAGGACACCAAGTGCTGGCCCAGAGCAGGTCTCGGGCTGGGCACTGGACTGGCTGTGAAAATGACATTTTCACACACCTCCCTGTTTTCTAAAGGCTGTCCCATGGACCTGCCAAGCCCACTGCACCTGTCCAGGCATCCAACATCCCCCTGAGAGCATTTGTGGTGGGCTGAGGGATAAATTGTGGGCAGAAAGCAGTAGAAGAACTTGGAGAGTGTGAGGTATCTGGGGCTGGGAGGACTCAACTTTGCTCTGGCTCTGTAGGCACGAAAAAGGAATTATAACAGAGGAGAATTCATAGGAGATCAGCACTAAAGCCCACATCAGGAGCCCTCTCTTAAAAGAGGAGTGCTTCCATCCCATCACAGAAAATGGGACGTGCCCGGACACACGAGCGCTGCCCCAAACTGGGGCCAGAGGTGCTGCAGCAGCAGATGGATGAGGAGACAGGCAGCAGAGTGACACACATACAGATGCAAAACTTTTCAGCTGCTACAAGCCCTGGCTGACCCCATACCTGCTGCGTACAATGGGCCCTTGCTGGCCTCGGCGGGGGTTTGGCACAGAACTGGAAGCACTAGCTAAAGCAATAGGAATTTTTGGTGCTACTCAAAAAAAAAAAAAAGGGGGGGGGGAATGGCTTTTCCTATTCTAGGACAAATTCTTCTGCTCATGTTTTCCATAAGGCTGTTTGTAAACTTTACACTTCAATTTAGGCTTTGGAGCAGTCCCCATTCTGCAGAGCCATGTGAGGAAAATGACCTCCCACTATTCCATTATGTCCTATATTGTTCTCAGCTGTGTCAGCTGCAGACCAGCTATCTCAGTGGAAATCTAGATGAGCCCACTGATGGCAGTGGCATAAAAACAGGTCAAACCAAGAAAAGTGCTTGGCCTGTAGCTCTCAGTCTGTTATCACCAGTTGTCCAGGGCTCTGTGTGTTATAACTGAGATCTGAGCCTCACAAAATGGGTTTTTTTTGTGCCTGAGTAGGGACCTCACAAGCATTAAGTGTCTCAGGACCAGTATGTTATAACTTGAGGTGACCATGGGGACAACCAGCAGCTGAGCTGTAGCTGTGTAAAAACAAATATAGGAACAGGACAACATCCCATGGCCAGGTTTATTTTCCTTTGCATGCACACTTGAGCTCTTATTTACATTTAGAGGAGGCAGCAGTGGCTGCAGCGTGAAAACTGGGAAATGATTCATTCCACCCAAGAACAAACTGAATTTTGCAGCTTTCTGTGAAATTTCCCTGGCAAAACATGATATTAGTCAGCAGGGAATGGTCCCCAACCCCAGTTTCCCAGTGAATCACTCCAGAGAAGCGCATGGGGAGTGCGGTGGGATAACTGTGAGCTGCAGGACAGCTCGGTCCCTGCACTGTGTCCATCCCAGGGAGCAGCTCAGCAGAGAGCACTTCACACAAGAAACGCTCTGATTTTTGTTCTGATTATCCTTTTCTTCCAGGAGAAAGTCTTTAGCTCCAGGAACGTGCACTAAGCAGAGCTCCTCTCTGCCGGCACCTCCCAGGCTGTGAGCAGGACGGGGATCCAAGAGCCCACTTTGGGAGAGAGAACAAGAGGGCGAAAAAAACCCATTTCTGATCATCCCCTTCTCTTTGCAGAGACACTTTTCTTTCCCTGTCTGATCTGAGACCTCTCCCGTGATGTTTTTCCGTGCCCCCCTGCCGCTGGTGGGACTGAGGCAGGTTCGTTTACCCTAATTTGTTGCAGTTTGTAAATCTGCCTCCCCTGAGCCAGCCCCATCTGCAGCAGCAGACCCTGGGAAATGGCTCAAATGAGCCTCCAGACCAGATTCAATTTCTCTTCCTTACCTCCAGGGAAACTTGTGAGAGACGGTAGTGTAACAGCAGAGAGGGGGGAGTAACTCCATCGGCAGATCGCAGGGAAGAACGCTGGGAATCTGCCAGGGCAGACTCAGTGTTTTCCACTGCTGCCCAGAGGTGGATTTTTGAGGATGCTCAGGCTCCAGCCACCACATCTGGACTTCTGCCTCACACAGGTTCCAAATCCAGTCTTAAGTTAATTTTATCACTGACAAAGCCTTGTTGTTTCTTCTTATTTTTTTATTCTCTGTTCAGTGAATTGATTCCATGAATATTAGACCCTTGGATAAAGTATGATGACTTATTTCTACCAAGAGCCATTCACTGGTGTGGTTCTGCTCCATATTCCCACACAGCCAGCCAGTGCCTGGGTATCCCAGCTGCTCCTTTATCCCAAAATACCCCAGGTACCTCACTGAAAGCCTCCTGCCTGGCACTGTGTAATGCCACAGCAGGACCCACAGGTAGCTGAAAACAGACAGCATGAAAATCAGCTGGCTCCACGGTTATAAATTTGTTGAGCTCCTGGAATGCGCACCCAGCACACTCCAGGCTCAGCTGTTAGGCAGGACAAGCCTTGGACTCGTGAGAGCCAGGACAGTCCCTGTCCACATCCCCGTCCTGCCCCTCATCCCACCCGGGTCTGGGGCTGAATTGGGCAGTGCAGAGAGGAGAGGGGCAGGCAGGGAGCACAGGGCAGAGAGCATGGGGGTGTAGCAGAGGTGCTCAGAGAGGAGGCAAAAGGAGAAGGGAAAGAGCAACGGGAAGTAAAGAGATTTGCTAAGAATTTCCAGCCATCTCACAGGAATTTGTGCAAGTGTTTGAAGCTTCTACATGCACAGGAGATAAAATTTACCCACAGAGTTCTCTGCTCCTGGAAAACATCCTGAGTGCCAGTGGGGTGAATTAAAAATAACAGTGCTAAAAGTTGAGCTCCACTCTGAGCAAAGCAGACCCAGCCTCACCAGGAGCAGGTGGAGGATGCTCTATACACCTTTTTGCTCCAAAGGATGCTTTACGCACCCCTGTGCTCCACAGGATTCTTTACACCTCTCTTTGCTCCACACTGCTCCATCCCCAGGGCTCCTGAGCAGGGGCAAAACCACCCAGAGCCTCCAGGGTTTGACCTGGCAAAGACACACTCCTGCTGCCCACAGCACCAGCTCCANACCCGTGCCATTCCCACTGTGGCTCTGCGGTACCTGTGGCACACCACTGTCCCCCGCTGTGCTGGCAACAGCCCCATGGCCGTGCTCCCAGATGGCTCCTGATGGCCATCCCTGCCCGGCCACCCCGGGTCCAGTGGGCTCGGGCACCCGCCTGGTGGCCCCAGCATGGCTGGTCGCTGGCCGTGCACAGGCAGGAGGTGGCTGCTGAGGTGGAAGGGCGGCTTTTTATGCTTTTCTTCCTGTATAAATCAGGCCGGGGATGGACAATCCCAGACAGGACTTCCTGTGTGTGTTGTGAGCTGATAACGGGCGCCGTGAGGAGAACAAACACGGCCGCCCCACACCCCGAGGGGAGAGGGGCCGTGGGGCGGCACCCCCACACCGTGCCCGCCGGGGATGGACACGGGGGCTGAAATGGAGAGGAGGGACACATGAGTCCCCAGGGGACACGGGGAAGGGCAGGGCGGCCGCCCAGGCTCCCTCCTCTCCTCGCATCAGGCCTCAGAATGGCTCCGGCCCCCTGCCCTCCCACCTCGCTGGGGCACGTTTTGGCAGCACCTACCGCAGCCGACTCTCGTTCCCCCTCCAAGGGGGTTGGATGGGGGGCTAGTGGGGACCCCCAGAATGCCACAACCTCCCTCACAGCCCATGCCGAGCGTGGCGGGGCTTGCAGCCATCTTCTCAAGAGGGGCCGTGTTGGTGTTATGTTCTGGGGTATTTGCAACCCCCTGAAATTTGGGTTACAGCACTGTGGCCAGTCAGCCTGTTGGATGGCTTGTCGCCCCCATCACCCTGTGCCTGTGTCGGGAAAGAGCGAGGCACATGCGATTGGGGTGACAAAACCTGCAGGACATCACCCAACAAAGATGACACCTTCAGGGCCAGGCAGCACAGGAGCACGAAAACAACTGCCCCGGTGCCCTAATTTTCAAGCCTGTTCTGGTGCAAAACTGCTCATGATTTCAAATTTAATGCAGGTGTATGTGTGACCTCTGTTCCGGGTGACCAAAGGAGGAACAACACAGCTTTTAATTGGATTCTGAAACTTTGGTCCAGACCACGCTAGGAGAGGAGACGTTTTGGAGGATGAGGGGTGGCAATTATTTCTCGACCCTCAGGACCCCCACGGCAGTCTGTGGGTTCTGCTCCTGTCCTGGCAGAGCACACGGTGTGGGTTTAGGGGACACGTGCCATCTGGGGCTCTCCTGGAGCAGAGCTGTGTCCCTGGCTCGTGCCGCACGTGCCGGGGTCCTCCCGATTGTGTGCAGGCTCACGGTGAGCACGGAATTACTCCCACCCTGATTCAGCAAAACAGTACTCTGGGCAAGTCCCCTGGGAGTTGCAAAATATTCCTGTGTTTATTTATATAAAAGCATGGTTAAAGAAAGCCCCCTCTTGTTTTCCTTGGCAGACAGGGTTTTCAAGGCTGCTTTCTGCTGCTCATCATCCTCTCTGTCAATAGGTGATTGTATACATCATGTGCTGCTGGCAGCAAGCATTCCCAGCTGATGGATTCTGTGGGAGCACACCTGTCCAGGGGAGTCTTCTGGAGGCAAAAGGCTGTGTGTGTGCTCAGTTGTGCATGAAACATTGTGTGCACACATTAACTTGTAGGGAGGGTCTGTCTCCCTGTGGCTTTCTAGTTGGTGATGAGTTTTAAGCAGCGGGTCCCTATGGAAAGGTACAGGGTTCACATGGATGGCATGTGCCACCTGTGAGATGAGGCACTGACCACCATCTGAATGGATGACGCTCCATTCGGATCAGAAATGCTGAACACTGGGAGCTCAGGTCCAGAGCTGAGAGCTTTCTCCACCATCAGCAGACACACAGGCTCAACCCTATAATGTGCAGAGCCTTCACAATAGTTCCCGGCATCCTCCCCAAAACACTGCACTCAAATTTTATCATCTGTAACAACCATTGCTTGGTCCTGTGCCATCTCTCCCGCGCCCTCTGCCCAGGAATCAGTGCAGGTCACAGGCCATAGCAGGGACATCATCCACCCACACCTCCATGTGCACGCAGAGCCAAGCACGGAGAGGGACTGCTCTGGCCTCGGCACTGGAGCCGCAGGAGTGGAACGGGACGTGTGGAAGACATTTCCTGTTTACCCGGTCTTTAGAGTCCTTAGTAGTAGCTGTTGGAGCAGGAAGTGGTCAGCAGGGGCTGTATGAATGGGTGTTTTTAAATTTGAAATTGTGACACTTCGTCTTGCAGAGCCACCACTGTCCCCCTCCTTGGAAGAAAACCTGGGTGTCAGCCAAGGCTCAGCTTTGGTGTGCGAGAAGGAGGGAGGGAGGAAGCCAGAGGGTGATGGTGCTGCACACCCGGCCATGCTGGCCATGCCCACAGCCCTGCCTGCACCTCCCATTGTCCCCCAGCCTCCTGCTGGCACCTCCATTGAGGCTCCAGCTCCTTGGCAGCTCCCCAGCCCATCCTGAGGTGACCTTTCAGGTAGCCCACGGTGGCAGGTGGCAGTGGGACCCACCAGAGCACAGCACGCAGATGGACAGGCAGCCCCAAGCCGGGACACGTGCTTTTCCAAAGTTTTTTCCAAAGGGCAGGAGCCCCCTCTGCCACTGACCAGCTCTGCAGCATTCAGGGTCTGTCAGGCGTGAATTGAGTAGGGGGATGGAAGGGGCTTTAGCCCCTCATTAGCATGGGCCAATTAGTGTGGCAGGGTGCTCTCCTGTCAGCTGTTGTGGCTGCTGTTGAATACACCCTGCCCATGCTGATCCCTTAAGGCTGAGGCCGTGTTTGGTTTATGATCAGTTTTCCCCCAAGGTTTTGCTGCAGGAACTTTTACATGGCCTTTTTTCCCCCTCCCCTTTCTGAGTCTCAGCTGCTCCTGAGAAACCGCGTCCTGCCTGGTTTGTTTTATTGGCCTTTTTGGGCCACTCTGTTCCAGCACGTGCTGCTCACTGTGAGGCTGCAGAGAGTCAGGACCAGGGCAAGATCCCCAGCAGCCACATTTCACTATGATTTTCACATTCCCTGTGCCCCCCACCATCCTCTGCACCCCAGTCAACTCATCCCCTCACTGCTGTTTCTTGTGGGGCATCTGGTCTGGCACGCCCAGATCACACAGGCTCCCGGAGACATGTGGCACCTCTAAACCTACTTGGCCACTCTCCAGCCTGTCCTTGAGGTGAGGATGAGGGGCAAACAATAGGCAACAGCCCTGGGCAAAGTCCAGCCCAGAGATTCCGATGTGCCTCCTGCACACGGGGCAGGACCGAGGAGTTTTGAGGGTGCCCTGGGAATACCCAACAGTGCAGCCGTAATTAATCAAGTTCAGAGATTGAATTCTTCATTAGTGCTTCTCGCTGCACAGGGAGAGCCTTGGGAGTCTGTCAGGCAGCCACAGCCTGCCTGGGAAACACATTTGTCTTCTCCTGGTGAAAACTTTCTACGGAAAGGAATTTCATCTGGGTTTTGCAGAGAATGTTGTAGATTTCAGAGAAGTCAGAATTCAGGAAAAAAGTTCCTTGAAACTGTCAAAGTCTCTCAGCTCCAAAGTTGAGTTTTGAACTTTAGAGCCCCGAAATGTGAACGATGAGTTGGAATTGTATTTTTCCCACTCAAATTTCCCTAAAGGTTCAAAAAAACATTATTGTTAAACGAAACTTCACTAGTATCTGGGGAGGCCGTGAACCTGGGCACACAGTGGCTGATTTGAGATGGGGCCATGCTGTGGGGTGATGATTTGAGAGGACCAACAGCTTCTGTTTGCAGAGGGCTTTTGGATCCCTCTGCAGTCCCATGTCCAGAGAGACCCTCCTCTCAGGCACAAAGAAACCTCTAAGGAAGGATCTTTTGGCAGAGCTCTTTGGGCAATATTTGTTCCCTCAGCTCTTTGATTATTAGTCTTTTAAGTTAAAAGAAAAAAAATACGAAGAGAAGTTAAGAAAAGAAAAACAGTAAAGAAAAGATGCTCTGGAATAGCTGCCTCTGCTGAGTCTTTCTCGGTTTCCAGCTTGCCCAAGGATCTTTGTGTCTCTAGGTTTTTATCTCCCAGTAAATGCCTATTTTATCTCTGACAGTGAGAGTCAGAGACTCCTCATTTTCAACACTTGGGGAGCACCATGCAACATCCTCCAGGGATGGCTGGATCTGCCTCTCACACTGCCAGGCCCAGAGGCTGCTGATGCTGTTGATTTTCTGAGTCTCTCCCCCAGGGCAAAGACTTTTGTTTTATGCAGGTCTCTCATTCCTCATCGAAGTCTCTACTTTTGCAATAAAGACATTTTTAAAGGTCTTCTGACATCCACAAGGCCTCCTCTCCCCGCCCTGCATTGGTAGTAGTAGCTGCTCATTAACACCAAAAGCTGATTGCTAACAATTTGTTAATTAGATATTTGACATCATGTTGCACAAGTCGGGATTGTGATGACAGAAAGCTGGAGGTTGACTTCTATGACGCTGTCTTTAAGTAGTGCTTCTTACAGAAGATTGGCAGGTTCTTCCAGGACACGGCCAACATGGAAATAAGCCAAAGCAGAGGCTCCATGTGGGACACAGCCCCCGGCCAGGGAAATATTTCTGTTGCAAGCAATGCCTGAGCACACGCTTAAAGCCCTGCACGTGCTCCTGTGCTGTGTCAGAGGCGTGGGGGAGTTCGTGCCATCGAGGTCAGCCTGTCCAGGGCCATAAATCAACTCCAGCAAAATTAAGACTGGCATCAAAAAATCAGCCAGACCTTACCATGAAGCACCTCATACATCTGTGCTTTCCTGAGTCGGAGCCGCCCCAAAACACTGCTGAAGCACCAACACCCGTAGCCCCAGATGGAAGATGGGAGTAAGACCGTGGTGGGCAGCTCTGGTAAGACCGAGGTGGGCAGTTCCTGTAAGACCAAGGTGGGCAGCTCCCATGCAGGTGGGCTGAACAACACCCCAGCCCTTGCTGTGCTTCATCTGAGCCACCCTGAGGGCTCAGCCTCCAATCTCACTCTTGACAAAGAGTTCAAGGAAAGCCTGATAAGTGAAGGGGAGAAAGTGAGTGAGACAGGGAGCAGAGACTAAATATTGTGTAATTTGGTGTCCTGCACTCAGGCAGCAAACCCTGGGCTGGGGGGACAAACTCCCAAATTCCCCTGCTTTGCAGCAGAGTGGTGTGGGCTACCACTGGGACCCCCAAGGTCAGGGTCGTGGCCGTGCCTTGCTGCTGCTGTTGTGATAAGATCGAGGATAGAGATGGGAAAGAGCCCAGAGCCTCCCTTTTGCTAAGCCAGCGTGGTAAAGGGCTCCTTTATCTGCCCTTTAGTGTGAGATAAGGTTTCAGTGTTGTCCTGCTGGAGCAGCTTGTATCGCTCCCAGATACCTCCCCTTGCTGCAGAAAGGTATCAGGCACTCAGAAAATATTTGAGCAGGACGGTATCTTGGAGAAACCTGTGTGCAATGGAAAGACACACAGGATGGATTAGATCTGTACTGGGGGGGATTCAGTGCCTCCTGTCCGTGCAAGGACAAAGCACATTTTCTCAGCCAGCAGGACTGCAGGGGCCTCTCTTGTTGCAAATCCCCATGGAGAAGAATATTCATAGACCAAATAAGGACCCAAGTTCCTGGTCTTCTTGCTGGGCCAGGAAACCTGCCCATTCCCCCCCAAATTCCCTCAGGTATGAGGAGATGCACTCCCTGCACATCCCTGGTGTCCGCCTTGGAACCAGCTTTCAACACCACAGAAAGATAGGAATTCATTTTCCATTGCCAAAGCTTCACTCAGTTAATTCAGCTGCCCCTTTCTTGCACCAGGAGCATCTCTGCAGATGGAGGCATTTATAATCATTCTTTTATTTTTACTATTCTTTGACAATAGAGTCCAAATCCTAAATGCAGAACTTTGCTTTCAGCAAAGATCCAAAATACACATTTTGAATTCTCTTCACAAATGATCAGTCAAGTAGGGACTGACACAGACCTGTCATTTATTACATAGAATCATGGAATGGTTTGGGTTGGAACCTTAAAGATCATCCTGTTCCACTATCACAGGCTGCTCCAAGCCCTGTCCAACCTGGCCTTGGACACTTCCAAGGGATGGAGCAGCCACAGCTTCTCTGGGCAACCTGTTCCAGGGCCTGCCCAACATCCTTCCTAGTATCCAATCTAATTCTCTCCTCTTTTATTCTCCCTTCTCCTATCACTCCATGCCCTCACAAAAATGACTTCTTCTGGGCTACTCCATCCTCCACCAAAGTCCTGAGGGCTAAGAACCCTTCTCCTCCTCCCAGCCTGCAGCCCACAATCTCTTTCCCAGTAACTCTTACTGGTCATTGCAGACAACAATAATTGACATTTTATATCTGCCCAGTTGCAGAACAAAGCACTTAAAACTGATTAAAAGTTTTCTGCCTAAAAAAAAAATAAATAAACACTTGGTGTATGGAAAAATGCATTCCAAGGGCCAGTTCTGATCTCACTGTGTGGAACTAAGTCCAAAGCAGGTCTCCATGGAGAAGATCTGAAGAATGGACAGGACGTTACACTAGTGGTGTTCCACAGAAATGATTAAGCCAAATAACACGAGCTGAATAGAGCTCAACGTCCTTTTTATAAAATTAATAAGGTGTGTAATAGATAACGGTCTCCCTGGTAGTGGGTCTAATACCTTGGCTTAAAAGTCCTACCCAGGAAACTTCCATGGCTTTTCTGCTGACTTCACTGGATCTCAGCAACATAATAGAGAAGTGGAATTCAGCCGAAAAGTCAGACAGTGAATGCAGAAGTCAAGACTTAGGAAAAAGATACAAAAAAAGAACTGTTGATACGTCTCTTCTCTGACACGTCGCAGTGTATCAAAATGGCCACTGCCTTTATTTTGTGTAATCACTTATCTCCACGGAGGGAAGAGGAAATTCCCAAGAACGCACGATCGTTAAAAATATTAGCCAGGGCCTGGGGATTATTTTTGGTAGCTAAAAACTTCCTGACTGAGGGGTTTGGGTTTGCATTGGACTTCAGTAAATGTTTTAGGATAACTTTCATAAATACCCATTATACTCAAACCAGTGGGCAGTTTACAATTCAGCTGGGAAGGGCGGGGATATGTTTCTCTTTCTTTTGTTCTGCCGTGCCGCATGCTAAAGTGCATAGAGCCACACTGAATTAGCATTTAGCTATTTTCTTGTATCCTTAAATAAAGGACTAGTTCACACAGTCAGAAATCTCTGTTTCCTTTCGGGCAGGAAAAAGGAAGTGAATGCAAGGGGCAGATTTGGAGTTTGCTTGCAAGAACAATTGAACTCCCATCCAGAGGGGAAGGGGATCTGCGTCAAGAGGAATTCACTTTTTTTTCCCCCCTTTTTTTTTTTTTTCTTCTGGAAGGGAAGAGAAAATGACCTTTAGTTTAAAAGCCTGAAAGAATAAAGGTCTGAGCCTTTAGAGCTGCCTGCACAAATATAGTCATGAAGGCTTTTTCCTGACAAAGGGCTCCTGTGGCTGCTCTCTCTGTCCTTCAGCGGCGGGGCCCGACTGCGGACGCGGCTCCGGGTGCTCCCCTCTTACTTATCCAAGGTGAAGGGCGGCACCAAAACCTGTCAGCAGTTCCTGCCCAGGAGGGACAGTCCCTGGGTGGTTTTGAAAAGTATTTACCATTTTTCTCTTTGTCCCTCCCCGGAGCTGCCAGGCTGGTGGGTCGGATGAGACTTGCTTTTCGTTCCCAAAGTCCTCCTTATAGCTGCCTGTACAAGCAGGCAGGGCATCAACCCATCCTCTTACGTGGCCAGGACCTCACACTGGCCCCGTTTTGGACATTTCTCAGTAAACCACAAACCGTCTCCCAGCTTCTCTGGGAGAAGGATGTGAAGTGAGGCCTCAGGGGCTTGACCAAGTGTCAAAACATTGTCTGTGTGGTCTCATCCGGACCGTTTTAGTCCTCACCGCTACTTTCCATTTCAGTGAACCTTAAATATCTCCAGAGTATTTTTCTCTGTGTTTCTTTCTCCCCCCATGAAAGCCAGATTTCCAAGGAATCTCCAGAGCAGGGGAATACAGGGGTTGAACCTTGCTAGGATGCTTAAGCATCCAATCTCCAGGGGCATTAAGCACTTTAGGATGTTGAGCGCCAGCGTCAGTCAAGGGGAGTGCCCTCCCCGTGGTACCCAGCACTTCACCCAAGAAATCCTGGGCAAAGAGCATTAGGCTATGACCTGCTGCAGCCAAGGGACTCATCACCCTTCCCTCCTTCTCACACATCAGTCAGACCTGTGCTGGACCCCTGGCAGAACTTGCATGAAGGGTTTCTGCCACAAACCCAGAGCCCAGGCTGACAGCTCCCATCCTACATCCTGCAGCGAGAGCATCGCTTTCCCAGGCCTGCTTCCCTGCAGGGCTGCAGGTAATAAACAGGGCCCCGAGGGAGCACAGGGGATCCAACTACAGTTCGGGTTCCCACATACTCACACAAGTTCCTCGGAGCAGTTTTTCTCCCATCCAAGCCAAATATTTGCTCGGAACGTGGAGCCGCGGCTGGGCAATGTCAGCAGCAAATGTCAGCAAGCGTCAGCAGGAGAGAAACTAATTAGACAAAATGGGCCAAATTTCTCCTGGAAGGAGCTCCTCCGTGATCACTGCAGGAAGGATGAATGTGGCCTAATGGTTAAATTGATTATTTTGTGCACTCTTGTTGCCTCTCTCCTGGTTTTATCCAGGCAGCCTCACTGCCTGCCCAGGGGCTCACCTGGCTCTGGTGAGCAATGTGGGCAGGGACCGTCCTGACAGCACATCACGGACACCTCACAGCTGAGCTGGGGTGAAATCACCTCTCAGTGCTAAAGCTGTGGTTCTACAGATATATTTTGGCAGGCTTCCACTTTTCTTCTCCGAAGGTGTCCGTCCTCAGTGCGTGCAGCTGGAGGGATGTCCCCAGCCAGCACTCGGAGGGACAAAGAGGGACAAACACAATTGGTTCCGAAGGGGTCAGGCATCATCTCTACCAAGGTCAGATGTCTGCAGAGGCAGGCACTAGGCAAAGGTGCATCTGGAAACGTAGAGGCTGGGATGACTCCGTGCACGAGGAAATGGTGTCACCTCCAGCCCTGGGCAGCAGCTGCGCTCCCTCACTCTGCCACTGCTGCCGGATCCAACATGCCATTTTACCCTTTACTTTTGGACCAAACTCCCCCAGCTGAAGCCTGGCTGAGGGTTCAGGTCCTGCTTATGGATTTGTTGGCATCAAGGGAGCCAAGCTGGGGAGTTCATCTCCATATCCATGTCCAGCCAGGATGTGAGCAGAGCAGCAGTGTGAGAGAAGTATGGAGAAGGGGAGGATTACAGTGCACCGCAAACATGGGAATTTGCCTGCCCTGTGTTTTTTCATTCTTATATCTGTTCCCCTTGGACTCCCAGCATGGAGCGTGCATGGAGTGCACCTCCCACCTTGGTGCATAAAGGTAATTCATTAACCTGCAGGAATGAGGAGGCCTAAACTTTCCCCCAGTCGCTGTGACAGCAGCAGTTTGTGATGCCCGTGTTGGGCTCCAGAGCTGTGCCAGCAATACAGGGGATGTGTACAGAGCTCCTGAGGAATGCACCCTCCAAGCAGGAGCCTGGCAGGGTGGGAGGGCTGCAGAGGGACAAGGGAGAGACACAAAGTCCAGGAGAGCTCAGTTGGATGTTTAGGGCTGGGTACCAGGAGGTGTTTTGTTCCCCTCATAGGAAGGATGGGTTTAGCAGAATCACAGTACTGGGTTTGGGACTCCAGGACAGAATGGGAGGACAAGGGCTGTTGTGGTGGGACCAGGTGGAATGCCCAGGTAGGGAAGATTGTGACAGGGTCCTGAGTGCTTGTGCGAGGCTAAGGACAGTGGCAGAGCTGGATGTGCAATGAGTGGAGCCCTGAAGTTCACATCACCAGTAGGACTGTCAAGTCCTCCATGGGGCTGGAGTGAGCTCATTCCCTCCCCAGCCTATGATCTGCCCATCAAAAGCTGCAGAATGGGACCCAACCAGGGCTGAGCAGACATTGGAATTTCTACCCCAGTCCAGGTGCCCAAGCGTCACTCAAGTGCCCCAACAAAGAGGATAAACTTGTCTAGCAGAAATGCTGGTACTGGCCCAACTTTGACTGAGCAGCAAAAGGGCATTTTCCCTTCACTCCTGAAGGATCCAGGGCTTCAGGAGGCAGCTGGAGGCTGCGCCAGCCCAGCAGGGAGCCTTCAGCTGCTTTATTCATAGAAATGCAGCCTGCACACCAGTCCTGGAGCTGCTGCTTCCCTGGCACCAGCCCAGAGAGGGTCTGTGCTCTGAGCAAAGGAGCAGGGCAGCACAGGCACCACAGCCAATGTCACAGCAGGAGCGATAACATTGGCATCAGCAGAGGAATGGAGTCATTGGAGCAGGACCTTGTCACGTGCCCAGTTCCCCCCGCTGCACAAACGAACAGTTCGGTTTGGATTGTCTTATTTTCCATAAACACACCAGGTTTTTTAATCCTGGATTTGCAGGAGAGCGCTGCTGAGACTTTACTTGGAGCTCAAGTGTCAGCCTTAAACCTGAGCTTTACTGCGATTAGTCCCAGGTAAAAAGCCAGCAACACTCAGCAGGTTCTGTATGAGCACAAAATTTGGCTGGATCAGGATTCCTGTGGCACACAGTGAGCAAAATTACTGGTCTGTTACTTCTGAATTCCTTCTTTTTCTTTTTCTACCCTCTGTTTGGATTTCGATTTCTTTTTCTATCGTAGGAAGCAGCTCAGAGATTGGTTGTGACATACCCCGAGCTAATTCTGTGGAAAGCCTGTTTTCAAAAGGAAACATTTGCCATCTTACTCCCAGCTTTGATTTGCCTGTCCCTGCTCACTTGCCAGGGCTTGTTCTGTGCTGTTAATAAGAAAGTTTCTTTGCACAGAGCCAAACAGCGATTGTGACCAACTGATTTTGTTCAAGGAATAAAAAGCACATTCACTTTGTGTTTGAGATGACATTTATGTGATGGGGGAGTCTGAGAGCTCGGTGGAGAATATGGCAGAGAAAAAACATTCCTGTGAGGAGTTATTTCAAAAGAATAGAAACAAGAATCCAGGAGAGATAAGAAAACGAGTGTTTGCAGAATCTGGGAAAGCCTTGTGCAGAGGGACGGAGACAAAGTACGAGAATGCACTTTATTTGTGACAAGCTTTCCATCCTGGGCAGCCAAACAGGACATCCTGCTTCAGTTCTCCTTCCTCTCTTTAATTAGAGTTGCGTTCAGGACACTGCCATTAATGTCGTCTCAGCATTTCCATGACAAAACCCTGTTTTTGAGGGACTTTAGGAACTTGGCCCTAGAAAAATCTGTTATTAGTGTAGGACCACTCAGAGCAGAGACTGGGGCAGGTTTGCAGGCAGTTGCTGTGACATTTCCATCACAGAAAGCTGAGTGGACCCATCTGGAACATGGGAGCTGGGAAAGAGACCAAATCCCATTTCCAGGTGTGGTGGGATTAGGGGTGCCCCAACCCATGGCCAAGCAAACATCTCCATTTTGGATCTGAAACATGTCACCTCTCTGACCTCCATTAAAAATCACAAATCCAAATCTGTAAGTCACTGTGGAAACCTCTGTGTTTTCAAATGATTTTTAAAAGAAAAGCAGATTCTCCAGCAATGGTGTTTCCACTACATGAAAGCAGGCCCTGGTAACAACCCCTATGGTTTAACTTGCCCCATAAATGGGACCCCTAAAATCCCTGTCACACCAGCAGAGCAGGTCCTCATGGGGTTGCATACCCTGCCCACCCCAGGCTGGGACAACTGCAAAGAAACAGGACCCAACACAACTGTAAAAGCATTAAAAGGGGCTGAAGCCACAGTGGGCAGAACTGGCAGAGAACCTGGCTGACAAGTGACCTATAAAACACCCATGTTTTAAAGAAGTTGAAAAGCACCTTAAACACCAGGACAGCCTGGGAGAGTTCAAGCAGCTTTAGTGATAAACCAGATTCCTGTCATGCTTGTGATGCTGTATAACCTCCTTCCTTGAGGCCTCCATGGCAGGACCTGGGGTCTGTGCACTGGCTGTGAGCACATGGGCAGGAGAAATCCTCATTCCTGTCCCACTACTGGCACCAAGGGCCCCGTGACACCAGGCAGATTGTGTGTGGCTGAATCAAGGGCAGCACAAGAGCAGGAGAAGCCACAGCTCAGTCCAGCCAACACCCCTGCGGCTGGTTTTGGCTCAAGAAGTGCTAAATATTATTAGCAAAAAGAAAACACTTTTTTTTTTTCCCATGGTGGAAAAATTAGTCCTTCCCACTGAAAACATCACTGTGATTCTTCCACTCCTAAAGGGAGAGAAAACAGGTTCCTTTGTTCCTGTTGCAGTCCCAGGTGCATCACTGGCATCCAGAGCAGAGTGGGCTCTGGAAGAAGCTGTAAAGCAACATTTCATCACAGGATACTCCAAAGCAGACAGGGTTAAGCTAAACATCCTTTAACCACTACTCTTTCACTTCCCATTTGAGGGAAGAGGATACAATGGTCCTGCACCCTGTACTGAGGCTGTGCTGGGGAAAGTGTGCAAAGGCTGTGCTGGGGGATTCCCTCCCTGTGCAGCCATCCCTGGGTCCCCCCTAGGGCCAGGTTGGCTGCAGGAGTGGGGCTGTGCTTCTCTGCCAGCTTCCTGCAGCTCGGTGGCACAGCCAGGCTGGTACATCTCCTGTCCCAGGCTCCCTTGCCCACCAGCTGGGGGACCATGTGCAATTCCCTGCCTTTTCCTACCCTCGCTGCTGCCCCAGAGCTTTCCTGAGGAGCCGAGTCAGAGAAGTGATCTGTTTTAAATGAACTAACAGAGTGAGGAAACAGTGGAAAGCAGCTGGGTTGGGATTTTCCAAGCTATCTGGAGCTCTTTGACCAATTTCCCACCCACTGGAGCAAGCTGTTTTGGGTAAAAGGCATTGATGCTCCATTGCCATCCTGGCTGATGAGCTCCTCCGTGTCGGAGAAGCTCACCTGGCTTCTGGACTTTGGCAGAGGAGATTTAGGATGTGCTGGCACAGGGACCCACAGGGAAGGTGCTGGGCACCACTGGGAAGGCTGGTGGGCTCCGTTCCCCTTCCCAAACCCGCTGAACCGCAGCTCGGGCGAGGCAGGGCAGGAAGGGAGCCGGCGGAGATGAGTGTTTCCTGCCTCTCCGGAGCGAAACAGAAAAGCGCTGTCACTCAGCAGCCCCTGCAAGTGCAGCGGCAAGATAACTCCAGACACAGCCACCATCACTTCCCCCCTTTGTCCCTGGCTTTTTTCAGGCCTTCCTGAGCAGAAACGTCCCATCTCCAAAGGAATGTCATTGCTGCTGGACACCCACGAAATGCCAAGCAGCCACGCTGCCCACGGCTCTCCGCAGGCTCAGCTGGAGTGGGTGCTCCAGGCACCCTGGTGTGGGAGAAATTGGCAGCCCCGGGCTGGGAGCTGCCACAGGAACCTGTGGAGGGTGTACAAGGCAACCCGACATGGTGGAATTGAACTGCCACGTCTCGCAGTTTCCTGGTCTGACTCATTCCTGAGTGCAGGACATGAAAGGCCATTAGGAGCTCACGGAAAACACCACCACTCAGGAACTCAGGGCAGCCCCAGAGCCACAGCAAGCAACCCCACTGTTCTGTCCTACGCATTCCTTAGGCTCCTGGGGCAGCACAGTTCCCCTCCAGCCTCAGTAGATGCCCCAGCCCATACCTGGAGGGTGCTCCAAGGACATGTCACAGCTGTGACATCCCTGCTACCTTCCTGTTCCTGCCCTGGTGTCCACTGAGCCAGCCTGGGGTAAGCCCCGGGCACTGCTGTCCCTGGCAGGGGACACAAATCCCCTGCAAAAACTCCACAGGAACCCTTTTGATCTGAAAGGAGGGAGCACTCCATCCCTTAAATGAGGATGCATTTTCCTCAGGCTTCTTCTCAAAGAGGGCTCTGGGTTTGGCTCTTTGGATGCCGTCACCCTACGGTGGTTGCAGAGGAGCAGCCTCACAGCAGATGCTTTCACTCCACAGCAGTGTGGGACAAGGGGGATCTCAACAGAAACAAGGGGGTGGTGGGACATCCCCAGAGAGGGCTCTTGGACAGCACAGCATCAGTGTCCCCAAAGCCAAGGCTGGAATGCAGCGAGGCTGTTTTATTATCTCCTCCCCCGCCTCTCAAGGACAAAATAATCTAACAGTTGTAGAAACACATTTTTCACCAAGGGATTCTTCATTAGTGCTTATTTCCTCTCCCAGCTCATTTCCTGGAAGCAGTTTGCGCTGACGGAGGTGGGCAGGAGCTGCCACGGGATGCAGGGGCTGTGTGTGTGTGCGTGCGGGTGCACACACATTCCTTCCACGCTCCATGGCCCGGGGTTACAGCCACGCTGGGGACACACTGCACTGCTGCTGACCACCAGCTCTCCGTGCTTGGAAACACAGGCAGATAGTGAGAGGACAAGGGGGAATGATTTTAAACTAAAAGAGGAGAGATTTAGATTAGATATTTGGAAGAAATTCTTCCCTGAGAAGGTGGTGAGGCCCTGGCACAGATTGCCCAGGGAAGCTGTGGCTGCCGCATCCCTGGAAGTGTCCGAGGACAGGTTGGATGAGGCTTCTGGTCTAGTGGAAGGTATCTCTGCCCATGGCAGGGGGGATGAAACTTTAAGGTTCCTGCCAACCCAAAACATTTCCATGACCCTAAGCAGCTTGCAGACAGGTCCTGGTGCTCCCAGCCCAGAGCCCACCTGCTGTCGGAGCACAGTGTGCACAGGCACAGCATAGACAGCCAGTGGTTCCCACTGTAAAACCTTCCTCACGGGTGTTTACAGGTCAGTCATAAATATTTGCTCCTGGCTGCAGTTTTCCCAGGGAAGGCTTCAGCCCACGAGCAATAGCTCACTGAGCCAGTTCTTCCCTGGCTGTTTACTTTTGGAGTTCCCCAGATTTAAACACAGCTTTATTTCTAGAGGAACTGGAACGCAACATCTATTATCTCCATTGATTGCATTAAACCAGTTACGGCGACCAAATGACAAAAAATGATCCCCTAACTGGTGCCACTGATCAGGCACTGAACTGGCGAGCGAGGGTGTCCCTGCAGCCCCCAGTGCCCTCAGTGGCAGCCAGCCTGCCCCAGGGAGGCAGGGGGCTGGCAGCCAGCGGAAAAGGATATGGTGCTTCTGGGAGCCGCGGCCGTTTGAAGGCTGCGAAGGGAAACAGGCCAGAGGGTTATCCAATCTCTCGGAGCAGACATTTCCGCCTGGCACGCCCCAGCGGTGCAGTCACTCCGCTTCATTAATAAATCACTAATCCCGCCTGCTGCGGCTGCCTTGGGGAGGAAACGGGAGCCGGGGCCGGGAGTGGGGCGCGTGTGCCCGTGTGCACATGGGGAGGGGTGCAGGTCGCAACCAGGAGCCCCACAAAGGCTCTTGCCGGGAAGGCACAGCCCTTCCCAGCTCACCTGGATCCGGCCACGAGTAAAGGATGCTGAGATGCACCTTGGCCACGGCTCCCTGTGCTTCAGATGACCCAGGACCACAAGCACGTGTGACAACCTGGAGATGGGCAGAAACCTTCCTTCTGCCTGCTGTCACAAGCTCCGTTCCCCCTTCCCAGCTGCCTCTCTGTATTTATAGAATGGCAGAGCTTTCTGAAGGCTCTGAGGCTCTACAGGACACTATTTCAGCCCCAAGCAATGCAAGCAGCGTTGTTTCCCTGGGAACACAAACACGGTTTACACAAGGGCCACTTGGCATTTTGGCAGATGATCAGCAGGCGAAGGCAGGGCTTTCCAGGCTGCAGCCCTGGAGAGGCCACAGGTTGCCTGGACCTGAGCAGCCACAGGACAGGCTGGTGCATCCACAGTCAGCAATTCAGAGCTGGGAACCAGAAATCCAGCCCTGGCACTTCCCTCTGCAGCATCCCAGGGGCAGCAGGGATTTCGGGCACCCGTCACACAGGAAGGCATCCTGGATCAAAACCTGCAGCTGTTTAATCCTCGCAGATTAAACACTGGTGTGACAGCACAGATGTTTGAGCACAGATAACATGGGGTGCCCTGCTGGACACAGCCACATGCTGCTCCTCATCATGGCACTGTGGCTACTGACCACACGAAAGATCCTGATCCCTGGCCCTTCTCCTTTGGCATGCACTGCAGGGAGTCATTCTGCACTGCACAGGCTGTCTGGATCAGCCCTTCATCCCTGTGATAAGCTGGGGCACCCAGGACCCCCTGGCAGATGCAGGGCACAGCATGGGGTGAGGGCCCACATCATACATCCACCCTGGAGTCAGCATCCGTGGGACACACTTACATTGGAGCAACACAAGCAATGGGCATTGCTTTCTGCTTGGGTGCATCCTAACCCATTCCCTGGTGGCATCCACAGTGCCCTGACCCCAGCAGAGTTGGAAACAGGTGATGGCAGACCCTGTGGCACCCAAGTGTCTCATTTGGGACGTGATGACTCCCCTCAAAGACACCTCAGCTAAAGCAGGAGGACCAGGGACACCCAGCGTGTGGCTGCTCAAGACCCGGCCTCCGGCAGCGTGATGCAACGAGCCCCTGCCCCACACCTCCCTGGGACATGAAACGCTAAATGAAACAAATTCCTGCCACCAGCACCGTTTCCTGTTTTCCTACTACAACGGATCACGCTTCCCCGCAGTCCTTGACCCCGGGGACTGCACTAGAAAGGATGCAACAACCGGTCCCTCCAGCCCAAGGGCTGGGCTTGGCGCTGTCCCATGAGCCCTGAGCCCATGGCTGGTCCGTCTGTCCATCTGTGCAGACACAATGGTCACACGGTGCCTCCAGAGCCGGCACAGCTGCCAGGGCCTCGGGGGAGAGGATCTGATAGCCGGGAGCAAAGCAGAGCCCCAGAACAAAGCAGAGCCGAGACTTTGATTCAAACCTTTTTTTTCCCTCTCTGAGCAAGACAACAGGGTTGTTTTCTCACTTGCACTTCCCCACGACTTCAGGTCCATCTCTTCCTTGGCCCCAGCAAACACAACCAGCGAGACCAAAGCTCAGGGGTTTTGCTTTCCCTGCATACCTATAAGGACATTCTCCACTGAGGCCTCAAAATCCCTTTCTAGCACATATTCCTCCATGGCACAGGCAAGAAGGCTTGGCTTCTCCAAATGGCAAGCAGGGGAAGGTGGGATTTTGGTGTGAGCAGGGGAAAGCAGATCTCCCCAGGCTCCCTGTCCCAAGCTGTATAAAACCATCATGGACACACATTTAAGGAAACATCCCAGCCAGGACAGGTTGGTGCCTTTCACCTCCTGTGGAGTGACACCACCTCTGATCTCTGACAGGAAATGATGCTGCTCTAACTTGTCAAGTTTTCAAAGTGTAAAGTAAACGTTGATCAACCCAAAATGATGGGTGTTTTGCTGTCTATATATATTGATGTGGCATTCCAGCTCCAGTTCTGTTTCATTTTCCTTGTAGTATGGGAGTGTCAAGAGCCAGAAATCGCCCCACAGACAATTCAAACCCAGGTCTCCCCCAGCAGCTTCACCACAGGAAACCCCCCATGGACACATTACTGCAATGAGGACAAGAAACATGAGCAGGACTCTGGGGAGGGTGGAAATACAAGTACAAGGGTGGTGGGTACCAGTTCAGCCAGTGTTGGGCAGACTCAACACTTGTGACCCTTCTTGCAAAGGGAGCCTGTGACAACCATTTATTTCGGGGCTGAAGGGCAGCTTTGCAAGCTCAGACCTCCTTTTCCCCCAACAGAGCTCAGCCAGACCACCCAGCACCACCAGACTGTCCCCCAGAGACATCATCAAAAGCTCCGCAAAAGGGCTCAGCTCCCCCAGAGTAGATGTGAGGACGCGGTGCCGCACAAACGCTCCGGCCAGTGCTCTGAGCCGTCCTCTGGCCACATGTGGCCGAGCCCTTTGCTGAGCACAGGTCGGGGGAGCTCGCCCCTGCTCCCACTGCGCAATCACAACCAGATAAAGGTCTCCCTTCTCCCAGCACCAGGCTCACAGCTCCAGTTACAACACACTTAATCCTGGAGCCAGTTTGACATTGCATCTCCGGGCTGATTGCGTGACCCAGTTGTGAGACAGCGAGGCCCCGCTGAGCTCAGAAATGTTAAATACATTGTAATTGGACCCCCAGTGCCTCCACTTTTCTTCTGATGAAGGGGCCCTGGTAAGTGAATTTTCCAGAGCGTTCCTGTGCCGTGGCCCTGGAGTGTAGCTGATTCTCAACCCACCCCTGACAGAAGATTTGGAAGCTCTTCCCCATCTGCGGGGTGGTCTGGGTTGGCCACATCAATTGCAAAGCGAAGGAAACCAAATCCACCCGTTCCTGGTTTATCCCAGTAGGAAACGGGAGTGGGGCTAGATAAGGAGTGAACTCCCCAGGGAAGGGAGGGGAGTGCTGTGCACTCCCTGTTCCTACTTTTGCTCTTTATTTTGCTGCACCTTTAATATCAAATCTTCCCCACGATGCTGCCAGCGTGCAGGGCCTGGTGTGTCCATTGCCGTGGGGCAATGCTCCCAGGTGCTATTTTGATATAAAAAATAGCACTTCCCCCAGCTTTAAAACCCTTTTGCTTTTTGCCAATGCAGGTGAGTGCTTCTCTCGCAGCTGCCATCCTCTCCAGAGGGGGTTTGAAGGCCATTGTCACAAAATCAGCAGACTGGGGCAAAAGACTCTGACAGACACACAGACAGAGGAAACAGATGCAAAGGGAGCTCTGTGACAGCCTTACTTTGCTACCGAACACTCCCAAACACTGCGAGGACAAACCCAGCAGGAGCATGAAACATCTTCTCCACCTCTTGGGCACTTTATAAAAAGCCAGTTTGCTCTCCTGAAGTTTCCAGACTCACAGGTCACAGCGAGCAGGTCGAGCCCTTCAGAGGAAGTGCCAGACAGAAGCTGCTCACTGGTATGCTGGGGCACAGCTGGGCACAGCTGGGGGGACGCCCAGTCCAGTGGGCAATGGGGAGCGCACACATGGGAAGGACACGAGCTCCAGGCATGTTACAACATGGCTGTTTTGGGCTCAGATTTGGTAGCCATGCATACAAGGATAGTTTTGATGCTCCTGAAAATCCTGGAGCATCTTCCCAGGGCTGTGCGGTGCGGGGGGCCTGAGCCAGCCCCAATCTTTGCACCATGGCAGAGCTCGTGGCTCCATCGTGGCTGCTCCTCTCTGGCCATAGAAGGGTAGGACACATTCCAGAGCTGGGCTCAGCAGAGAAGGGCTGCCTTGACATGATACCCAAGGCACTTCAGGGAGGGAGATGCTCTCGTTGTTTGCCTTCCTTTGAAGTAAAAGCCCTTGAAAAGGAAGGAACGCCAGAGCCTTCTCCAAACACACGTAATTAATCCAACTTGTCACATTAACAACATCAAAACAGGGCAACTGCAGCAGAGTCTGGGCCTCATCTCACACTCACCAAGCCAAGAGGGCTCCAAATTACTTCTCTCTCGGAGCTGGGCTGGTTAGCTGAGGAGCGAAAACTCAGGCAGGATGCAAAGGACTCAGGGCACCAGTTGTGCCTTGATGGCATTTGTACAGCATTGTGGACAACAGAGCCAGGTCCCCACTAACCATGTGAGGAGCCCAATGGCACAGAATGTTCTCTACTGTCCTGCTTCCTCCAGCTGGGAGGTTTGGTCCCCCCTCAGTGTATCCATATCCATGAATCTGTGTGTGCCCTTTCCCAGGAGCTGTAAGGGGGCAGTGTAAGGATACCTGTTGTGGTAACTATCCCCAGGCCATGCTGCTGTCCTGCCGTGCACCACTGCCAGGTCAGAGGGGTGGCTGTCGCTGAGTGGGGCTGAGCCCCCTGCCCTGGCGCCCAGGCCCCCAGACCCTCACTGCCTCCCTCCCAGCGCTGACCCCAGCTGATAACCTTGGAAAGCTCCCTCTGACCTGGAGGAGCTGGGAGAGGGAAAGACGTTGACTTTTAACCCCCTGCTGTGCTTCATCCTCCTCCTAAACGAGCTGAACTCCCCCCTGCTGCCTCCTCTCCACCCTGAACCCATCCATCTTCCAGATGCCAGAGGGGCTGCTGGAGCTGGAGGCCTCCAGGTCTTCCCACGATCCCATCTCAGAATGAGGAGGAAGGAGCTTCACTTACAACCACAGCCTCAGCTGAACCCACAGTCCCCTCCTCACCCTTCTTCCATCACCACAGGGTGATGGGACCCCAGCAGCAGGTCCTTGGAGAGGGTCGGTCACTCAAGGGGGCCTGGGGGGAGCAGAACAGATTTGACAGGGCTGCTCAGTGATTAAACCACAGACCTTGGCCAAGCCACCAAGTGAGACAGACCCTGACCCCTTCCCCTCACAGCCTGTCTAAAAGGAGCCCCACACCCAGCCAGGACCTGGCGATAAACTCAGGGCTTTGATGTGGAGGGGAAAGGGAGACATCCAGTGCAGCCTCTTATCTCCCTTTTCTTCTGTCCCTGCTGCGAGCGAGTGGTGTGGGAAAACACTCTCCCAAAGGCATCCCTGGAGAGGAGGGGCTGGGCAGAGCCTGGGTACCCCAAGAGCCACGGGACAAGGGGGCTGTGGCTGCAGCCCAAGGCACAATGTGACACCCACCCATCACTCCAGGCCAGGCACATCCCCGGGGCCACGCAGGAGCTCAGACACAAAGCTGGGACACACAGGCTGAGCAGAGGAGACTCCAAGGGACTCTGTGGGGCCTTGATCCCCCTGCCTCCTTCTGCCCTCCTCTAGTGTCCGTGGGAGGTTTTCCTTGGATCATTCTCATCGCCAGCTAAAGCCTGTTTGTTCACGTGGAGGCAGAGCTTTAACAAGCCCCCAGCGTGGCAGGGGTAATTACCTTGTGCTCCAGGAACTGCCCTCATTATTTGTTATTAATACGGGACGGGGTGTTCCCTAACCAAAAGAAATCCCAGCCCTGATCCTACCAGGAGCTCCATGGGAGTCGTGAAAAAGGATTTGCAGCATCTGGGACTAAATACAGACTGTGATGAAAGGAGGAGGAGGAGGAGAAGGAAGAGGAGGAAGCAAGGCCAGGAGTCGGGAAGGGGATGAACACGCGTGTGATTTCTTGGGCAGAGTGGGAGTTGCCTGTACATTCTGCCTGTGCCTGCCTGTCCTCTCTCCCAGCTTAGGAAGGAGAAGCACACCCCACTGTGGCTGCTCGTGCACTTGGAAGGGCGGTTGGCATCCGAGATCTCCCTGATGGAGAGATCATCTCAGCTCCTGATGCCGTCCATCAAGGGGTCCCCAGGACTTTCCAGCTGGAAAATACTGAAGTGAGAAATGAGGGGCTTGGAGCTGCCGCTTCACATGGCATTGCCCTCCAAAGGGAGAGGTGGCAGGGAGGAAAGGGGGAACTGTTGGTGGAGGAGTTTCCCTCCTTCAGCCTGTCTGCTTTGGAGAGGCAAAGATTGTGGAAGGAGTGCTCTGGTGCCAAAATAATCAGTGTATCCCATTGCCCCTCTGGACAGTGCAGGCAGAGATGGCTCTCCAGGGAGTGTCCTTCTGCCACTGCTGCACAGCAGGGTCCCCACCTCCGGGCCACACACCACAACATCTGGATGCAAAAGGCAGCAAGGAGAGTTCTGGGGGTCCAGAGGTTTGGTTCTGTGTTGGGTTTTATTGGGGGGAGGGCGTGTTGGGGTTTTTTTGACATGGTTTTAAACCTCAAAACATTTCAGGAAACTTTAGAGGAGAAACTGTATAAAGCAAGGAGGAGCAGCATCTCCAGGCGACAGGAAGGTGGAGTGGGAGAGCCATGCTAGCGGGAGCAGAACAGTTTAAGAGCTGAGGTTTCTTTGGTTTAACAAATAAGAGGTTCAAAGTTTGAAAATGTGTGAAGCTGTCTGCTGGCATGGGTCAAACTGAGGCAGCAGCTTCACAGGGAAAGAGGAGGGAGGATGGATGCAATAAAAACATTGAAATACTTTGCACCGAGGCTTGCCAATAACAAGTTTAATTCTGGAGCTGCTAAATGTTTTGTTTCATCATTCTCAGATATGAAACGTGCTTTTAGTGAGCAGCATTTTCCCTGAGAAATTGGTCCCAGCCTCAGAAGAAAGATAAAAAGCCTTTAAAGGACATTAAATGGCCCCCAAGAAAGAAAGGAAGGTTTTAATTCCATGTGCAACACAGCATTTACACAATGAACCAGAAAAGGAAACATGGCAGAGATTCTCTCCTTGGGTCTGAGCCTGTCTGACTTTGTCCCTGTGGTTTTTGGTTCAGCTACACAGCAGAAATATCCATTTTCACCCCCCCATTTCTCTCTGTGAGCCCTCAAGTACAGCCTTGCCACAGACACTGGCATGGGAACTCAGAGCCTGGCAGTGCCCCTGGCGCTGCAGTAGGGTGTGATTCATTCCCTCTGGATGTCGCTGGTTAAGATCTCTCCCCAAATCCCAGCTCTCAGCTGAGGTTATTGCTCTTCCAGGCTCAGCCATGTGTTTCTGTTTACTCGCTGTGTGTGCCAGCAGAGCCTCCGCGTCCACACACATCATGTTTGCATATAAGCTGCAAATTTGAGTTTGATTTGGTGGGCTGGAGCCCCGGGGGCCTCTTGGATGCCTTTGAAATAGTTGCTGGGTCTGAGAGGTCTCTAATGCATGGGGATGTGTGGTCTAGGAGAGGTGCTGAATGGGGGGGAGAGTGTGGGAAGAAGACCAGGAGAAAAGAGAAAGGAAAAGGAGAGGAAAGGGATGGGGATAATGGAGAAATTCCAGAGAGGAGGGGAACAGCATCCAGCACAGTTCAGTGCAGAGCCCATCTCATGGTAGGGACATGGTCCCACATGTGGCACAGCCAGTGCCCAGGTCACAGCACACACAGGCCCATCTTTCCACATCCTTTCCCAAGGGATGTGCATGGAGCTCAGCATCCCAACAGCGGAACTCCCTCCCTCAAGGCAGCAGAGACAAACCCATCTCTGGCCACCCAAGTCCAGCAATGACCTCCCGGTCTCATCCTCCACCACAATGTGATGGCAGCTTTTGCAGATCCCAACAGCCCATCCCTGTCCCCCCCACTCTCCCCCCAAAGCCGCGGGACCGCCGTGCCCTCGCATCCTCCAGTGCGTCCGTCTGAAACGCCCAGCAGGAGGCTGGGAACGTTTGGCTGCTCTCCCAAGGAGATTTTCCTTCATAAAACACAAGGCAGGCGGGGGCTTTTCACATGCAGTGGGCACGGCTGAATCCCTTTTCTCGGCAGCCAGCGGGAGGAAAATGGAGGGGGGACAAGAGACGGGACGGCCACTGCCTTTGTTCGGTTTTTGAGGCAGAAAGAGAACATTACGGGGGGTTTAAAGATATGATGATGGGCCTGAATGTGGTGAAGGAGCAGCATGGGGTGGGAGTGCTTCGGGCTGCCATGACAGGCGAGGTTTGGTTGTCACCGCTGGTGGCTCTGGGCAGGGCCGTGATTCGTGCTGGGCATCCACAGGGTCGGGATGTTCCTGTGGGCTTGTCCTGTTTCACTCACAGGTGGTGTGCGGGGGGAAACAGCCTGCCCAGAGCAGCAGTGGAGTCACTATCCCTGGAAGTGTTCAAAAGTAGTGTGGACGTGGCAGCTGGGGACACCACGGGGTGAACGTGGTGGTGCTGTGTTAACGGTTGGACTCAATGATCTTTGAGGGCTTTTCCAACCTTAATAAGCCTATGATTTAATAAATAAATGAACAGATACATAAAGCCAACACTGTTTTGCTCCCTGGTATTTCTGCACTGCCTCACCCCATGAGGGTGAGGGGAGGGGACCCCACTCCTGCTCCTGCCTCTCGTTCCGGCTTTGCCCCCCAACCCTGGGGAGCTGGGGACAGTGGGGACAAGGACAAGGACAGGGATAAGGCCACAGCTGCCCTGAGGACCCATCGAGGAGCGGGTCCAGCCCATCTGTGTGTCACTAGATGGCGGCTGCACCTCAGGAATGGCCACCTGAGCCTGGTGGGGACCAGCCTGGGGTGCCCTGTCCTCACAGGGTGACTTGGGGGACCTCCCGACCCCACAGGACAGCTGGAGGGGCCCAGCACAGCCCCACATGTGCCCCTGGCACCCATGTCCCCACAGGCATCAGTGGAGGCTGCTGTGGCCGTGCAGCAGGAACCTCTTTCCCTGCTCACTGCAGCCTCAACTCCCAGGACAATTCCTGCCGGTCAGGACCTCAAGTTGCACCAAGGGAGGTTTAGGTTGGATATTAAGAAAAATTTCTTCACTGAAAGGGTGGTCAGGTATAGGAAGAGGCTGCCCAGGGAAGGTGGAGTCCCCATCAATTGAAGTGTTCAAAAAAGGTGTAGAGGTCATGCTTAGAGGCTTGGTTTAGTGATGGGCATGGCAGTACTGGATTAAGGGTTGGACTCAATGGTCTTAGAGGGCTTTTCCTGCAAAACTTTACTTTCTGTCTCCCTTTTCCATCCTCAAATCTCAGTTTTTTTGCAGCCCAAAAATGCTACTTTTGCTTCCAGGTTAAAAGAAGCACAAATTCATCAGAATTCCAGGGAACTCATCACCCCCACTTAGCAGCACATGCCACACTCATCTGCCATCCTCGGAGCTGCCTATTGTGTATGTCAAAATTGTGAGCAAAATACACTAAGCTGGAGAAAGACAGGAAGACAGGCTTTGAGGTAGGAGATACTGGAAGCATTTTCCTTAGAGAACCCTAAAACAGAAAGCCAGTATGTTCTGGGTCATGAGCAGACTCACGTGGCAGGATAAAATACCTCCCTCCCCTTGCCAGACTGACATATTTTGCAATTCACTGCATTTTAAACAGGCAAAGTGGAAAGTGAAGTCAGACTGCCTCAGAAAGCCTTCCTGACATAAACCTGAAGGGTGGTGTGAGGTTGTCTGACAGCTGCCAAGCTGATCCCAGATGAATCAGGGCTAAACCTGTCTCTCCCCTGAGGTCTCCTTCCCTTTTCACCAGGTGTTGAGATCATTCCTGTCCTCGGGTTTTCACACCTCTTTAAAAAGGTCGTTTTGGCACATTTCTGACCTCTGCTGCTCCGGGTTCACAGGTCGAGACAGCCCCTCCTGCATTAATTCCCCTGAAGAGCAGGCTCTGTGTCACTGAACCAGGATCATCCCTTCCATGCATTTCCCTTTGCACCTCCCATGTCTTCTGGAAGCCTTTTTGAGCTGCCTACTGCAGCACAGCAGTGATAGTGAGACAGCTCAGCCTCCTGGGAGTGGTGTGAGCATGGAAGCCCACCAGCAGGATATTTGGCACATGTCCTACAACCACCAGCCACTCAAAGCCCATCCAGACTTCCCCCTGCCCAGCTCCTTCCTGCAGGGCTGCTCCAGAGCCACGGCTCAGCCTGACCGTGCCTGAGGTCAAAGAACTGCATCCTTCTCCTTCCCCTTTGAGGAAAAGCAGATGGAGAGATGGAAAAGATCTCATCTTGCACCTAGACCACCCCAGGCTGAAGAGTGTGAACCTCCCATGGGTGGTCTGAAACACCCTGCAGCACCACAGAGAAAGCCCCTCACAGCGCTGAACCCCCAAGGCTGGGCAGATGCAGGCGGGGAGTGTTGGATGTGCATCCCACTGAGGCACAGACCAGGATCCCCATCCATGGAAAATCAGAAGTGATACCCTGGCAGGTACACAAGCCTCAAAAAATGGAAAGCAAATACCGCTCTCAGCAGCACACATACCCCAGTATGCCCCCCAACAAGCTCCTGTGCTGCCAACCCTCGGACCCATTCCATGGTGTTTGTGTTCCCAGTACGGCCAGTTCCCTCCAGCACCTGGGCCCATCACTGGACAGACCTGCAGCTTTAAAGCACAGCCAGGCCGTGGAGCAAGTTGCTCTTCCCAGCCTCCACCGACCTGCCAGAGTCAACTTAGCTGAGAGTAATTAGTGTGGTTATCAAGGGAAGAGGTGGATTAATGTGGGAAAGTCATTGATGAAGGCAGAGAAGGGCAGATGCTTTCCTGGAGTCCCCAATCAATACAGACCTTGGAGGATGAATGAGGGCTTCAAAGAAAAGCATCAGTGAACAATTGGATGCTTTTAGCTCCCGGATGGCTGCTCTGCCTGAAGCAATGAGTGAAATATGGCACAGGGCACCCTGCACACTCTGCCAATTATCCCTCACTTGTGCCTCAGAAGGAGCCTCTGCCCACCAGGTGCCCATGTAAGGGAGGAGGGCATTGGTGGGGTGGGATGAAGACGGGCACCGAGGATGTGGAGACAGCTGTGAATCTTTGAGTTGAAGTCCAAATTCCTGCCCCCTCTCAGCCCTCTGGCTCTGCCCCACACCTTCCCTGCTGGGCAGGGTGAGTGGACACCAGCAACATGAGCGGGGCTGGTGGTGACCACCAGCATTCAGGGCTCTCTGGGACAGCCACAGCCTTGAACATGTCCCATGGAAGGCAGTGGGCAAAAGAAAACCATCCTTTCAACCCCAGGTCCTCTCTTAGAGTCTGAGCAGCATCCAGCACCACAAGCTCTCCCGCCTCATGCCCCTGCCCCGTCCTGTGCCACGCAGCAGTGCTGGAGGGCTGTGCTGCCAGTCACCACACAGTGTGCCAATGGCCTTGCCAGTATCCACTCCCCCTGCTCCATTTTGCTTTTGCGTTATTGTTCAATGCAAATGTACAAAAAGTGGGTCAGGAAGAGCTGGGAGGGGCAACTGGAAGGGAAGGGAAGGAAGGAGGGAGCTGCAAGGTCACAGGCTCTGCTGCAGCCCCTCGTCCGAGTGGGACAGGGATGCCAGGCTGGTGGCCACCATGGCTCCTGCCTGCACTGGGTACAAGCTCTCCCGCCTCATGTCCTTGTGCCCAAAGCTGGTCCCTTTCAAGGGAAAGCCTTGCTGGTCTCTGAGGTGCAGAGATGTTTCTTCGTTGCACTGAAGGGGAAACTGAGGCACAGAGCGGGAAGCAGCTTGCCCAGAGTCAGCAGCCTTGGCAGTACCTGTACCTTGGCTGGTACATGGGTGCTGAGCCACACAAGTGGCTCCTGGCACGTGGGCTATTGGCCACGGCCCTAAGTGCCCTCTGGATGGTAGCCAGTGCCACAAGGGTACAGCCACTCGCGGCCGGTGGAGCCGGGTCCCTGTGTCCCACATCCCGGTCACAGGGAGCGTGGCTGAAGCGTAGGAGGGGATGGCAGAACTGCCCTTGACCCAAGTGCCAGCCGGGCAGCGCTGCCCACCCAGGGCTCACCGTGTCCCAACTCCAGCCGTGCCACCCGCCTGCAGCACCCAGCAGCTTTACTCGAAAGCCAAGCAGGGCGGGACAGTTCTGCAGAGAGAGAGGGAGCAAAACCAAAACAAATCGGAGCATGTTTTATTTTTTTTTTTTGCGCTCCCGGCCCAGCTCCCAGCTTCTCCTCTGTCATCCCCGCTGGAATGCGCCTCCAAATTCCTCACTGGCTCTCTGCGTGCTGCTGCCGGCTTTGCCTCTGATTGTTTGCAGCGATTGCGCTTTTCCCACACTCCAGATCGTGGCTAGGAGTCACCGTGGCTCCGTGCCGGCTCCGGATCACCCCCAGCACAAGGAGCGAGCGCAGGCTGGGGCGAAGCGCAGTTGCCGGAGCCGGCGGGGGCAGCGGGCGCTGCGTGACTCGGCCCTGAGTCACACCTGAGTCACACCTGAGCTCAGCCCCTCTGATCCCAGCTCAGCCCCTGCATCCTGACCTGAGCACAAAGTCCACAGCGGCTGTCTCCCACCCTCCGCACCACCCCGGGGCTCACACGGGCTTGACCAAGCAGGGTCTGGGCAGATGCTGGGTGAGCAGGGTGGGAGGGAGAGATGCGGCTGTTGCCCTTTCACGTGTTCCTGTTGGGGTGATTCCGATTCAATCTCCATTTCACAGTCCTGACACAGCGTGGTCTCAATTTCAGGTGTGCCTCTTCCCCAGTGTGAGGGCTGCAAGCAGTGGGATTTCTTCACTTTGGGAACACTTTTCCACCTGAACACCCGGACTTTGCTCTTTGCAGCCCTTGGAGAGGGAGGTGGGTGGCTGCAGGGACATGTTTGCCTCGCACACTTTGTTTTTCCTGTCTGGGGCCACATCCCCCAGCCTGGTGTCACTTCCCTACTCCACACACGCAGGGCAGCTGCCATTTCCATATGTCTGGACACAGCCTCATGCTCCAGTGCTGGGACATCAATAGTAGCAGGATGGCCCAAAAAGTGGCTGAGACCAGCTGTGGTTGCACAGATCCCTTGTCCATCCCAGCTCTGAACATCTGACACCTCTGATCTTGAATCCACCCACTCTCATCATGGCATCAGTGGAGCACCTGGCAGCTCCTTCCAACACCCCAAAACTTCCTTATCTGCATCATAAAGTGGGGAATAAGTCCTAAGGAGACGTGTTATCTCCTGCAGACAGGTCAGGAAACACCTGGGACTCAGTGGCCTGGATTGACATGTTGAATCCAGGCTTCCCACAGCCGAGGCAGCCTCCGTTCACTCCCATTAATGGACTGCATTTTACAGTGACTCCATAAACTAGTTAATCCTTATCTGCAATTTATAAAAGGATAAACTGCACATGATTAAGACCATATTGTGTAAGGCACCAGCTCCAACAAAACAGCATTGCAGCCTGCAGCTCTTCCAAAGAACCAGCACACGATCCCAGGTCCCTCAAGCCCTCCAGGACCAGAGAACAGGGGCTTTCCAGAGGTCACCCACAGCCCTGAGCACCCTCCAGCCTCTCATCTCCAAGCCCTGCTCTAATCTCAGGGCTCAGGACTCTGAGCATGAATAAACTCACCTGTTATTTGCAAACAATTCACCCACAAGTACTCGACAAACAAAAACCTGTAATTAAGCAAATAGCACGAACCCTCTCCCTCATTGCACAGCGCTGCAAACTGGCTTCTGTTTGAATTGTTTTATTGCAAAGAGTTTTAAATCACTCTTTTTATTTGAGATGAGGTAAAGGCTAAACATATTTAAAAAAATCAGGGAACGAATAGCTGGATGGTCTCCTGCCAGGACTCCATCACAACTTTTCTCATAGGAAAGCCCCCTAAACCTGCTGAGAACCCACAGCATCACCTTCTGTTCTGCTCCTATCACAAACCAAACACAGTGGAAGGTGAATGTAAACAGTTTCTTTAGCCGGACCAAATCGCCAGATGCCAAATTAGCGCACTCAGTTAAGCTTCGGCACTAATTGTGATGCTGGAGCAGGAGGTGGCACAGCACATCATCCCTCCAGCCCCAGCACTGTGAGCGGGTTCTGCCCCCCCAAAACAGCACTGCACCCCGTGGATGAGTGATGGGGCAGGCTCCCATGGGAGAGAAGCCTCCAGAGAGTGAATTCCCTCCGTGGCACCCCCAGTCTGGGGACAGGGAAGAACCGCTGCAGACTTCCCCTGGAACAGCTCCCCACAGCAGCACCTTCCCCCTCAGTTCTCCAGTCCTGGCTCCTCCAGCAAGGTCTGTTTTCTTTGGGCACCAGGACTTCTTCTGGGGCACCAGCCAGTGGGGAGCTCTTCTCCTCCAGCCCCAGTCCCTGTCACAGTCCTGCTGGCTCCAATGCTGCAGTCCCAAACTGTTGGAACTCAGTGTTCCCCTGCTGCTGAGCACGGACAAACTCACTGCATGTGCTGGCACGTGTGGCTCAAACCCAGCGTCGGTGTCACCGCCGGGGGCTCTGGCAATCCTTATCACCTTTTTCTAGTCGCTCCCTCCTTCCCCACACAATGAAGGTCAAGGTGCAGAGAGACATTTGGTTTCTTGCCATCAAAACAGCCGGGTTTGGAGGTTTTTTTCCTTCTTCCTGCCCATCAAATCCCATCAGCTCCCCATATCCAGCAGCTCCCGGTATCCAGCAGCTCCAAGGAGAGGTGGCTGACATGGTGTGTGGATGTTGGATGGGGCAGCCCTGAGCCAGCCCTGCAGTTGCCGCTCCATAGGAGAGCCCTGTGCTCTGCCCTGCACGGATGGGATCCCTCTCACAGACTTCCACTCGGGAGAGCCAGGAAATGACCAAACTGGGAAATTAATGTAGTCAACAGGCATTTGCAGCTTTGCTTATTTTTTTACTTCTTAGAGTGGTTTTTTTTTAAAAAAGACCCATTTTTTTCCAAGTGTTGGAAAGCCTGCCCCAGAGCAAACCTGCTGGGACAGCCAGGCCTTGGGGAGCAAGAGGGTTCTGGTAATTTTGAAATAAAACTATTTCTTCTGTTAGAAAAACAAGCACTAGGTTGGCCAAAGACAAATACTCTGAGTGTTTGCTTTTAACGCTTTCTGCACCACCTGGGGCTTTTCATTGAATAGCAGTCTCTCACCTTGCAACACTCCTTAAATGGAGGGTGCTAGTTTTTCAATTAACTTGAAATCAAATAAAAAATGGTTTCACTGGTCCCAACAGAACACATTTTAATGTTTGGCTTTGCAAAGAGAAGCTTCCTCTGGTTGTGTAGGTTTTGAACAAGCCAGACTAGCTCCTTCCTTCCCCCAAGCCCCCCTTGGCCTCACCCCCAGCCCTCAATCCACCCCCATGCCCAGTGCAGCTCTGTCTATGCAGGACAGTGTGGGGCCAAATCCGGCCTCCTCTGACCCCGGAGTGACAGTCTCAGAGCTGTTTGCTGCCAGTAAATTTCGAGCATGTAGGCGGTGGAATAAGAGGTCGGAGAGGCACTCTTGGTGTCGCTGCTGGTGTCACCTCAGAGACACTGCGTGGGGAGCTCAGCCTTCTTATTAGACAGCAGAGCACCCACACGTGAGAAACTGTCCGAGTGATAAGTGCGTAGGAAACCAGGCGGGTTTCCTGTCTTGGCTTGGCTGCTTCTGGCACTGCCTCAAGCCATGAGTCCCAGCTGAGCCCCAGCTCCATCCAGAGCTGAGCAGAGCAGGGTGTCTGGGTTTTCAAATCCATTGGTTCACCAAGAAGCCAGCAAGGGAGGGGCAAGGAGCAGCCTGCCTCATAATTGTGTTAATTACCCAGGCTCGCTCCAAGCAGGATCCCACACTGAGCACGCCGCCGTGCTGTCCATGCCGAGGCAGGTGCCTCATCATCCCCTGTGAGGCAGCTGTGCCACCATCCCCTCCTGTCCCCATCATCCCAGCAGGAGCATCCAGCCAGGCTTGGACCATGCTCTCCTCCAAAGGTGGCTCCCACCCAGCCTCCCTGTCCCTGTCAGACATCAAGGGTCACATCTGGGGTCACCCAGGGTGTGCAGCCCTGGACATAATGACTTTTGAGAGAGATGCAGAGCAGTCACACCCTGCTTCCTTGCAGGCTGTTGGGACAGCAAGGCAGGGATCCTGGTGATGCTCAGGGGGGCCATCAGGGTCCCTGACTCATGTCAATCAACCGGGAGGCGGCTGTGCTTTGCAGGACCAGGCAGGGTGGTGTGTGTGGGATCTGGCCCCAGGGCGTTCGCTCAGCCCGTGTCCAAGTGACGCAATGGAAAGCGGCAAGCAGGAGCGTGCCTTGCCCCTACTTGCAGCTCTTCCAGCTCTAGGGCCCGATGGTGGAGATAAACGGCCTTGATGGGACGGCAGGACAAGTTCCAACACTGCTTCCCAGTGTCTGCTGCCAGCTTCGGAGCGTGAGAAAATACCAGGCAGGGAGGGAAGGATCAGCATCGCACGGATGTTTAGAGATGATTGATATTTTTATGGTGAAGTTGGGATTTTTGGGTTCCTTCATCCTTCCACGTGGCAGGTTCCTAGGCTTGGGCTTGCACACACGTGTTTGGCACTCTGCTGCCCACGGCCCAGTGACATGCCAAGGGATGGGCTGCACCCCAGCTTCTCACCCCTGCACCCACAGCTGGGTACAGGCACCCACTGAGACCATGCACAGCTTCACACGTGGCTCGGCAGCCCCATCCCTGTCCCCACTCAGCAGCAGTACACCTGGCTGAGCCCTCAGGCTGGTTAGGATGGACCCTCATAACTAGCGGGTCTGAAAGTAAATCAAGCAAAACACCAAAATCACCAAGTCCTCCATAGGTGTCAATCCATCTCCATGGCCAGAGACACCTCTGGGTGTCTATCATGGGTGTCTATCCATCTGCATGGACAGGGATCTTGCTGCTGCTTCCCTGCCCACAGTGCAGCCGGCTCTGGGACTGGCCACTGGATAGGGCTCTGGTTAAAGCAGCAGCAAAGACAACTTATTGCTTCTCAAACAGGCAGTGAAATAACCCTTCCACACAGCTCCAGGTGACAATGCCATGGGGATCAGAGGTCCCAGGGCAGCCCCTCTCCTCCCACTTGCTTCGGCTGTCTGATTTACAGCAGCTCTAGCACCAACTGGGAGAATAAATCCTGGGGGACCAATTCTCCTGGCCACCTGGGAATGGCCAGACTTTCCCCGAGATGTTCTAGGACATGGCATTCTGCTCCTTCCACCAGTGCGCACTTCATATCGCCAGGAAGACCCAAACCAGCCCAGGGAACACAGCTCTTCTTTCCCAGCAGGTTGTGGAACATGTCCAGGCATAAACCACCTCCTGCTGCAGACGAGGAGCCACCGTGTGCTCCAGGGATGCTGCCTCCGTGCAGAGCATCTGATGTGGACAGGAGCTCCAGGACAGGTCCCCAGTGGGGCCCTGTGCCCTTCTGGATCCCACTGGAGAGGGGAAACTACAGAAAGCAAGGTTAGCTCTCTGGGAAAGCTCCCTGCCTGCTGTGCTGCACATCCCTCGAGATTGTCCAGAGGAATTCAGCCTGATTATCATTAGAATAAAGGCCAAAGGAGCCCAGGGTCTCCCTGGCTCCCTGCTCTCAGGGTCCCACCATGGGTCCGGCTTAGGGACCTGCTCTGGGATGCAGCTGGGAGCTCTGCCTTGTGCAGGAGCTTGCTGTGGGACAGACAGGGCTGCAGTCAGGTGTCCTTGGCTGCTGTGAACCACAATTCCAGCAACGCCACTTTATCAGATCCCAGGCCTTCCAAAGTCAGCCACACTCCTGCTTTCTGTTACCTGACTGACCACCACCACATGAAATTCAGGAAAAGAGAGGTGTGAAAAGGCATGTGCTCCAGAAGGATAGTCTCCATCATCCTGGATCATCTTGTCAGTGCTTTCACATGGACACGGGTCAGGAACAGATGTAGCTGACTGGAGGGGGTCTGATCCTTCCCAGACCTATGAGCCTTCCCCAAGTGAGGCTGCAATGGCAAAAAGGGAGTTTTTCCTAAATAAAGATGAGGCTGAGCCACAGACAGCAGGAATTGAACTAAATAGACAGAGTCTGCTTCAAAGTTGGTGTCCAGAGCAGCTGCCCTGGGCAAGGAGAGCCTTTGGACAGGCACTCCCAACCCAGGAGTGCCCCCAGCAATCCTTCCACAACACCTGCGGATGCTTCAGAGAAGGGGGAGGTAAATCCACCTGGGTAACTGGGTGTTCTATCAATTAATTCGGAACCTGCACGTGGTTTCCATCATTATTTATGTCTGAGTGTGCAAAAAACAGCAACCACGCATCTTGGAAGCCGGGCACGAGCTTTTCGCCCCCGGCTCTCCCAGCAAATGCGCATTTCCGACGGGTCCCGGGGGTTTGCTCCTGCCTCCTTATCGGAGCTGGGACGCGTGTGGTTTTTTGATCCGGAATTGTGGCCCCAGGCGCTCCACCTGCCAGCTCCCCTCTGCCACTCCCCATGGAGGAGGAGGCTCCGCACCGTGGGATTTTCATCCTGCAGAGCATTGGGGAAGCGGCTGTGCCTGGGCACGTCCCCGCAGCAGGCGGTGCTTGGCTCCCCCGGGCACTGGCATGTGCAACTCCTTGGCCATGAGCTCACCCCGGCCACTGATCCCAAATGAGTCCTTTCCTCTTGTTCTCCTCAAGCTGGGACCTTGAGGGATCGGAGTTCTGCATGGAGGTGGTGGAGAGAAGCCCAAATTGGTGGGTTCTGCCCCAAGGTGGGACTCAGAGCCTGGGCAGGCCAGTCCCTTACACTGCCCTCAAACATCTGCACAGCCGTGCTTTAACCCTGCTCTGGTCCCTCTCCATCCCTTGGGCTGTTCTCTTTCAGGCCCAAAAGATTTCCATGAGGGATATGACCTTGCAAAGACCTGCAACCAGGCTGGAGCAGAGGAAATATTTATACCCAGCTGTTAAACCAACAATTTTCAGAGAACTGATCTACAGGTCCCAGAGTGCAGCAGCCTGTCTATGTCCCTGTGAGTCAGTGGTGCCAGCAGTGCCCAGCTCTACACATGGGGAGCTTGGCAGGTCCCCCCTGTCCCTGCCACCGCTGTGCTGGCCCAGGGCAAGGGTGCCCATCACGCAGCACCTGACATGAGTACACCTGGAAAACCCCAGCCAGCCATGCCAGGACAAAGCAGAGGGAACACTGATAATTTCCCTGTTCTGCTCCATGAAAGGGCTTGATGCCACTCTGGATGAAATAGGGAGCAATGTGAGTCTGGGCTGGAGGTGTCCAAACTGGGGCAATATCTTGGAACAAAAGGTTGGGAGCTTAGTATTACACCAGGAAAATAACTCCCTGGAAACCTGCCACTGTTCATAAATAAATATGGGACGAGCCCTGACAAGTCCAGCTCACAGCTCTAATGATACAACCATTCTTCCCCTTGCCCTTTCAAAGCCAGAGTATTTACAGAGAGCATCCTCCAGAGCGCATCTCCAGGATCAGGGATTGTGCCAGGCAGGCAGCTGCTGCATGGCCAGGAACAGTGGCTTTGTCTTGGTGACTGGCTATGGTTCATCCTGGCAAAGCCACGCTTGTGGCCTGACTCCTTGGCACAGCCCCTTTGCCCATCCCTCGTTCCCCTGTGCTGGGCACTAAGCACACCACTGCGGGAAAGTGGTACCCTGGAGAGGTGTGAGGGGACCCTTCTCTAGGAAATATCTGTACTAACACCCCCAGGGAAGCTCAGGGAAAGAGGAAATCCAGGCTCCAGAGCATGCTTAGCCCCTATGAGTGATGACTGACAGCTGTCAATCAAAAAAATGACCCAAAGGAGGCTGGGAATGGCAGTTTGGGTGCATCTGGCCTCTGATGGGGGCCCGGGCCAAACATCTGCCTGCCAAGCTCCTGATAAAAAATGGTGTTTTCATAAAACTGAGATTTGGGGGGAGGGTGTGTGGGGGGTGACATTTCCAACAAAACTCTTCTCTAGTGCCGGAACAGCAATCATTTTTATCACTTTTTGGCAGCCAACCAGATTTACAATGGCCTTTCACTGAAGAAACAGAGCTTCTGTTTGTTTTCGGGACATCCACATTCCCAGGGTTTGACAGAAATGACTATTTTCCCCCCCTTTTCTTCCAAATGTTGACACAGGAGTGAAACACTGCCTTTGCTGCCAGGTCACCAGCCAAGTTGGGAAAGGGAAATGTGCTTTGCTGGAGGAGAGTCCGGGATATGCCCCTGGGGTGCTCCAGCTGATCAGGATTGCTCTGAGCTTGGAGCAGCAGCTCCGGCCCTGCTGCACCAGCAACACAACCCATGTAGTCCCAGGGGGATTTGCAGGGATCCTCCTGGTGGTCACAGATTTGGACCTGGCTTTGCAGAGACCTCTCAGCCATCTCAGTCTCCATGTCCCAAGATACCACCACTGCCCAGCCTGGCACAAGGCACAGATCCCTTGGGAAAGGGGGTTCCTGGTGGGACAAGGGATGAAGAAGGCTTGGCCCAGGACGCCTGGTTTTGAGGAACCCGAGGACTGAGCCATGCCCAGACCCATCTGTGCCCTAGAACCAACCTGCAGATGACCTCAGTAATACCCATGGGTGAAAGACCCAGGTCTGGGTTTTAATGCATGCATTTTAGGCAGTTTTTCCCCCAAACTCTGCTCACCCCTCCAGCTCTGCAGCAGCCTTTCCAGGGAGCCTTTGGGGCTGCTCATGGCCTTGATCCCTGTCCTAGCCCCCAAGAGCATGTGTCTGTCCCTCACTGGCAGCAGCCCAGCCAGGAGCCGTGCTGGGTGATGGGAAAGCAGAGGTGTGTGCACCTGCCCCTGGCCCCGAGAGGGAAAGGCAGGAGTGGACTGGGGGAGCAGCATCCTCTGTCTGGGAGGGAAGAGGCTGGAGAAGGGCAAGCTGGGGGATGTGTTGTGAACTCATCTCTTGGTCCTTGGGTGAGGGCATGAGGAGGACGAGCCACTGGATGCTCATGTGACACCCTCCCTGCACTGAGGCTGAATCCAGCTGTGAGACAGGTGCTGGTGGGAGACTGTGGGCTGCCCCAGCATGTCCGTGCACACCTGCCTGTGTCTGTGTCTCCTTCTTCAAGAAACTGGGAGCAGAACCAGCCTCCTCATTTCCTGCCTGCAGATGGGTGCTTGCATCCCCAGGAATTGGGGGACAACATCCCGCTGCCCACCAGCTGCCCGAGAACAGCAGTTTGCTCCTGCCAGTGCTGTGTGCAGAGGTGCCAGACCCATGCAAGGATCTGTCTGCAGCGTGGGGGTGCACAGCTGGTGGCTGGTCCCCAGTGGGGCTGTGGGTTTGCACCTCGACTCTTGGGGATGGTGGCTGCAGACCCAGGCCAGAGCACCAGGGAGCTCCCAGAACTCTGCCAGCCGTGGCAAAGCCCCAGTGCTTGGGAAGCTGGAAGCACCCTTCCTCTGGGAAACACCAGTGCCAGATTCCCAGGGAACTTGAAACAAAGCAAATCCAGTCCAAGACACGCATCTCCAAGCTCTGTAGCTGGAGGGCACTGGGGGGAGCTCAGGGGGGAACGAGATGAGGGGAATCAAAACTCTTTTTAGCAGCCAAGTGCGCGTTTTCCCAAATCCTTTGCGGCGGTTGCATCAGAGGCTGTAATTACCCGGACTTGCCCTCTCTGTCTGCACGAGGCTGCCGTGCTGGATGCTGCCCCACACTTTGAAGTCACTCTTCGCAGCAGGGTGAAAGTTCATTAACTCTTCTGGGGTGAGCAGGGAGACCTCCATCATCTCCTGGATGGTGAGCAGTGGGAGCACCTGCAGCACTGTGCTCAGAGCTCGGCCTCCATCAGTGTGGCCATGAGTTGATGTGCTGCACATCGGTGCCAAACACCCAGTCCTCCCACAGCTGTGCCTCCATAGGACCATCCCACCATGCTCCTGTCCTGCTGCTGGCCAGGGAGGAGTTATCCCAGTGAGGGCAGCAGCCAACATCCCACTGCCTTTGGAAATGCTGGCCAGCGGCATGGCCGGGTCCAACACAGTGTGCCCAGAGGTGTCAGCAGATGGCAATGTTTCTGTGCTCCACTTATCTCTGCTGGTGGCTCCTTTTCAGCCCACAACCCACTCCCAAACCCCAGCAGTATCAGCAGGACCCTCCCATGGAGTCCAACGAGCACCCAGCCTCGAAAGTCCAGAGCACGAAGGCTCAATGATGGCAACATGCACAAACATCTCCAGCTCCCTGCTAGCAGGATCTCCCAGCCTTTCTCCTCCATCCATGCCCAGGAAACACTCATCTCATCCCCTCTGTTGTGGCGTTGCTCTTTCTGGTCTCAGCCCTGGCCAGGAAGGGCAGAGGCAATGACAAAAATAGCCAACAAACTGTTTAATGAAGCTTTTACAGGCGCTTGGGTGTGGTGTGACTTTTGGGCAAGAGATCAGGGATTGGCTTTTTCCATCTGGCACTGCTCCCCTGCACTGGCTCGATTTGGCTTGGCTCAGCTTGGCCGCTCCAGGAGCTTTGGAGCAATAAAGCAAGCAAGCAAGCAGAGGCTGGGAACAGAGGAGGAGGTGGAAGAAGGCTGTTCCGGTGGTGGCCTTAGTTAAATGTCAGCCAAAACATCCCTGTGGGGAGTTCTGCAATGCCAGGTGTGAAGGGCAACAGGTCAGGGCTCGGAGCTTCCCGTCCTTCTCACCCTTCCCCGGCCAGAGCCAGCCCTTCGTGGAGCCGCCGCAGCCCAGCCCAGCCCAGCCCAGCCCTTTTCAGCCTCGCTCGCAGCAGCACATTTCGATTTCCCAGACTTCCTCTTTCGGGTGAGATTTATGAAGGTCTGATCACAGCAATTAGGAACCGGGAATGACCCAGCGAGGCTGCCCCGGGGGGTAAAAATAGCCCTGGATTGGTGACTCATCGGCTGTGGTGTGGAGCCCCGAGGCTGTGGACACGCTCCAGGCTGGGGATGCTGCCACACAGCCCTGTGTCACCCGCACTGCACCATCCTGGCCCGCAGATATGTCAGGAACCTGCTCCCTCCCATCAGATCAGCTCTGTGGGAAGGTGCTGGGGGCATCGAGCTGTGCCCAGACAGGGCAGTTTGCATCTTGGGGTGCTCCAGTTGTGACCCAGCTCCCTGGAGCTGATGCCCCATTGCAGATCTCCACATGTCCTGCGGAGCTGAGCCCTGAGCGCGGCCACATCGCTGCACCCTGCTTTGGACAGCACGTGGCAGACTCTGCCCAGGGGTGCCCATGGATGGGGGCTGCTTTCCAAGGAGCCTCACACCCTGCTAGGGGAAAGCACCTGGAAGAAGCCGGGTTGGATGTTGGGAACGTTTAGGGATTACGTTTTACCTCCTGATGTAAATGCCTGTACCCCAGCAGCCCTGTCCCTCCCTGCCCGCAGGCTGGGACTGGAGGGGGGCCAGACCCTTCGTGTCCGTACTGCACGTCCCTGCCATGTTTCTGTGCCGTTCCCTTTCCCTGTCTGATCCCATCAGGTACCGACCTTCGCTGATGCGAAGCCCCGAGCAGTCGGGCACACTCGACTAAGTTGTGTGTCAACTCAGCAGAGCAGAAGTGTCTGTTGAGGGTGGGTGTTACCGCAGGGTAATGCGTGCTTCCTCCAGGCAAGCTAAAAATAGATGGCAGAGCTCAAAGAGCAAGGTGCTGGGTGCACCTCTGCAGTGCAGGGCACAGGGAAGGAGGATCTGCGTAGATATTGCAAGAACAGCTTAATTCAATGCACCCTGTGCTCCAGTTTCGGGACTCCCTTTTGTTTTCACAAGAGATTTGCACTTGAAAAGCCACTGTCAAATTTGCATGCACAAACATGTAGTCAGGCCAGAAACAGGAACGGTGCCCTCTGCTTTCCAGAGCTATCCCACTGCCTGTTGCACACCCGGCTTGCACACCCACAGAGCAGCACCAGGCTCCCAAGAGCTCTTGGTGAAGGCCATATGGCACATCCACTGTGAGCGCTGTGTGCTGAACCCACATCCCATCACGGAGCACACAGCACTGCCCTGCCTGGTGATTAATGACCCTCTGCTGAGATTCCCCAGAAGGAAACCAGCGTCTTTCCATTGGAAGGAGCTCGTTTCTAGTGACACGGCCCTGACAGCTCACACCATTCATCTCAAGAGGGGCTTTGACCATGACCTCCCACTCTGGAGGCTGACTTTGCATTCCTGACTTAGGAAAAGCAGCCATGCCAGTTCCTCCAGCCGCCAGCCCTGCAGTGTCCCGGGACCACTGTGGAATTGGGAGCAGCTGGGTGCACAGCACCCTGGAGCAGAACAGAGCTGATCCCTTTTGCTCCTTTGATACCAGCACCCCTCCCGCACGGCGCTGTTCCCTCGCGTGGCTACACATCCCCAGCCGAGCCACCGAGCACACGAAGCAGCAGCAGCAGTGCTGGTGCCAACTTGTATTTAAAGCTGAATCCTCGGCGGCTTAAGGGACCTGTGTGGTCTGAGCATCACTTCAATCCACCCCTGCGGGAGCTCGCTCCCAGCACACAAGGCTGCACAGGGCGGGCAGTGCCGTGCCAGAGCCCACGGGGAGCAGTGCTGGAGGTGCTTAAAGGAGTCAGCTTTAGGGCCCTTTGCCTGGCCAGGGTGTCCCCACACACGTGGTTTGCACTCCTGCAGCATGGAGCTGGTTTTGCATCATCACAGCACCATGTCAGAGGGCAAATAGGGGAAACCACAACCCTGGCCGTCCTCAGACCATCCCACTGTCTCGGCTGCCGCCCATCGGGCCAGCCACATCCAGCCTCATGCACAGGGAACATTTGCTCCAAGTCCTTCTGGTCAAGCACAGAAAGCTGGCCAAAGCTGGAGAGGATTCATGCCAAGAGCTGATCCTCTCCCAGTCGCTGCTGGAAGGGTTATCAGGACAGGAGTGAAATCTGGAGCAGAGCCGAGGTGGGAGAGGTGTGGGAACGCAGACAAGGCAGGGTTATTTCCCCTGCGCCGTGGAGAAGCGAGGCAGGAAAGACACACAAATAGACATAATTGAGGCTAAATGTCTTAGGTTTTTGAATCAACATGCACCACTGAGAGCACAATCAAAGGCTCTTTAGTAATTTATTGACTTACCCTGAAGTAAAATTATCTTCGTGTATTTATCACACCCACACCCACACCCACCCCTTCCTATTTAGGTAACAGTCCTTCCAGACTGCTCAGCTCCCCAGTGCCATGCGCTGGTGGGAGGATGGGATGTGGAACAGGGAGCTTCACGTAGGAACCAGCCTCACACCAGTCAGATGCACATCAGCACCCACGAGGATGCACATTTGCTGCCTGCCCACTGCTTCAGGTCAGCTGGCACAGCCAGATCCTCCTGCTCCTAAACTCAGATCAGATCCAAACACAGCTCCAGAGACATTCCCAGGTGGGTTGGTGGTTCTGCAAGAGCCAGGGGAATGGGGGACAGGGAGATTCCTGGCTCTGGCTTGGGTGGATCAGCAGCACCATCACATCCATCACACCCTCCGTACCCAGCCCAGGAGCGCAGAGACTCCTGCAGAGCAAAGGGAGATGGCACAAAGCACTGGGGTTTTGCGTTCACCACCCCACAATGTCCCAGCTCCCTGTCATGGTTGTGTTTCCCCTCACTGCCCAAGCTCAGCTGAGCCCAAGCAAACTCAGTGCCAGGGTGACTCTTCCCACTGCCGGCCCAGCCCAAGTGACATTCAAGTGACATCTCAGCCTCCTCTTTCCAGGATGAAAGGGGAAGGCAGCAGCAAGAGGCACAGTCACCAGGCCCCGAGGTCAGGCTCAGTTTCAAAGGCACGTGCAGGTTTTGCGCGCTTGCAAAACTTCCCCATCCCTCCTCTTACGAAAGACCCTCCGCTTGCACAACCGTGGGGCTTTGGGAGCACGTGACAAAATAAACAAATGGTAAAGGAAAACCCACTTAAGGTATTAGGCTTGCAGTGGGGGTGAGTGCTGGGCTCTGACTTCCCCACCATGCCAGCAGTGAGGGCAGCTTGTGCCTCAGTTTCCTCCTCAGCTCAGGCTCCCGCTGTGCTCCTGCTCCCATGCTGGCATCCAACCCTGGCCTGGGGGCTCGGATAAACCCTCCCTCCCCACCCCATGCTGCAGCTTCAAAACGCTAATTTTTATTACTGACAAATGAGGCAGTGGGTTGTAGGAGGCCGATCCTGACCCCGCATCCCTGGAAAGCACCAATTCTAGCTGTGGGCAGCTGGGAACTCCCTCGGGATGCAGGTGAGCCCATCACTAAGGCTCCACTCTGTGGGTGCATCCCAATCCACTGCAGGTGGGCAGACACTCCTTTATCCGGCACAGCCACATTCCTGCTCTCAGAGGATCTCCACAAATATAGGAAAAGCCTTGCTGTGGTCTTGGCCAACTCAGCCAAAACCAGCAGAGCCTGTGAGGAGCAGGAAAAACACAAGAAGACATCCAAAGCCATAACCAAACAGGAACATATGTTTGCAAACTGGGTCCAGCTCCCGCACAAGGGAAGATGAATCATCAGAAGATGAATCTTCTCCAGTGGGAAACCCCAGGGCTGGGCACAGTCCTCCCATGGGGATTCACCNAGTTTTACAGCCCAAGGACTCACCCCTGTGCACCAAGGACAAAGTCTGTGGTAATGCTAAGCCAGAGGGATGCTCCAAAGAAGCACAGAGGCCGTGCAGCCCCCGGCTGCTTCTGAGCATGGAGAGAGGTGCAGGGTCCAGCCTGACACATAATCACGGAGTAACCACACACACACAAAACATTCAGGCTGGGAATTGGGGTGTTTTCCCCCTGCTTTGCCCTAGCCCTATCACCCAGAGCCAGCATGGGAAACTGTGAGTGCAAAGGAGAAAGATAGTGCCCAGGGGGAGATATCGGCCATGCTTCCTGAGCACTGCACAGAGCCCTCCACCCCGGCCAGCAAGGGGAAACTGCGGCTCATGGGCCCCAGAGCCCACAGCTCATCTTCCCTGGTACCAATTAGCCTGATCTAGCATCAGAATTTCATGTAGTGATAGAAGTGGAGAGTCCCATCCCACTTGGAGCAAAGCCTGGTCTGTGCAGGGACATGGAGATACTTCTCCCAGGCTGGTGTTAACCCCAAAGAGAAGTATTGGTGGTCCCATTTCATTTTGGTTTCAGGCAAATCTCAAGGTTGGTCCTGGGTGGAGAGTGTTGGTCAGCCAGTGCTGTGACACAGCTGGGAGCCAGGGCAGCCCCAGGGCTTCCTTCCAAACTGTGTTTGGATGTGCCCATAACCATGCTGCTCATGGGACCGTGAAGCAGAGTAGTTCAGGAGCCACCAAACCTCTGCCAGACACCGTAATCATCTGGTGCAGATGCCTCACTTCTCACTGAAGTAGGCGTTTGGCCCCAAAGTCACAAAAAGTCTCACATTTTAGGCAAAGCAATGCCTGAATCTCTCTGTTCTGTGGGCACAGGTGAGTGTGCAAGGACAGGTGAGTGTGCAAGGACGGGTGAGTATGCACACCTCGGGACGTTGCTGGCAGAGGGCAGGAGGTCAGTGCCTGGATTTGAGCCCTGCCCTGTGCAGGATGTGAAGTCGAGGAGCCGGGAAGGGGCAGGGGATGGATGCTGGCGTCGTCCCCAGTGACAAACCCGACTCTGGGAACAATCACCAGCCGCTCCGGTCGGGCTGCCGTGAATTATGGACACCTCCTGTGGCTGACACACCGGTCCCCGTGGCAGAAGGCACTGCGTGGGTTCAGCCTCCTCATCTGCCTCTCCAGAGCTCCCCGGGGATGGCCAGCCCTGGGAACCAGCACTTCACAGGGGGAGCATAGCCACCCCGGAATGGGACTCACAGCCTCTGCTCCATCCTGGCAGCCCCACTGCCATGCCCTGTGGTGAAGCACAGCACCCACACTGTACTGCAGAGTCATCCTGGAGCTGCTCGTGCTCCCACTGGAGCCCATAAGAGTCCTGCAGCTGGGAAAGGGCAATCAGCCCCATAAATCCATCACCCTTTTACAGGGAGATTGTCTGGGAAGGAGATGTCATTATTAAAGCCACTGGAGTGCTGGGCTCAGCTGGGGCGATGTGTGGGGCAAGATGACAACAGAGCTGCATGAGGACTCCCAAAACTCTGACAGCAGAATGGCACAGCTCTATCCCTGCATGCAGGATTCCTCCCTACAGTGCAGGATTCATCCCTATCCCAGGGCCAGGGCATCCCACAGGTCTCAGCATGGCTGTTCCTGTGCTGGCTTAGGGCAGGATAAATCCTGGGCCTGGAGCAGTGGAGAGCCCTACTCAAGGCAGCTGGGGACAATCCTTGGGCGAGGAAGATGTGTGGGGGCAGGAAAACACAAGGCAGGAAAATGTGGCAGCACTGGGAAAAGTCAGTTCTTTTTTTTTTTTT
>VWZF01004676.1:76517-100574 GCA_013396755.1 Sclerurus mexicanus | reverse complement strand
TTTTTTTTTTTTTGGAAGGTGCCTGGGAAAGGAAGCGATTGTTTGGAGCAGATCTTGATGGCTCCAGGCCCCTCATTGGGGAGATAACCAGGCGCAGCCCCTCTGCAGCAACGAGCCCCAGCCTGGCCCTGATGGGAAATGTCCCACTGCAGCTGGGCAGCTGTGGATGGGCCGGGGGGCTCCAGCACCAAAACCCACCCCACCACCTCCCTCTGAGCCAGTGACTCAGGGAGAGGGTGTGGGGGGCGGTGGGGTCCCCCAGCAATGCCACCCCCACAGCTGCTGGCCCTGGAGTGTCTCCAGGCCATGTCCCCACCTCAGCCCTGTCTGCCTGGGGCTATTTTGGGGGTAAGCAGGAATTAGGCAGCTTTAGCTCCTTTCTGATGTCGTTGCCAAAAATCTTGGCTAAGCGTATGTAATTAGGGGCTCCGTCATCTTTGGAGCTGTTACCCCCCTGCCTGGCGCTGATTTGCAATATCCATGTCTTAAACACACCGGCCTGGACCTCTCCTCTGCTTCCCACCATCTCTTACAGCTTGAGCTGGAGATTAGGAAACAAGAGAGGGGTTTGGGGCCTCGCTGTCAGCCGGGAGATAGGGCCGGGTTTGCTCTGAGGACGGAATTATTCTGGGTATGAATTATGTCATTTTCCTCTCCGGAAGCAGCGCATGCTCCCGGGTGTCACAGCTGGCGGGGTGGAAGGGGAGGCTCCCTGCCCGGCACGTCCCAGCTCCCCGACTTCTCCGGGTCCCCACGCTATGAGGAGAACAACGGGAGCAGCCAGAGGGTGAAGGAAAATGAGCAGTGGCTTCTTCTCCCTCTCCCCTCTCCCCTCCATCCCAGCTGCTTGCTGCCCGGGAAGGATGCGGCCGCAGTTGTGCTGGGGCTGTGCGGGCTCAGCTGTGCCTGGGGCATGGGAGATGTGGGGTGGATCAAAGTCACCCGAGCCCCTCTCCCAGCCCCCCGGGGAGCCCTCGCCAGGGTCTGGGCTCTGAGGCACGTGGAGCATCCCAAGAATCAGAGCAAATGGTGGGGGTCTGTGTCCCCCTGCCCTTGGCGGGGCGGTTAAAATAGAACTGGGGAGAAAGAGCCCTCGGATGGGATGGGATGGGATGGGAGCATCCACCCTGAAGTGAGCCAAGCCAGGTTGGGGTGCAGCACCCCGCAGCCGGCAAACCCCACTGGGCGCTGATGAGGAGCAACCAGCAGCCCCCAGCCTCGCACCTCATCCCAGCCCCCGGTGCTGCTGTGAAAGGGAGCATTTAGGGCCGCGCTGGCACCCTTGGCAGGCGCCGGGGCAGGCGGCCGGGCCAGCTGCTGCCGCTGGCGCCAGAGCCGGCGGCGAGGGCTGCGGGGCAGGTGGACGGCTGGCTCGGCCGCCTCGCTCCCCACAAAGGCGCCCCTTTCTCCGGGCAGAATCGGATCTGAATGAATCCGCCTGATTTATTTGGCGTTGTTTCCTCAAACGGTTTTTCCCCCGCGAGCGTGTCCGTGCTCCCTCTCCCCCTCCTGCTGCTGGCACAGCGCTGGTGCCCGTGCAGTGGCAGCGGCTGAGGGTCCCTCCGGAGCACATGGCTCTGTGGGATCCCCCCTGCAGATGCCTGGGGAAGGGGACACCCAAATGTTTTTGGGGAGAGGCCAAGTGCAGGGCAAATTGTTTGCCAGCGCCCAAGGAAGACACTGGGCGCAGTGAGCGTGCAAGGAGTGAACTGTTTGTGGGACTTGGTCCCAAGGCTCGGGTTTACCCCAAAGTGCTTCAGAAATGCTGCGACCTCCTCACATCCTCCCTGTGTGCCATGCCCAGTGCTGGGCATGCAGAGAGAGAAGCACAGCAAAGCCCCGCTCCATCCCTGTGGGATCACATCCTGCCCACCCAGCACCCTGACCCCAGCAGCACCCAGGGGCCTCGGGCTCTGCGGGAGAGCTTGGGCCCAGACATGAAAAGGGCTCTATGCTTTCCCTTCCTGGTGTTATCCCAGCACAATATCAATTAAAAACCACTCTGCTTAAAGATGCAAATGCTGCCTGGCATGCTGATGCAGACCGAGGGAGTCGCCCCGTCTCTCTCAGTGAGGGCCCAGATCTGCTCATTTCACTATCTCACCCCGTCGGAAATCTTAATTAAATTCTGCCTTTCATTTGGGTGTGCTCCTGCACCCCTTACAGATCCTGCCAGGGCGTGCAAGCCTCCCGCAGCACCCCCTCCCTCCTCCTGCTCAGGGGAGCACCGCACACCTACAGATCGCGGGGGTGGTGGTAGGAGAAACCCCACTGGCTCAGTGGCTCCTTGTGCCCATGTGAAAAATAGTGGCAATCTCCGGCAGCTGTTGAGGGCTGGGGACTAATGGGGGTCTGGTGGATGTGCCTTTTCCTTCACGGGTTTTCCATTTGGGTTGGCATCCACCTGGCCAGCTGCATGTGGCTGCCTGTCCGTNAAAAGAGAGAAATAATCGGCCCCAAGAAGTTGCCTGGGCTCATTGCTGCTGTTTGCACAGCCTGATGACAGATGAAAACCCACCCACGCTTATCAGAGACACCTTCCCCCCCCGCCAGCGTCCCCCCAGCCCGGCTGACTTTTAGCAGGGCAGCCCCCCCTGCTCCGAGGCACGCTGCCTGCAGGGCAGTTTCCAGCCCCTCTGGAAAGGCAGCCGGAGGGAGAAGCGGGGCGGGTGCCTGACAGCTCACAGATGGGGCACAGCAGCGAAGTAGGACAGCTTGGGGAGGCAGCTCTGCCTCTCCGGCCCCATTGTCCCCTTTTCTTCGCGGAGCCCCAGCGCGGGAGGACGCGCGGTGCTCAGCATCACGCCGGCGGGTTTCCATGGCATCTCCCTGCCAACCCCAGCCAGCGCCTGCCCCGCTCGCGGCCCCTCCGTGCCTGCTGCTGCCTGAGCACCACACGCTCGGCACGGAGCTGGAGGATGAGCAGCCGTTGGGGAAGGAAGCGGCCAGCAGGAATTCATTGACCTGGAGTCAGCTGCTCCAAGGATGTGTTTCACCTGCCCGGTTGCAATCTGGGACTTTCCTACCTGGCTAACTTGGACCAAGCACAGGATCAGCTAGTTTGCTGCTAATTTGCTATTTTGTTCCTGCTGCTATGGCAAATATTTGTGTGTGGTATGTGTGGAGAAGTTCCTCCTTTGTTCCGCAGCCTCTCCCTTTGCCAGTCCCTGAAGCAAAGGCAGTCTGGGCTGACTGTTGATGCAAAGTGGTTTGGCAAGGAAGATCCTGTCTCTCCCCAAAATCTCCATCAGTGATGGGTTCAGGATGGCACAAGGCTCCACTTCCCACCTCTTCCCCTCTGCATAGGCCAAGGGAAGGGGCTGAGCAGGGAAGTGAAAAGTCTGCTCTGTAGGAATTCACAGCCAAGTTTGCAAAAAGATTTCAGGCATGCATTTCTGCAGACTCCACTGTAGCAGAGCCAGAGGAGCTCCTGCTTTCCAAGGCATGGGAACAAATAGGTTCAAAGACTGCACTGGAAGCCTTGATGACCTGAGAAACCCCCAAGCCTCAGCTCAGGACACCTGGGCTTGCTGGAGACACTGCCCTGTCCCAAGGATTTGTCCTTCTTGCAGCCAGTGTGCTGAAAGCAAAGACTTCATGGAAAATCAAAGGCTTTTAGTGGGTGCTGAGCTGCCCCACAGCTCCTGGGATCACCCCCAGCCACGGGCAGTGCCTGCTGTGGTGCAGGGAGGGGTCGGAGGGATGACAAGATTGGCTGGGAGCATTTGCACACCCTAGTCCACCTTGTGCTCCTCACAGAGCTCCGAAATGAGGGCAAGCACCATGCCAAATCCAGCCCTGCAGACAGAAACCGAAATTCATTTGCTTTGTTAATTACCTAATTACACACAAGATAAACAACAGAGAGTATCTCCAGGGCCTTTCAGTGTGTTGGATGTCAGACACCTCCAGCCCCAAGCCCACCCATGGCACAACAGATCGATTTTGGGGTGCCTTGTGCAAGGGGCACTGCTGCTGAGCTGGGCAGCCCTCCAGCTCAGCTCCCAACCAGCTCTCGCTTGCCAGAGCCAGGAAAGGAATTTGGCCTCCAGTGCCTCCAGTTCCCACCACTGCAGCCACGTTCCCCTCATGGAACTAAGGCTGCGAGCTTTGCAAACACCCACCTCCCCAGAACGGGGACATGTGCATCCGTGGAGTCTGGGATGCACCACCCCAGCGCCACAGGTGCTTCCACATCCACCTGCCGCCCCATCCCGGGGCGCCGAGACACAGCAAAGGGCGGCTTCTTCCCCGCACCCTCCCGCTGCAGGGATGTGCCCGGGCATATCCCCATCGCCTAAATGCAGCCACCCAAAACTTGTTCTCCTGGAGTTCAAATGTGCAGAGATGTCCCGGGGCGCACGGAGAGGGGACTGTGCTGCCTGTGTGGACACGTCGCCCACGCGTGGGGTCTTTGTGCCTCCATCAGGAGCACTAGAAACCCTCGTGAGTTGGAAAGGAAGGATCCCAGCTGGGCTGATCCCAGACACCCCCCAGCACGGCCAGGCCTCCCCATCCTGCCAGAAACGCCCCATGTTGCCCACAGAGGTGCGTGGGCAGGGGGTGTTTGGTGCCGGAGGTCCCCAGGCTGGGCTGAGCACCACATTTCCGCAGACAGGCTGGTTTCATGGTGTGGGCAGGACTCCAGCTGGGGCCCAGCCAAAACCAACCCATTCGTTACAGTCCGGATCTCAGACTGGGCTTTACAGCACCCGCAGTCCCAGAGCAGAGGGGCGGGTGCCCAGGCCTGGCTGACCCACATCTCCTTCCCTCCCCAGCCACACATGGCCTGCGTCCCTCTGGACCCAACTCCGGCCAGCAGTGCTACAGCTCTGGTGGGAGAACAGAGGGTGGGGTTGCACTGATTTAGCCACGGGAGGCAACTCCCTGCTCCTAACAGCCAGGCTGCTCCCTGGAAAGCTTCATGGTGGAGGCACAGTGGGTGCTCCTGCTCTCACTGTGGACCCTCAGGAGTCAAAACCCAGCCCAACATGGTGGTGGTGGCTGGAAGAGAACAGAAAATGTTCGGGCTGGAATTGGGGGGATAAGGAGTAGGGAAAGACATCTGAAACCTTCCCTCCACTGGGATCCTTATGGTTAACACTAGACATCTTTGGCAGAGATGTCCCTGTTGCTCAAGCGGCTCCCTGGCCTTGTGGAGGCTCCGGGGGGCCGGCGGCGAGCCGGGGGCGTGCAGGAAGGCGGCTTGAATTACCCCGACGGCCGCTCCATAGCCAAGACTTTGGAAAGACTCCCCGGAGCCTGGGAAGGGTCTCTGCCAGGTTTGACCTCACGTCTGTGACACTCCGGAGCGCCGACGCCCTCCGTTTGGAGTTCCCGCAGAAAGCCCCGCATCCGCCAGCCTGGCGAGGGACGGGGATGCGGTGACGGGGAGCAGCAGAACCGGCGGCTGCGGAGGCACGAGCAGCTCCCGGCTCGCTGCCCCGGTGCTGGGATGGCTCCAGCTGGAGCGTGAGCAGCTCGGCGCCCCGTGGCCACGCCGGCGTGCGGGCAGCCGGTCCCGGAGAAGGGAGCGCGCTCCGGCCGGGAGCGGGGAGAATGCGGCACAGCTGGACGCAGCGGTGGGGCTGGGGATGGAGGCGCCAGCACCCCAGCTGCCGTCCCACAGAGCAGGGCTGCTGGAACGGCTCGGCTCCCCCACTTCTTCTCACTGCGACTCCGGGTTTTGTGCATGGAAAGGCAAGGAGCGCGCCCCAAAAGTTGAATTTCCTCCGCACCCCCCCCCGCCCCTCCGCCTTCTCGCAGCAGCGCGAGTTGAATTTAATGTTGTTAGTCAGGCAGTGCCTGGCTGGCTGTGCCGCTCTGCAAGCTGATGGGGAAACCAATTGAGGGCAAAATTGCTGCAAACAATTGTCCTTTTGTCCCTTTCCCTGGGGTCTGTCTGCCAAGGTTAGTGGAGCTGAATAAAACTCACTTGAGCTGCAACTCACACAACATACCAAGGGCTCCTTTCGGGGCTCAGCAGGGCGAGAGGAGGGGGAGCGTGGAGGAAGGGAGGATGGGGAGCAGGAGGGGATGGAGAGGGGAGAACACTCCACTGGGCACTGGGATGTGGAGGTGGGACAGGGAGCATCCTCCTGGCTCCAGCTCGGCCCCAACAGTCCATGGCCAACCACCAGCAGTGACTGAGTCTCTGGGACTGGGGCTGCACTGGGGCCAAGCTGTGACTCTGCTCACGCTCTCAGCACCCCAAAACAGTCAGTGCTGCCTGTCTGGGGAGACTGGTGGGGCCATGGCTCCTCTTCCGTCATCCCCTGCCCAGCGCCAACCCAAGAGCAGTTTGGCCAGTGCCTCCTTTGCACTAAGGAATCATCCCTCCGTGCCCATGTAAAACACATGGAAACTGATGCCTCCTCCGAATAAATAATAGCACACTTGTTTGATTTCCTGAGCACAATAATTAAAAGCTTGAGGGCAGGAGGCATTGTCTGAGCGCCCCTGGGACCCAGCTCCTTCAGCTGACTCTTTACATTCCCCCAGTTATTCTTTGCATCCTTTTTTTAGCTTCTCTGTTGGCGAATGAAAAATAAAAGCACTTTTTTTCCATCAATCTGGCTTTGTTACTGGAAGCTGATGCCTGAAAAGAACTTCTGTGGGGTTTTTTTTCATGAGTAATGAGCATCTCTGTTCTTGCTGCCCGAACATGTATGTGTTTTCCCATGGGGATGTCCCTCGCTTCCTCTCCCCCCACTCCTGCAAGTTTGTCCCAGGAGATTTCTTTTGCTACCTGTGTGATGTGTTAGAGCACAGCTGGAGCCACTTCTCCCTTTCCCTGCCATGTCACTTGTCTTTACGTATTTTCTCACCTGGCAGGTGGTGCAGCATGACCCTGGTAGGATGGTAACAGCAGGCTTGAGGCCCTGGTGATGGGCTGCTGGACTTCTGGGCTAGTGGATCTGTCCCAGCCCCATGGGATACAGCCAGGGAAAAGATGGCTCTCAGGAGGGCAGGAGCAGAGGCTCAACCTCACCAGCACCTGACCCATCTCTTGGCGCTCCTCTGCAGTGGGCACCCTGCAGTCAGAGGGGCCATGGGTGACACAGCCACCTCTGGGCTGTGATGGGAAGCTGAAACGTGCAAGAATAATAAAGCAAAATGACACCAAAGCAGGGCTGGCTGCTTCCCTATTATCATTCCCGGGTTTGTTTGCAAAGCTGCACTGGGCAAAATCCAATTTCTGGGACTGTCTGGGAGCTGGTTTTCTAGGAACCAGCTGTGGGAAGGACGAGGGACAGACAGGCTGGTGGCGGCTGTGCTGCCCCGACGGGAGTGTTTCCCCGCCAACATGGAGCAGGTTGCAGTTCCTCCTGAGATCGGCCGCTCCAGGCAGAGTGGGGCTGTTCCCCACCTGCCTGTGCTACCAGACCTGGGAATGGCACCTTCCCACCCCTGGGATGGGGTTCCATGGGGAGAAGGGGCTGGGTTGAGAGGGGAGCGAGGCTGCTCCAGGTCCTAGGATGACCATTCCCACAGGGGACACCACTTGGGTATTTTTATTCCCCCCCTGGAGGCCCCCATTTGCCAGTGGGTGTGAAATCTCTCACCTGCCTGTGAAGAGCAGCTGGCATGGCCACCCCCTACTCTGTCTCCCTGGTGCCTCAGCATCCACACCCATGTGGTTACCAACTCTGGCCTGACTACCCCTGGGACACCCATGAGCCAGAGGAGGCCAAGTCCTCATGCCAGAACTGTGCTTCGATCTGTACACCCAGTCACCCCCCAAAATCCTCCAGCATCCCCAGGACACGCTGCTAAGAGGAGGCAACATCAGGGCAGGAGCACCAGGAAGGGTCAGGGTGTCCCATCACCTGGCCACAACTTTAGAGAAGTTTTGCCTTTCCATTTTTAGCTTTGCTGATGAGGAAAACCAACAAACACCCCCAAAGGAGCTGTGGGGAGGGGAAAATGCCTGAAAATGAATCAGCCAAACCCAGACACCGCAGTTTGCAGCCTGTAGTGCTGGGAAGAGCTCAGCGTGCACTGCCCCATCAGCTCCAACATGGCAATTAGCTGAGGGATGGTTAACCGGGCACAGGGTTTGGTGCTTGGTTTGGTGCGGTGGAAACCAGAGGGGCCTGTGGCAACCAAGGGCAGAATGATACCTAAGCAGACGTTTGCCAGAGCTGCCCAACTTGGCCACAGAGCCGTGCTCCAATCAGCTCAGATGAGATTCTGATCCAGAGTGGTTTTAGTTTACAGTTGGGAAAAGAAAAAAAAAAAAAAAAAAAAAAAAACCAAAAAACACAACCATTTTTTTTTATCCCTTTTTGGCAAGTTTTGTTCTGTAAAACCTCTGAGTCCTGTAGTATTGTTGTCTCTTTCCAACCCAGAGGCTGCCTGGTGATTCGAATCATCAATGAAAGCTGCTGCCCCGGCCACAGCAAAATGAGGCGCTTTCAGCAGCCTGAACGTGTCGTTGGGAAGTTGCCATCAAACGCTGGTTAAAAAAACACAGCAGAAAAAAGCCCCAAAACAAAGGCAAGAGTACAAACAGACAGGGCTTGGGATCAGACCGAAGGCGAAAAAAAAGGGGAGTTATGAACTATATTTACTCTGCCCAAGATCCTTCACTGCCTTCGCTTCTGTGTGTGGTTATTTATTCACCAAGGGCCAAATCGCAGGAAGCGCTCGGAGCCGGCAGCTCCCGGCGAGTCACCGGAGCCGCCGCAGCTGCCACAGCAATCCTGCCTCCTGCATCCCTCTGGGACCTTCTCCCGGCACGACCCAACACCAGAACCGTGACTGGGGAGCATGGCGTGCCCAGGGGCTGCAGCCTGGCACTGGGCTGAATTTCCTCCGCACCTCCAAGGGGTGGCTTCCACCACCAGCAGCGTTTCAGCAGAGAACACCGGGCGGTGGATAATGAGAAACTGCTCCAACACAATACCATGAGCCCAAATTTGTGTCCAACATGTCCAGCCAGAGGAGGTGGAGAGAGACTATTTGGACACCCAAAAAACGAGTCCAGCCCACTCGAATTTTGCAAGGCAAGTGTAGAGGAGCTCAGACCCATCACGCCAGCCCAGACCCCTGCTCAAACAGCATGGCCAGGCTACTCCCAGAAGCACGATGAGAGCAAAGGCTCATTGGTTACCTCCACGTTACTTTTATTTTTATTTTTAGTATTTTATTTTCATGCTGAAATGCCTCCTACCCGGGCATGGGGATTTCCTAGGGAGCCCCGGGTGGGTCCCTGACCGTGCTTTCACCCCGTTCAGGGACAGCAGGTGGGGAATGACTTCAAATGTAAAATCTCCCTTTTTTTCAGATGCTTTTTATACCTCAATCAGGCCAGCAGTGAAAGCGTGGGCAGTCCTGCTGAGAACTTCACACCCAGGTGTGCAGCCCCCAGTATCACCAGCACCAGCACCACCAGCAGCCCTGCAAAGCCCCAGAACTGGGCAGTGGGACTGGCCAGAGGCTGCAGGAAGGTTCCCCTTTGCTGCTTTCCAGGAGGATCAGCCTCAGCGAGGGGTTTTTGCTGGTGGGGAGCCCTGTGGCCGTCAGGGCTCAGCACTCCCACGTGTCTCCTCGCAGGGTTATTTTTCTAACATTTCTCTTTTTTTTTTCCACTCATCCGGTATGGTTGTTGTGACACTGCAGTCAGCAAATATCATTGAACAGTAGGAAATGTGAGGTTTTACTGCTTCAGTGCGATTTGGCTGATTAAAAGAGGAAGAGAGAAACCCTCTTTGAGAGGGTGCGAGGCTCTCGTGTCCCCGCACCCCTCAGCTGCCTGGACCCTCAGATCTGGGTCTGGCCCAGCTGCAGCCACATTTGGGGTTGGGGGGACTCACTCACAGACATCCTGGGGTGTCAATGCCTTCCTCTCATCCCAGCCCTGGGGTGGAAGGCAGCATGGGATCCCCTCAGTGCCGGCAGCACCTGGGTTGGGTGCTGCACGTGGAACCCCCAAAGTCTGGATAAACCCCGTGGGCTTTCTCTCTCTGGTGCTGGTGGCCATCACCAGCACAGCCCAGGGAGCCATTTGCTTCTCCTTTATCTGATGGGACATTTTGAGGGAACAATGTCCCCCATGGCAGAGCCGGGGTGAACAATGGGCGCGGGGCGGCGGGCGGCTCTGCGGCCGGGCTGCGGGACCCCGGGCGCCCTGGCCCGCAGGAAATCCTTTTATTTTTCACTTGTGCACTGAAACAAACACAAGCTCCTGTTTATTTCCTGGTTGATTGTATTTTGGAGGATGGAGGTGGCTTCCCCACGCCGGCAGCTTAACTCCTCCAGCGCCGGCTGTGACTGTCCCTCCTCTTTAAGCGAGGTTGCCCCTCCTGCGGTGGTCATCACGAGGTGGGACTCCCCCTTCCCTCTGCCTCCACTAATTCATGTGTAATTTGAAAACCTGGGGGTCATAAATAACACAGGCTGGTGTGGGAAGTGTGGGAAGCGGGAAGCCAACCCGTCCCCTCCCGTGGCCGAGGCTGGGGAGTCTGGAGCAATGTCAGGAGGGGACAGGATGGAACTGCTGCTGGAGGAGTGGTGCAATATCCCTGGGGTTGCTCCGCACTGACAGCCCAAAGCTGCCACTGCCATGATCCCATGGGATGTCCCGCTCTGGAGCAGGAGGGAAACGAGGCCCCGATGTGGCGCTGGCTCAGCACAGAGCTGCTGGGCAGCATCTGTCCCTCCCCTCTCCATCCCTCAATGCACTCACGCCATCCCCCAGCCCAGACGACCACCATCCCGCAGCTCAGGGGCTCGCATTGCCCCTCGTCCTCGGCTGCCAAGTCTTCTCCGGCACGGGAGAGGCTCCCACGGTGAGCCGAAGGTTTGCCGACCTCAGGCTTTTCTCACAGCTTCCCCATCACATCCTCTCCCGCTCCCACGTCTGCCGTTCACAGGCACTGCTCTCTTGGCTCCCGGCCCCGGGGCCTGTGCCTGGGTGGAAACAGCATCCAGATGGAGCTATTTTTTCACATTTTTGGGGGGGAGGGGAGGAAGGTTTGGGAAAAAGCTGCCGGGACCAGGAAAGCAAGAGGGAAGGAGCGGATTTGCAAAGGGGCTGGTTAGCACGGCCCCGTTTCTGTGGGTGGCTTCCAGGAATGGAGGGCTTGGCAGGGAAAATGAAGCATGGAGCATCCCAGCAGGGCAGTGTCCTGGCTGACAGTGAAATCCAGCCCCTGTCCCAGGAGTTAAATCGCTTAATTCCTGCCCTGGATGCCTTTAGAGGGGCAGCACAGTCCGCATCACACCTCTATCAGCAGGAGCAGCTGCCTGGACAGCGAGTTCAGAGCCCAAACTCATCTCTCACTCATCTAGAGCCTGGAGGGGGAGGAAAAGTTCCCCCCACCCCTCCAGCCTTAAACTGCATCCATAGAAAACTTTTGAAACCCCACCATTGTGCGAGAGGATAAACATTTATTGAATATTTCCTGTTTGGCACAAATTCTCTGGGAGTCCTCTACAGTCTTTTTTTTTTTTTTTTCTTCTCGTGTCTTTAAACGAGAATTATTTGAGTTGAATGTAAAGGAAAAGTCTCCCCCGAGCGTGGAGCCCCTGGGAGCGGGGAGCGAAGGAAAGCCCACGTGTGTGCCATGCCTGCTTGCTGTTAGCTATTAATTTCTGTCTCCCGAGGTCTGACATGAGCAATGCATTATGCAAAGGTTGTGGGAATATTTCAGACGCTGCATCCCGGGAGAACTACAATTTCAGTTTTACAGGGTTTAGGGTATTTTTTTTTCCCCCCTGTTTCTTTCAGATGTGTTATTTCACTGAGATGTAACAGTGGTTATGGCTTACACAGCAGAAGGAAGGACGAGCTGGGTCTGGCTGGATCTGGCCCCTCGTGTCTCCAGAGCCCTCTGAGGTGGGCACTCATCAGATGGAGGAGCAGCGGTCAGACCCCACTTGCAGTGGGTACAGGAAAAATCTGTGGGGCTGGAGAGGGGCTGAAAGTGGGGCTGTGAGCCCTGGGCAGCCAGTGCTGAGGCAGAAACTGGGGTGGGAAGCTGGTGGAGCATCAGGGATGGCAATGCCAAGGGACACACTGAGTTTTGGGCCAACACCCGACATACCCTGGGATGGGGAAAGCCTTTCAAAACATGAGCTTTTCCAGAGGGTAAGTCTTGCAACAGGCACCAGCTCCTGAGACTCTTCTGCTCTCCACTGCTCCTTGGCATGTGCCACCAGAGCACCTCTGGGACTGGAGCTGGAGAAGGTGGGGGTATCTGGGGGCACCATGTCCTGTGCCACTGGGAGCCCAAAGGGAGAGGGAGGGCTCAGGTTGGCATGAAGCTGAACAGGGCTTGGCCTGGAGGCAGTCTAATTCTGGCCTAGGCACAATCCAAAGGGATTTATTTTTAGGCTCCAGGCTATCGCTGCTTTGGGGAATTGAATGGAAAAAGTATATTTAGCTTCTTTGGTGATATGCTTAGAAAAATAAGCTCCTGTCACTGCTGTGGGTGGTGATTTGTGCCAGCCCTGCCCTCACCAGCACTGCCAGACCCCCGGGCAGCCAAGCAAAGCCAGGAGGCATCACCCACCCCATGGATGGTTCTTGTGACCCCCCGCCTTGGGCAGCACAGAGATGGGAGATGGTTTGTGGGCTTCCTTCTTTTTTGTTTCTCAAAAGCATCTTGCCATCCATCCCACAGTCTTTGCCCTTGCTGTGCAAAGGCAGGTGTTGGAGGGCAGCACCAGGCAACCTCCATGTCTCCCACATCTGTTGTGCCCATGGGGCATCCCACACAGGGATGGACATCCCCACAGGGTGGACACAGTCACGTATATCCTGATGATGGGGCCTGGTTTGTGTTGTGCCCGTGGGAAGTGCTGAGGCCTCTCTGGTGTGAAAGACACACACAAACACATGGGAGGGAGACGATATTTCCTCCCTGAAATGCAGGTGAGAACCAGAAGGGCAGCACATTATGGAGCCTTTCACACTATAAATACACAAGATACACAGGAACCCAGGGCCTCTGGCTATTTTTGCCTGCAGGAAGAAGGGATGAGAAGCAGAGCATCCCTCCCTCCCCAGCACGTTGCTGGCAGTGGGACGTGCCCAGGGCCAGGGCTGCTGGGCTGGGACTCTGGAAAAGGTTCCCTGGTCCCTCTGGCAGGCTGCTGCAAGCATCTCATCTCCAGGGGATGGGAATGGCTGGGATAGAGCCTGTGCCTGGGTAACCCCGGAGTCACTGAACCCCACAATGGCTCATGCTCCCCAACACGGTCTGGTTTGGAGTCTAATGGAATAGACATGTTGCCTTCTCCGGGACTGAAATCAGCTCTGTATTGCCAGGGGATCTCTGCTGACTGATGTCCCACTCCCCTTGTACACAGGAAACAGCATCATCTTTGCTGGCACTAATCAGGCCCATGAAGCACAGGCAGTGTGAGAGGCAACACTGGGGCTGCCTTCTCCTCTGGTGGGTTGTCACACACCTCTCTCCATCCACACTCATCTGTCCTGACTGCCTCCTTGCTCAGCTGCCTCTTGGCTGGTATCACTTCCCTGGAAGAAGCCAAAAGCAAAAATTGCACGAAACCCGCGATGGCAAATCCCCAGCAGCAGCATCACTAATTGCACAGATGTTATCACCCCCTCAGCAGTGCCTGTCTGTCTCTGCATCCTCTCACCTCTAGCAAATGGGACCCAGAAACATTTCTTCATCCAAAAAAACTTGAGGCAGACTCCTGTCTCTGCCAGATACTCACTTGGTGCCTACATGTGTGTGTGTTGCACATCTGTGCCTGTGGGTTTGAGTGTGTTTGTGTGTATGTGTCCTTGCAGAAGGCACATTTTGCAACAGACAAACAGGACAGAAATATTTCAAGAATGCCTCTTAAATCAAGTAATCTTGGGGAATTTGACAACCAAGGTCACCAATAATGTTTAGTTCTTGTTTGCTCAGTGTGGAGCCAGGGCTGGGCTCTGCCTGGGCAGGATCCTATGGCCGAGGAGGGTGCCTGGCCCCCAGAGCCCCAAGGAAAGTTGTATGTCTTGGGATCTATGTCCAAGAGCAGAAATAGCTTCAGGACATGGCTGGAACCCGGAGTTTCCACCTCAGGAGGAGCCCTGCCTGGGGAGCACCTCTCCTCTGAGTCCTGGCATGACCTGCTGGGGCACGCTCCGGCTCCAGCATTCACCAAAAGAAAAGAAGCAGGAAGAAAAAAAAAGTCAGCTCCTCGTGATGCAGCCCCATAATTACCTGTTATTCTCATATCGAGGTAATTAACAATTAGGCAGCTGTCTGAATCACATGCAGAGGAACAATTATTTTGTTATTAATGGATTCTATTTAACAGGTCCTATTTTCCCAGATGTTTTTTTGGTTTTTTTCTCCTTGTGCTCTCATGAATTATCCTCGCAATTAAACCTGCACCAGAAAGAGGGAGGAGTAGTCCTAATATTTACTGAACCTTGCAAAGCATCACATTTCTCAGCTTATGAACCTGTCACAAGTCATCGGGGGGCTCTGGCAGTGATGGGGAGCCCGTAACCCAACCCCCTGTGCTGTCACCTGTGCAGACCCGCTGGCTCTGCCCTGCTGCTGCCGGGAGCTTATTCATTTCACGGGCACCACTGCAGATAAAAGCCATTATTTACAGTCAGTTACATATTTCCGTTGGCAAACCTCCTCCCTCAAGAGCAGGTTTGAAAACATCCCGCTCAGCAAACTGAAGCCACACAGACTAAAACCAACGCATTCCTGTGTGGGGGAGGGTCCCCCTGTGCCCACCCTTTGCCCGAGTGGGGCACAGTCGGGGCTGTTTTGGGTGTCACTGCAGTTTGGGGTGTGGGGACAGCCCAGCTGGGTCCCTCATCTTCATGTTCCCTAAAGGCACTTTGCAGGAGACACACTGGGCTCTCCCCAGGGAGGGCTCTGGGGTGGGATGAGCTCCCCTTCCCCAGGCACCACATGTTGCTCCCACACCACCACGCCTGTGCAAAGAGACATGTTAATACCACCTGAACACTGAGGACAGCCAAAGTCCAACCTTTGAGTCATCTCTCATGGGTACAGGGGTGGTTTTGGCTGCACTGCCCAGGACTCTGCAGGGACAGGGACCTGCTGAGGTACCCAGGGCACCCTGGGTGGGCAGCACAGGTCAGGGTAGAGGGCAGCAGGCACATGGGGCTAATTGCTCTCCGGGGAAAAGTTAACTTTGATTTTCCCACCTTTTGAGTTTGGCTCATGCTCCAAAGCAGAAGACTTTGACTCTCTCCCAAACCCCTGAGTTTAGGGTTTCTTCGGAGAGGGGAAAGTTTTTGGAGTTGTTTCCTCAGTTCATGAGTATGGACCAGTCCAGCTCCGGAGTTCATGTTTTCAACAGACAGCCAAGGCTGAGCCCTCACAGCCACCCTGCACGGGGCCAGGCACCTGCTCCGCTCCCATTTGTTTTTTCCAGGCATGGAGTTAGGGATTTCACTGAAAAACAGGAACTTTGCCGGGCAGCAGCTGCTCCGAGGCGGTGAATCAGCTCGTCCCGCTGACGCCCAGCGGAGCCGTGCCAGCGCCGCGCTTCCATGCCCAGTACCCACATGTTTGGGGTCCCGATGTGGCAGCAGTGCCCCCAGCCCTGCGGGCAGCCCCTGCAGCACAGGGACTTGGCTGTGGCTGCGACCACCCATGTGGCAGCAGAGAGGGGTCTGTGGCTGGTGCCTCGGCCCCGCCACCTGCGCAGAGGTCAGCGGCCACGACCAGGCACGGACAGCTAATGCCTTTTGTCCCAGCCTGACTTTTCCCCTCCCAGCAGGATTAGGATGGGATGACCGAGCAAGGAGGCCCCTAATCCCATTACGGATCCTGGCGCAGCCCCGTCGGGCAGCCCTGGGAACTGTCCCCGGCACTGGAAAGGCTGTGGATGAGGAAGCAGACTGTGTTGCCACCATCCCACTCCGCCCCATCTCCAGCAGTTTTCCCCACATCACTCTGCTCTGTGCTTGCAGAGCACTGAGCACAATGCCCTGGTATGCACAAGCAGCAGCAGACACATGGGCACCCATGACCCCTGCAGCCCCTGTCAGCAGGGCTCAGCCCTCACATCCACACACCAGCAGCATTTGAAGCAGGTGGTCCCAAGTCCTTTTGGCCCATTTGGCCCATTTGGCTCATTTCTCCACGGGGTTGCAGCTGAGCAGGCAGCAAACCTTCTCCCGCCTGGAGGGAGAGTTGTTTTTCTCCCCCAACAGTTGCGAGGAGCTGTGTTTGTCTTTCTGTCCTTTCCTGTTTACTCGCTGCCATCAGGACGCGCTTTGATGTGTTTATGCTGCTGGATGTCCGTGGGAGCATCGTCCGGCGGGCTCCCACAGCTCCCTGTTCCATGGGGCAGGGCCACGGCTCCATCCACAGAGTCCTGGCAGAGCCCAGGTGCCACAGGGGCACGGCTGGGCCAGGTGCCACAGCAGGAGGGAGCAAGCACACCACCACCCTCAGCAGCTCCTATGCTCCAAAGTCCAGGCGACAGAACAAGCCCATGCCAGGGGTTGCTCCGACAGGCATAGGCTCCTGCCAGGAGTGGGGAGCTGGTGGTGGCACGGGGGTCCCACCAGGCAGCATTACCATGCGTTGGGGCAGGAGGTCGACCCCATCCATTTCGTGTGTCCAGGTGTGCTCGGATCCCCCCCTTGCACCCCTCGCTTCCTCCCCGGCTGTGAGTCTCCCCGCCCCGTGCAGGAGTCACTGCATTTGAAAGGTCACCAGGCTTTGAAGTCACCGGCTCAGGGCGGCAGAGGAGGGATCACACCTTGCTGGCATCTCCTGGCCGGCCGGTTCCCAGCCCGCCACCCGCGCCGGCCCGTGCCACGGGGACAGAGTGCTGTCGGGGGGTGGTACGGCACACAGCCCGGCCCGTGCCACCTGCCCTGTGCCATGGCAGCAGCGGCACCGTCCCTGTGTGTGCGGTGATGGGGCAGCAGCCGGGACCCCCAGAGCCCCCATCCTGCTGAGAGAGGCAGCGGGCCAGCAGCCCTTGCCAAGCAGGAGTGACCTCTCCCCATGCAGGGAACCCTACAAGGGGACAGAGGATTGGGGCATCACAGGGTTTTGTTTTGTTGGGGTTTTTTTGTTTATTTTGTTTTGGTTTTTTGGTTGTTTATTTTTCAGCTTAAATGTAAAGGAAAAAAAGTTGGTCTAGGAAAGCCAGTAGAAGCAAAGCTTTTGATAGTCGCTCACAGTATCCTGTATAGGGCCAGGAGTTGGATTCCATGATGGGTCCCTTCCAACTCAGCATATTCCATGTTTCTATGGTTGTATGAAAACCCACCATGATTTTCCAGGAAAGAAATCACTTACCTATACAGCTGCCTAAAGGCAGAGTTTGGGGAATCGACTCTGTGGCTCCTCCAAACCCTTTGGCATTGACTGTGGCACCACCAAAGCCCCCCAGTGCAGCCAGTCTGGTGGGAGCCACCACGGCACAGGGCAGGGGGTCCCCAGTGCCCTGGCATAAGGGGTGCACTGGGCATGACAGGGGTTTTCCTGGGTCTCCTGTGTGCACCCAAACCTGGTTCAAGGGAGTCCCACCTCCCTCCCTCCCTTCCTCCCCTCCAGGCACAGAGCCCTCTGTGGTGGGGCACCCCACACTAACTCAGGCATCCCCAGGAGGCAGCCGGTGCGCTCCAGCCTCTCCTCTCCAAGTGGAAACAGCATCTTGGAGCTGATTTCTCCCTGTTCTCTTTCTTCTTCATGTGCCTGGCTTTGATTCGCGGCTGAGCCCTGTGATAATGTGGCTGCCTGGGAAGGAAGGGAGTAGAAGGAACTGGCTATTATGTTTGGCCCCTCTCCAGGAGGTGTTTTTACTGGGAGGCACCAAGGTCAGAGCTGGGTGGGAAGCATTCCCCAACAGCAGCCCTCACACATGTGCCCAGCCATGAAAGGGGGGCCACAAAGGACCCCCCCCAGCACAGGGCTGCCATCCTAGGTGCCCACAGCCCAACACACCTTACACCAGCACAGAAGGTGCACGGTCCCCTCTGCATGTTTTTTCAGGGGGAAAGGGCTGCTTTGAAGCCGCTCTGGAAAGTGAAACATCTCCAAATCTTCCTGTTTCCATGCGGAAGGAAAGAGGGGGCGGCGGGTGGGAGCGCCCGTGAGTGGAGCAACAGCAAAGGCTGGGGTGCCGAAAGTACTTTTTTACCCTCTTTTTGTAATCGCTTAAGAATTCCAGCTGGCTTCATCCTGGCGCAGGAGCTCCCAAGTCCCGAATCCCAGAGCTGTGAGAACAGAGCTGGCACTGAACCGCCCCTGAAACTATCTGCTGGTGTCGGTGGCATCCCAGGACCCTCAACCCTGGGCCCCCAGGCCAGCTGTGCGAGAAGGGGCATGCCTGGGTCTCCAGGAGAGATGTCTCCCAGAAAACCTGCCCGAAACCCGCACGGAGCGAGTGTCCACACGGCATGACGTCTTTCTTGAGTGTGTGCCCTGGGAGAGGCAAATCCCAGCAGTGTGGAGCCGGGTGAAACTGCAGGGATGCCAGCGTGACTTGGATGAGCTTGGCATTGCACGGCAGTCCAGAAATCCAGTATCAGGTTCATGCCCGGGCTTGTGCACAGAGATTCACACTTGGGTTTTCACTGCTCTGAGCGATGATTTTCGATTATTTAATGTAGGTATCAGAAGAGGTTTAATCCTGGCCCCTCCGTGCACTCCCGTGAGCAATTTATTTAGTGAGATGATGCAAAGTGCCTCAGGAGGAAAAGGAAGAATGGAATAAAAAGCAAAGAAACGGAGAGTTTTGAAAGAAGATGCATGTGAAACAAAGGGTGCTAATGTCCTGCATGTCCTCACGGCTTGGGCAAGGCTGGGCTGGGGTCTGCACTTGGAGGGAGTTGGTGTCACCACCTGCATCTCCCGCTTGGGCAAGAGCTGGTGGGTGCAGAGCCACTCCCTTCCCTGAGCTGGGTGTCTGTGACACCCTGAGGAATCACCCTGGTGAGGGACAGGACACAGGGTCTGCAGCATCCAGGTGCAAGCGGGGACAAGGACAGCACGGAGGGAACAGGGACATGCACCAAGGGACAGGGGAACTGCATCTCCAGCAGCCCACGCAGGACAGGCTGGGCCTGGGGACAAGCACATTGTCACTCGCAGCCCCATAAACCCCATGAACCTCTGTTTACACAACAGAGAATGTTTCAGTTGTTTTATGGAGGTGGATATTACAAGCACAGGGGCTGGCTAGGCCAGGGCCGGGCTGAGCGACGCCTGCCCAGCACCTGCTCTCCCCTCACAGCCCATAAAGATATTTTATTTTAAACATGGCACAGATTTTACAGCGCAATAGAGCAGCAACACCTTTCACCCAGGTACAAACGTTTTGTAAATCTGCTCCTCCGGGACGTCTCCCCGCCTGTCGCTAATCCCTGGGTGAGAGTTCCTGAGCTGACTTTACACACCGAGAAATGATGGCCAGGAGCAACCCTGCAATTAAAACCAGTTTCAGCAGCCCGTGAGGAGGAAAAGCCCGCGGGTGCCAAGCCTGGTGCAGCAGCCGTGCCAGGGCAGGGACACACATGGCACCAACTTCCACCCACAGCAGTGAGGACTGACTGTCCTCTGTGCCATCCCAATCGTGGGCACTCTGATGGCACCAAATCGCACTGCACTGTCAGGAGGAAAGTCGTCCTCCATGGGCACGTGCTGCCAGAGGCACTGCCATCACCCTGCCAGAGGGATGGCACAGTCACTGTGATTTATCTTACGGCCATCCAGGCACAGTCCTCCATTCAGCAATTTAAGAAAAATGAGATTAAAAAAAATCAGAACCATTCTTGCAAATCTAGCCTAATTTCCCTGGTGCCCCAGGTAATTTGATTTTTATCCCATTGTGGAGCACCTTTGGGATAGTTTTACCTCACGGGCTCCAGAACCAGTGCATTTTTATCTGCTCAGACTTTCCAGGATGATCTACCCACTTTGATTCGTGCTTAATTACTAAAAATGAGGGTTTTTCAGAGCATGAGTGAGGGTGGGGGTGCATGTACCAGCGTGAGGAAGGCTAACCCCCCATGCTGCTCCAAAATCCAGGCGGCAGAGCAATGCCAAAGCCAAGCACGGCAGGGAAAGCAGGAGAGATCCAGTTTGATGTCTGCCTTATCAGTCTTATTTTTATTGCACTGAAGGTATAAGAGCAAAATATTGATTGCGATGATAAAGAGATGAAAGTGTCAAGAAGGAATAGGCACACAAGTTACTCAGGCGATTGGAAGCCGCGTTGGTTGTATTTAACAGGCATTTGCCATTAAAAAAAAAGCCTGTTTTTATTTAAATAGCCTCGGGCAAATTTCTCACTAAACCAACTTTCCCACGCCAGCCCAGTGCTCTAACTCTGGTTTTTGGCAAATTTTTTCCTGAGCTGTCAAGGCAAAATATATATAAGAATGCTGGTCTCACTTAGGTTTTTTTCCAGCCCCTGGAGACATGAAAATAATTTACAGATGTGCATTACCTGTTTATATTTGTATTAAGTTTTGCTTAACGGACATAATTTTCTTAGCTTGCAGTAACAAAAAAATATTCCCAGAGTTTCACTCATTTAATTTTAACTTATTAAAACTTTTAAACATGTGTGGAGGTTTCATGTTTTTAAATCACTAATCACATGGACAGTTGCCAAGGTTCCTATTAAAGCCCTTTACAAACGCTATTTTTAAAAGAACCTAAAATCCCATTATTTTTAACCCCTGAAGACCACTCAGAATAAAAAGTTTCTTTGGATTTATGTCTTATCCACCTCTTATTGCAAAAAGATTTATGCTGAGCTCTGACTTCTGCCTTCCTCCCTTTTTTACTTTTCTTGGTAGGAGTCTCTGGAGGAGACATCTGGGAGAAGGAAACCTGAGGAGTTTCCCTGCGAGGCTTTTGCTCCAGATCACCCAGTACCAGGAGAAGGATGGAACCAGATTAAAGCGGGATATCTCACAGCAGCGCCTGGTTGGAGGAGTCATCCTCGTGCTGAGACACTCACAGGGAAACACAGAGGACCCTTTTACCTCCCCCATGGCAAAGCCTTTCCCCGAGCAGAGCCCCAGTGCTGAGGGGTCACAGAATCCCCGAGTGATGGCAATAAATAGATGTATTTGACCTTCTGTGCGCAGGGGATGAGGCGACGGGGCTGCGCGGCCGTGCACCCGGGTCTGTCTGTGTTTATCCACAACTGTGTCCCTGGAGACACAGACCCTTCCAACCATGGAGGAAAACCAGGGCCAGGGCTCACTCATGGCTTACCCACAAGCCCCAGGCCCATGGATGTCCAGCCCCCCATGAGCAGCTGGTGCCTGGGGCACACAGTCATCCAGCATCACCTCCACCCTGTGCCGCCACTGCATCCCACCACACTATGTGCCCACCAGGATCACCACCTCTCCAACCCCAGATGACACAGGCACGGCAGGGACCCCAACAGCCCTGTGTCCCCAGGCATGCCCATGATAGTCTAAGGGGGCAGGGGGATCTCTCCATGGTTTCAGGGATCAAGCCTAGAGCACAGCTAAACTGCTCATGTGGTGCTTTCTGCACATGGGGAACAAGCCCGGGCAAAGATAAGGACGGTATTTCCAGGCAGGTAGAGCTGAGATGCTCCCTGCTCCCTGGGCTCTGATGGGGAGGGAGAACGAGAGAAGGTGGAGAAAGACAGTAAAGTTTCCATCTCCAAGGATGCCCCAGGGGTGGAAACCTCATATTGTCCTTGCAGCTGCCTTGCCTTTAGCTGAGGCTGAAAATGGTGGCATGGTCATGGTGGCATAGCCAAGGTGGAGACAGGGGCCACATCCCACTGCCCAGCTGCTGTCACCCTACTCATATCTGCAGGGAGAATAAAAGAGGGGGACATTCACTTCCTGGAAGTGTTCAAGGCCAGGTTGGATGGGGCTTGGAGCAACTTTGTCTAGCAGAAGGTGTCCCTGCCCATGGCAGGGGGTGGAACTGGATGAGCTTTGAGGTCTGTTCCAGCCCAAACCATTCCATTATTCTATTATTCCCTGCCAAGGATAGAAAATGGCAGCAGAAGAAGAGACATTGTCCTTTGGTATCTTTTAATTGCTTTTGAAACATGCTGATGGCCCAGCCTTGCCCCTTCTCCACCGCAACAGAGCAAGCCGTTATATATCTGAAGGGAGCCAAGTGGCATCTCCCTGGGACAATTTCAGGTTTCAAATGGGCCTGGAGCTCCCAGTGGCACCTGAACTCCAAGTGGCACCATGCTCCGCATAGAACCCCCACTTCCCAGCCTGGATTCAACCCAAAGTGGGGATCGAAGGAGGAGCAGGGAAGGAGGCAGCCACAGGAGTGAGGTACTGCTGCAGGGCTCGTGCCTTTGATCTGGTGAGCAGACTCTGCCCTTCAGTTTGTTTAATTGTTTCACACTTGCTCTGGAAATAGTTTACAACAGGAAGCAGTGGGATAACAGTGGGGCTGGCATGGGATGGGATGAGCCTGGGGAGCTGGCAGAGAGGTGCCCTGTGATGAGAGACACAGATGACCACCGTGTCACCTCCTTCCCATTAACCCATTGCTGACCCTCCTTCCTCTTCCTCTTTCCCAAGCTTTCAGCCAAAGGCTGGCAGCCATCCCTTCATGGCCCCATGTTTGGGAGCTGTAAAAGAACCATCTGATGGCCTCCAACAGCTCAGGGGGAGACCCAGAAGTCCAGTGGGACTGTCCCTGTCCCTGGGACAGCTGGTACCCTAAATTCTCCTCTCTCCAAGTTTTTCTCCCCACCTTTGCAGGCACTGTGGCCTCGCTGAGCAGGATTGGCTCCCACAACCCTGTGAGGAAGCATCGCTCACACAGGCTGTTTGCATCGGTGGTGCTGTGTGGGTACAGCCCTGAGCACCCTCCTGCAGCCACAGCTCACAGATGACACCCACAAACATAGGGTTAAGGGCTTCAACCTGTCCTGGGCTCAGGGCCTGGCTGGATTTTGGGTAGGACATTCCCATGCTCCCGGACAGCTTGGTTTGCCATCTCAGCCGTGGCACAGTGACAGCTGGGGCAGGAGCAGGGCTCTGGGGACATGGGAATGATGACACAGGTCTTCCCCTGGCACTGCTGCAAGGATGGGATGCTTGCACACATCTGGGGACTGTGGGGCTGCCTCTGGGTTTGGCTTCCCTGCTTCTCTCAGTGTGTTTGTTTATTTGTGGATGCGGCGCATGGGGCTGGCCAGGCTCTGCCTGCGAGTTCAGGAGTTCACAGCACAAAACAAACAACATCCGACCCAGCTCCGTGCGCTGCCTGCACATATGGGGAAGGTGGGTGGGAAATGGCTCAGTGTACCTGTGCACACCTGTGTCCTGGCATGGGTCAGAAGCTGAATCCCACCCCCTGCTTCCCAGTGCACCCTGTGACTCCCAGGGGATGCTCAGCCCAAGCTCTGGTCCCCCAGTAAAACCACCCCATTCCCGTGTGTCCCACGGTTTGTGTGCCCAGAGCCCCTGCACGGACACGCTGTGGGAGTCTGGGTGCTGCTGTGGTCACTGAGTGGACCTCAGGGGCTGTATAGGGGCTGGGAGTCTACACTTGGTGGGGGGCTGTGCAGGGGCTTCACCGGGGCCATGGGAGTCTGCTCTGGGATTATGGGGAAGGCTGTTATCAAGGCTGGGATGGGTGCTGAACTGGAGGTGTGCAGGAGCCACACTGGGGATGTCCAGGGGCTGCACTGGGACTGTGTGGGAGCTGCTTGGGGAGGGCTGCACGGAGGTGTCCGGGGCTGCACTGGGGCTCTGCGAGGGCTGCGCGGGAGAGCTGTGCTGGAGCTGCACTGCGGGATTGAGGGGATTGCAGGGGGGTTGCACCGTGTGTGTCCAGAGTGCCCGGGGTGGGGGCAGCACCGGGGGTGTCCGGTGGCGGTATCGGGGGTGTCTGGTGGCCGCCTGTGAGTGGCTGCACTGGAGGTGTCCGGCGACTGCATGGAGGGAAGGGGCTACTCTGGGGCTGCCTGTGGGCGCTGCGCGGTCCCCTCAGCCCCTTTCCCGTCCCTCTGAGGGACCCTCTGTGGCGGGAAGGGGGGTCCCAGCGGCAGCCCCTCAGGCTGGGCAGGGAGGAGCGTCTCGCCCGTCCCGTCCCATCCCGTCCCATC
>VWZF01004676.1:28562-75822 GCA_013396755.1 Sclerurus mexicanus | reverse complement strand
CCCCCCCTTTCAGGAGCTCCCCCCTCCCGGGGCGGGACCGGGAGGTTCGCCGCAAAGCGCTGCGCGACCGTCGGGGCCGGGGAAAAGAGCCCCAAAAGCGGACGGGGGTGCGGGGAAGCCCGTCCCGGGGGGCCAGAGCCTTGCGGTGTTCCCCACCTCTCGGGGCCGAGCTAGCAGCCCCCTCCGGAGAGCCCTATTGAGGGGTTTGGGAACGGAATGCAGCGGGGCTGCCCTCACCCCACAGCGGGTGCTGGGACCCCTCGAAGCCAAAGTTTGCAGAAAGTTGTGCCTGGCCGGAGTGGTCCCTACCACCTTACTGGAGTGGTCCCCAGCACCCCGGTCCATCCCCCGAGGGACACGTGGGGTTGGGGACGGAGCCCCAGCGGGGTGTTCCCGGAGTGCGTGGGCTCGGCACCCATTCAGGGCAGAATTTTGGTCGCGGTGGTGACAGTGCGAAGCTGAAATGGCTCAATGTGAAACTGCCCCGACTGCACACGCGTGTCACAGAACCAGTTACCGTGAAGAGCGAGCAGGGCAGAGAAGGGGAAGAGCGAGCCGGGGTGGAAATCGGAAGCGATTCTGGTACTTTCAGCGAGTTGCTGTGGTAACTCTGCAGAATTTGTCTCTGAGGGCCAGACAATGAAACCTGTACTCACAGCAAGTTCTGACGGGCGACTCATTTCATTACCGAGTTCATGGTAACTCATGGGCCCTGGGGCAGATGGTTTTTCCCAAATGGCATTTGTCACTCAAGGGCCTGATCTGGGGTTTCTCTCTGTCAGTCCTCCTGCTGGAGGAGCAGGCACAGCCTATCCTGAAGCCTACCCTGAAGCCCACCCTGAGTTTATTTTTAGGCAAGCCTCTCGGATCTGGGGCCACGCTATCCCTGCCTGCCATCGTCACCCTGTGGCTGGGGGCTGCTGGGTGCTGCATTGCCACCTCACCGGGCTGCACAGGGGCAGGGGGCTCTGGGGGTCTCAGTGAGCCTGTCCCCAGTCTGGCTGACACCAGGGGATGCAGCCCCCCTGCTGCCACCCGAGACCTGTGCTGTGGCTAACTCTCTCCCTCTGTTTGCAGGTTTACGGTGCATGCAGCTTGCCGAATCCTGCCTCAACGGAGGCAAGTGTGAAACTTTTCCCAACGGGACGGAGGTGTGCCAGTAAGTATGGAGGAGCCAGAGGATTTTCATCTCCCCCGACCAAAGTATTGACATGCATGTTGACTTTGCTTTGAAGGCTCTGGATTTAATAGGGCAAGATGCGTTTTCTTTCCTTGAGTGGCAAGAATAACCTGCTTGTGTAGGAGTCACCACGAGTTTGGCAGGATTGGGCTTTGTTCCTAGCTGGGTGGAAAAACATGGGCAAAGGGCCATGTTTTGCTGGTGTTAACCTATGCAGACTGCCCTGCTGATGGAGCAGGAGGTAAGGCCAGCCTGCGGCGCGCGTTGGACCGTCGGGCGTGGAGGAAGGCTGTCTGTCTGTCTGTCTTCCAGCTACTCCCTCCTGGCCCTGAAGCATTGCTTTTCAGTCTCTTGCACCCTGGCAGTTCGTGGGGTGACCAGTACATCTCCAATAAACACTCAAGAGAGGTTTCATGGTGCAGCTCTGGCTGCTGGAGCTGACCTAATGATGTCCATGGGCCTGCGGGGCATCGCCAGGGGAGCGGGGCCACCTCCTCCTGCAGCCATGCCAGTGCTGGTTCCAAGCTGTGGTCTAGCCTGGTGTTCCTGGCAGGACCTGGCACCCAGGCCGGGGCTTTCTCCAAGCTGATTGTGGGGAAACGGATGTGTAAAGCGTTGGGACTCTTTGAAGGACCAACCGACCCACCGCAGCGATGGCCGATTCACTCCAGGCTCCCAGGGAACAATAACCAAGAGAAATGAATAAGACTCCAGCTCCCTTTTTAAAACTATTCCATAAAAGAAATGTGAATGGGCAAGGCTCTGTTTTCCGGCCAGATTTCCCCTCTGCCTGTTGAACGTGGCCTGAGCTGAGAGCAGGCGGGGAGACGTTCCCACCCACCCCAAATTTCCAAATAGGAAGTCCTCGGCGGAGGAACCTGAAGGCATTTCCAATCCCAACCTGTTGAATGGCAGTTTCCCTTGACAATGTGTGTTGCTTTTTTGCAAATCCGCCTGGGTGCCGTTACTCTGCCCAGTAGCCGGGCACCTCCCACCCCCTTCTCCAAGCTGAGCCCCCCAACCCTTTGGTGCAAATAAATCAGCAAATCAATCAGGCACATGAGCAATTTAATGGACAAAGGCTGGGTCCCTTTGTGAGCCACTAATGAATGCACGCCACTTTTTTTTGCACAGAAGCCCTTACCAACGCTTGACGCTCTAAATCTTGTTTTCTTTCATTCAAAGAGCGACAGCTGGGATTCGGTCGAAATTCGGCAGCTATTGTTAAGGGAGGCAGATTAATGCTGTGTGACTAATCATGTATGGCTTCCCAGAATGCCCAACCCTCCACCCCCTCCCCAACCTTACACCCCTCCTTTTCCTTGTGGTCATTCTTTCCTTTTTTTCTTAAGTCTCTGCAACTCCTGATTTACATTTCATGTGCAGATGGTGATGGAATCTAATTAGATCTGATGTGTGCGAGCTCTATGTGGAGAAGCCTCCATAGTAGGCTTGGGATGGGGGGTTTTTTAAGAGAAAAAGTTAACTTTATAGAACTTCTTGGTTGCTAGCTGTGAACAACTGCCTCTCTCTTGGCTGCAGACACCACCATGGCTTCATGTGTGTGTGAGAGTTATTTTTGCAGGAGCCCAAGGTGTGCGTGCTCGGTGTGTTAAAGCTCTTGTCCCATGCAGGGTGATGGGGGCAGATATTGATGTACAGCCTGACTGAAGGAGGTGCAACTTCCCAAGTTATCTAATAGCAACTCTCAAAACCCTGGTTTTTCACTTGTTTGAATATCTCTTTATGAGGAGTTTTGCTTCCAAGCTTCTCAAACAAAGCAGAGCCAAGAGCACAGATACCAGACGCAGAAAAGCTTGGCACTGCCCTTTGGCGCCTGCGTGAAATGCACCATTTTGGCTGCTGGCCACATCTCTGCTCGGCCTGGCACTTAACAAAGTTTGGCCATAAAGCCCCATTGTGCTGCCCCCACAAATCCAATTAGAAAGTGGAGTGAAATAAATAGCGTATGAGGGAGACGCTACTCCAGTGGATGAGTGTCCCGGTGTTTGTGGCGGGACAGAGCTCGTTGGGTTACGTGAAGACGACTCTGATAACTCCAAACCCGAGTTATCAGCCCTGTTGCGGAAAGGGAGTCGGTGGTACGAGACAAGGAGCTTTCTCTGCCTTTATTATTTTACAGGGATAGTTTATAAAGCTCCAGGTGCCTTATCTTGCTTGTCCCTCTGCCAGGCAGTGCAGGGCACGCAGGGCTTTGACTGAATGGAGGGGACTGAGCATTGGATTGACTGGAGGGCTCACGATAGAAGCGCCCTAATTAAGCTCCTTTGGAGCTGCTTTCCATCTTGGCAGGGTTATCCGAGTCTTTCAGTGCTGGAAGAGCAGCAGCAGAGTTTCGTGTGTCTTGCACAGACCCCAACTGAAGGCACAGGGTGTTTCTGTCCCGGAGCTGGAGCTTTAAAAGGTCCAGTCTGGAGCTGGTGGCTGATGTGTGGTTTGACATGAGGTTTCGTGGCACTGGAGAGCTGTGGCATTCCAGAAAGGGCACTTGTCTTCGGCTAAGGCATTTTCCCAGACAAAATGAGGAGGTTTTTCCGAGAGGTCGTTTTGACTTCTAGTGATAGCTCCTAATTAGACTGTTGGATAACTCTGGTTTTGACTGGCATCCCTGCAAATGAGTCGGGCTGATTTTAGCTCACTGTGCCATGTGACGTTTATTCCCAGGACCTCCCTTGCTCTGCTAGTTAAAAGCAGATGGCATGAAAGAGGGCTGAGTTTCCAACCCCGCTGCACCAGCCTCTCACCATTGAAGTCAGAGGAGCTGTGCCTGGGTTGTCATCCTCTTGCCCAGAGAAGCAAACGAGACAGCAAAGAGAAAGAATAAGTTAAATTAATCACCAGGCTTGTGCTGAAAAGAGGGAAAAGTTGGTTTGCTAAAGTACTTCCTCTGTTTATGAATCAGCACAGCATTGTAGTTCAGCCAGGGCAATGGCTCCTGAGCTGGTGCCCGTTGTCACCACCAGCTTCCATGGGCAGCGGGCCAGAAACACGGGAAGAAATATTCAGAGTGGGGACTGTAGTGGGAAGAGATGATTATTTTAGCTCAAAACTCTTTCAGGAGACAACCAGGAAGGCAGAGGAGTGATGTGAGTCTCACAAGTCTCTGTGCCCTTCAAGTTATTCAACTGCTCCGTCATTGTTATCTCATTGTAAAGGGCGGAAGTTTCCTTCTGGTTTGGTTTTTCTCATGTGCTTTAACCCAGCGTTATTTCCATGAAATAATAACAAAGAAAAAATGCAGTCTCGGTGCTGGAGAGGAAGAGGGTGGAGTGTTGAACAATCAACCAGAGGAAGCTCTTAAAGAACTAGACGAGCAGTGATTCAGCCATGTTGAGAACTCTTGATGGCTCTTTCAAGTCTGATCTCATTCTCGGAAAGAACAAGGTGGAAATGGGTAAGAGGGGAGATTAAAAATACAAAAGTGTCACCTGTTGTGAATTCCAGTGGAAGAGAAACTTAGCTGAGAAGCCCAGCTGGTGAGGTCATTGGGACAGCAGCAGGGGTTTTAGGTCTTTTCGAAAAGAGTCTGTGTACATCTCTCTTCTCTTCAAGGTGTCTCAATGGTTATCAGTTGTCTCAGGTGGTCCCACTCTCTCCTGTTCACTTGCCTTGGGATTTTACTGCTTGAGCTGAGGTTTATTGCTTGATTTTTCTCATGGCTTGGATGTTTATGATGCCCAGAGGGTTGTACTGTGTGGCCACCATGGGTCACATTCAAGAGATGTCTCAGTAGGTCCCTCAGCAGTGGAGATGAGCAGGAGAGATGGGGTGATGCCTGCTGAGATCAGTTTGCTCAGGGGCTCTCCAGGATGCAGAGGGGTTGCAGTACTCACAGTTGCCATCATCACCTGTGATCAGAGGGACTGTTTCGTGCTGCTTACTCACAGCTGTTACTTGTGTGACCACACAGTGGCTTGGGTTGGAAGGCACCTTTATAGGTCACTTAGTCCAGCCCCTCTGCAATGAGCAGGGACATCTTTGATCTTCATGATCTCATGGTGTGATGCTGTGCACAGGGTTCTGCTCCATGGGCAGCTTCTGGAGATCGCTGGCTTTGTTGTATGGGGTATGTTTTAAACCACCAAAATCTGTTCCATCTGAACTCACTGTCTTCCTCCCTGCTGGCAGCCACAACATGTCCATTTGTTCCAGCTGATTCTGCATACCTGGTCTCACCTCCAAGGCTTTTATGGTTTATTGTATGTAGCATGAGGGTGACACATATAAGTCACTGCAAGACCAGGCTATTCACCAATTAAGGGCTTGAACAACATAATCAGGAGGCAGTTAGCAAGTTTTAAAATAACATTGTTTGGAAATTAACCTGCTTTTTCCAGGCCTGGAGGTGTGGTGACCCTCGTTTTGCTCGTGTTGGTAGGTGTCCCAAGTGGTAACGGCGTGTGTACATGAGTGGAATGTGAAATTTATAGAGCATCAGTGTGTTTAACGAGGGAGTAGCCTCGGGGTGCAGTTAGGGAGAGCTGGTAAGCTCTGGATCTGGATGGAGACTTCTCAGTGGTTAACAGGCTGCCAAACTCCAGGTGAAGGTTTTAGACCCTGTACTGGGGCTGCAGAGTGGAAGAGCCTCTGGGATACAACTTAACTCCCCCTTGGAAAACAGACCTGCAGTGGGGTATCACTTGAGTCCTCCCTCCATCCCAGCGGCCAAAAGGTCTTCAGGGTCCACCTGCTCCACTCAGGTTGTGTCCAGTCATCCCTGAAAACTGCCCAGCTCCTGCTGCCACCTGGGATGAGGCAGCACCATGGGGGCTGGGGCTGCTCACTCACTGCTCCCCAGGCTGGTCCTGGGCTGTTCCTGCAGCTCTTTGCTTTGGCATCCAGGGTTAGAAAGATCATCAGGCCGGAGAGATGATAGTTTGGGGTGATTCCAGATGCTTCCTGAATGGTGTTTTCATCTCATTATATGCCCTTGGTACACGGTGCTGAGCCCCAGTGCCTGAAGGATGGTGCTGCAGCCACCCAGCCCAGCAGCTATGCCCAAATCCCATCAGTTCTTGATGCTTTCTTGCTGCATGGTGCTCTTATAAGCCCAGGTTTGCTGTGGGGAGGAGGCATCCCAGCTTTTCCAGATCATCTGTCTGTGGAAGGGCTCCATCCCGTGGTGCTGGGCTCCTTGGGGTTGGCCTGGAGAGGTACTGTCAGCAACAGATTGGTGTTACTCCTGTCTCAGAGACTGTTGGCCATGGGTGGTGTGTTGGGTGCTTACCAGCCCACGGCTGCGCTTGCACTTCATTGTGGAGTAAAACTGCAGCTACTGGCATCAGCCAGTGGTCTGGAATGAGAATAGAAATGCTGCTCTGGTGTCGAGGGAGAATGCTGCATTTTGGATTCCTGGGTATCTGAATGTGGAGGCACCCAGGAGCAGAGAGGTGGGAGGCTCAGGCCCTGCCTTGGCACCTCTGACATGTGCAGGGTCCCATTGTGGTCGCAGAGCTGGGGGCTGAAGGACTAGGGAAGCCCCAGTTGAATTTCACAGCACAACTCTCTTTGCACATCTATTGTGTGTGATGTTGGGAAGTCTTGGCTGGGTCTCAGTGACACCAGACCATGGCACCTCCCATCTGCCTGCCCGGAGAGGCCCAGGATAGTTAGAGATGCCCAGCTGGGAGCACCCCAGCGTTTAACACCTGGGTCTTGCTGATAGAGCAGCTCAGTGCTGCTTCCAGCAGATCATCTGGCCTGGTGTGATGGTGCCTGTTCACACCTGCACACCCGTGTGTGGACTCTGCCTTCCTCAAAGTGTGGCAGCATCTCTGTCTACAGCTCTAGTGCTTATGCTGTGAGTCAGGTCCTCTCCTCTCACTCCCTCTTGCTGGCAGGTACCTCATGGACAGGGGTCTGCCATGTGGAATGGTATTGGGGTTTCCACATAACCTCGTGCAAGGTGTGCTTAGTGCCTCAGTTTCCCTCCATTTGCAGTTGGTTACCTGAACATCCAAACCTGTCTTGGTGCAAGAAGGAGCAGCACAACCTGCCAGCTGCATCCTGGTTCAGGGAGGTGAATTAGGTGATTACAGAATTGTAGAATGGTTTGGGTTGGAAGGGACCTTAAAGACCATCATATTCCAACTCGCTGCCATGAGCAGGAACATCTTTCACTAGACCAGGTTGCTCTAAGCTCCATTCAGCCTGGCCTTGAACACTTTCAGTGATGGGGTGTGCACAGCTTCTCTGGGCAACCTGCTCATGATGGAGGTTCCCAGTGGTAAATGCAGTCCGTGGTGTGAGAGATAGGAATAAAGACTATGTGAGGCACTGGGGGTGGGGAAGAGGTGTTTGGCTGGGCCATATGGAGAGCTCTGCCCCAAAACAGAATATTTGCAGTTGGAATGGACCTACAATGATCATCAAATCCAGTTGATGGGGCAGCAGTCATGTCCACCACCTCACACGCAGTGGGGTTCATGCCATGTCCAACACTGGTTTCTGTTTGGAATCATAGAATCACAGACCATCCTGAGTTGGAAGGCCCCCACAAGGATCATCCAGTCCAACTCCTGGCCCTGCTCAGAACAACCCCAAAATCCCACCATGTGCCCTGGGCACAGGGTGCTGGTGAGAAGTGAGTGGTGCGCGCTCAGGGTGTGCCTCCCTCGCACAGCAGTAATTAATGTCTGCTTTAAGCTTTCACCCGTCACGTCCTCCCCTTCCCCCCATGGCGGCCTGGAGTTAATATTGGAAAAGCCAGTTAAACAGTTAATGTTTAGGCCCTGGTTATTAGGCTCTTGCACATTTCCAGCAAAGGGAGCCGAGTTGCATTTTAATGGGAAACTTTCATGCTCAGTCAAGTTGCAAAAATTTATTTGTGCAGGAGTCATTTTCTTTTAACAACTTTTCACCCTAATTCCCTTCCCCAAAATCTGAATTTAATGGTATTTATATGGGAAATGGATTTATTAAGTTTTAATGATGCTATAACATTGCCCTTATTTAATAGAAGGGGCACCCTGCAGGCAAGTGGCCTGGTGATGGTGGGCTGGGAGGGCTGGGTGCCAGAGGGGCACCCAGGGGCTGGGGAGCCTGTTGCTTTGAGCTTGATCTAAAGTCAGTGTGGCTGAGTGGTGTGCCAGGTTTGCTTGGACCTTCTGAGCTGTGCAGAATCAGTCCCTGGCTGTTACAAGGGGTGAACTTTGCGTCCTGCTGTCTGTTCCTACCCAACATCAGTGGCTCCTGGTGTGATGTGGCACTACCTATGTCCACCACAACTGTCCCCATGAGCAGTAACGAAAGGAGCCTTTGGCATTAGGTCTCTTGACTTTGTCAGCTGTTCTGTCCCCTACTGAAAGAGCTGGTGTCAATGGGATGACAGGGACCCCAAGGACCACATGCATCACTGCCTGGGTGTTGAGCATTTGTGAGTGTCCAGTGGTTTATTTTAAGACGGAAATCTTAAAATTGATGAGCAGCCATGGAGGAGATCATCTCCCAGTGCTCCCACCCCACCAGTGCATCCTTGCATGGGGGATCAGAAGGACATCCTCCCAAAGGCACTCATGAGTGGTTAACCCATCGGATGGCTCCTCTTGAGCATGTGGAGGAATGTGGCTGTCGACAGTGGGACGTGCCACGCCATCAGCTCCCAGTTCCTGCCCTCACACCCTCTGCCCATGGGCATCTGGAGCCCTGTGCACAGGCTTTGGGGCGGGCTGGGAGAGTGACCCCGCGGGGGAGCAGCCCGGGAGGAGGAGGGGGCCTCTGCCCGGCCCCCAGCCCCTATTAAAATGTTAGACACAGACCTCCAAGTCAAAAGGCAGGGCGACAGACGGCCCTTTCACAGGGCCTGCTGCTCCCCACAAAAGGGGGGTTTCCAAGGGAGGGGGGCAGGAATGCAGGCTGCGGCCGGAGGGCAGAGCCGCCACCATTGTCCCTGCTCCCTCGGCGAGGGCGTCATGTTGACACAGGGATTTCTGCCGGCAAAAGGTGTCGGAGGCAGAGGCTTCCCTCCCTCCCTCGCCGTTTCCTTGGTTAAACTCAGCAGCAACAGAAATCCCGGGATACAGATCCTGGAAGCTGATACCCGTCTGCTCGGTGGTGCTTTACGTCCCTCGGCACATGGTTTTCAAGTGGGCAAGGGTTTTGTTGCTAAAAACTGGTTTTGGGAGCTTTGCAGCTTCGTGGCCATGAGCTTGGGGGGGAGCTGGATCCATCACTGTCTGGCCATTGCTACCTCTGCCCACTCCCCATCCCACTGAAACATCCGTGGCAGGAATTGCTCTGGCTGTCGGTTGGCTTTGTGCCGCAGGGGCACCCGTGTGCTCTGCTAAACCCCCCTCTCCTCTTTGTTTATAAATATTGGAGCTAAATTTAGCTTGTTTAAACTTTTGGTGGCTGTTCAGATCCTAATCGTAGGTTTTATGTTCAGGATTAGAAGAGTGGGATGGTGGGGTCACGCGTGGGAGTTTTCCATATTTGGCTCTTGGGCTGCACGGTGTTTAGCCAAGACTTGGTTTGAGGGGGAAAGGGGGAAAAAAGAAGAGTTCATCATTGCTTGGAGAGGTGACACCAGAGCTGTGTGTGAGCTAGAGCCCCAGAAACACAGCTCTGTGAATTCACCCTGCACGGGCAGCAAGTGTGGGCAGTGCTGGGTCCAGAGTGAGGAAAAACAGGCATTTACCCCAAAAGGGGTGGGGAAGGGAGAATGGCCTCAGGCCACCCAACAGTGCTGGGCCGAGGGGCAGCCCGGGGAGGTGGAAATTCCTCATTTCCCCCAAATTCTGAGTTTTCCTTTTGCTGGCTCAAAGAATGAAGCAGTTTTAAAGGGATAAAGTTTACAAATGAGAAATCAGAGCAGAGAGCAGTTGCAGGGAGTGCTCTCAGATGGCACATGCGCCAGGCAGCACTGCAGAAGAGGGTAAGAGTTGGGTGCCGTACGGGTGTCTGATGGGCATACGGGACACTGTGGGCACTTGTTGGAGGAACTGCCCCGGAAAAGTCACCCCTGTCCTATGGATGGGTGGTGGGATCATGTTCTGGCCTCAGCCCAGGCTGTGTTCCCTGGGGATCCTCTACTGGAAGCACATCCTTCATGATTGCCCCATAAATGGGCTCCTCCAAGAGAAGGAGCAGGGGCCAGGATGAGCGGAGTGAGCCGAGCTCCCACAAACAATGGGGCTGTGCAGCTTTACACCGGGAGAGGATATAAAAAACATCAACTGGGGAAAACAAATATTTCATAGCAGCCATTGTTGAGGGTGGGAATGAGGCGAGTTTTGTCTTGGGCTCTTCCTTCGACATCTTTCATGTTTGTTGTGAATGAAGCTCCATTGAAAGGCAGCTCCTTCCCAGGTAGCCAGTTACCACCCAGTGAATAGCCTGGCCACTCTGCTTAGTAATGGGATTATATTGTTTTTCATTACAATGTGAACTTTGATTCCCAAACTATCCTGACTAATGTCTGCTTAAGAAACAAAGCCATTTTTTTCCTTCTCCCTTCATGCTTGTAGGAGGAGCAGGACTCTAGCATGTTTTTCCCCACTCCTGTCCATGAGCATATCCAGCTTTGGGAATTCCTTTAGCTTCTCTCCAGATGAAAGTCTGGATCTTAAAATCTCAATTAGATGGCTTGGGCTAGGTCAAAAATGAAATGGAACAAGAAAAAAAAAAACACATCAAAGACTTGGGATTGCAGTTTTCTTTTTTAATTAAACAAGAGTGGAGATCTGCTCCTGCTTTATTAACCTGATGTCACTTGGAGTAACCTGCTGCTTTGCCAACCACCTCCCTGTGTGAAACTCTGCTTTTTTCCCAGGCTGGTGTCCCAGAGTGTTTAATAAAGCAGGACTGGATAGAAGTGTTTAAAAAAACCACCAGTTTGGTCTCGTGCTGGGTTTTGGTGCTGGGAGCCACATCGTGGCTGCTGGAGGTTTCTGTGGGGCCGTGCTGGCGCCAGGGAACTTTGGGGTGCATCACCCAGTTGGAGTGCCCCACATGGGTCTACCTTCATGCCTTGGCTCTCCTGGGAGCTGTGGCAAAGCCTTTGGTTTCTTAATGACTGTGTGTGCCAGAAACCACAGAGTGAAGCTGCAGGTGAGGCGCGGTGAGCCCAGCTGTGCCCGCTGCTGCAGGGGGCTCGGGCAGACCCTCAGCCCCTGGCTGCCAGGGCAGAGGGAGCATCCACAGCCCTACAGGCCCCAGGAAGGTCAGGACAGCATCTAAAAATATGCCTTGTCTCCTTATACCCATTTCATTCTGCTGGCTCCAGGTGTGCTGTACCACCCGAGAGGGTGGTGATGCCAGGCCAGGAGCTGAGCGGGAGGTGGGAGCAGAGAGCAGGGTACTGAGCTCTGCTTTTCCAGCAGTACCATTTTCCAGACATTGCCCTGGCTCCAGAGTATGCTCCTGTGCTCAGCAGGGTTTTTCCAAGGCAGGCTGATGCTGCTGGGAAGCCCTCCTGTAGACAGTAGTACACACCTGTTGCTCCGTGCCACGTGGGAGGGGTTCTCGGGGAGGCAATGGAATAAGAATGAATGGAATAAGATGGAGTAAGAAGCAGGTCTGTGCTCTTAGGGGTATGGAGACATATCCCCAAGCACTGTCCCTTTCTCTGGTCGGATTGGAGCCGGGGCAGATCAGGGTTCCCTGGGCTGGCAAACATGTCTTATGGGGAAGGGTGTAACTTCAGGAGAAAGCTGGGGTGTTGGCTTCCAGTCTGTGCCAGGCAGGAAGCCACTGGCACAACTGGAAAGGTGACTCCTGTGCGTGGCTGCCTGATGGAAAGCAGGCTTCCCTACCAGCCGGAGTCTGCAGCTGCTGGGGTGCAGGGGAGGGTGTGGAGCAGGCAGTTGTGGTTCCTGCTGTCAGCCAGAGGGTGACAGTTACCCAGAGAGGTGTGGGGATAACAGGATGGGGTTGTGTCACTGCTCTGCAGCTGGGATCAGCCTGCAGTGGCTGTGGGCTGTCATGCAGCTAAGGGAGACTCTCCTGTGGGTTGTTTTTTCTTCCCTGTTGTTGCCAGCAAATGTGAAATCTGAGTGTCCTGGTCACGTTTGGCCACTTGATTCACTCTGCTGGGTCTGGACCATGTTGGCACAGGTGTCTGCTGGTCACGCAGCATGTGTGCTGGTGCAGAAGGCCATGGGGGTGTGATGGTCCCTCAGGGGGACCCTCTGCACCACACAAAGTCATGGTTGTGGTTCCTGAACCTTCTTTGCACCAGGGCGGCTCTGACAGGGACTCTGAACCTTCTCTGCACCAGGGTGGCTCTGACAGGCTCATCTGAGGTGGTTGTTCCAAGGCACAGCTACCATGGAGCAGAGAGGGGCATCCCCCCAGCCCAGCTTGTTTGGGTAGGGGCTGCTCCCCATGGTGGGAAACCCCAACCCAGGCCCTGGCTTTGCTGCTGCTGCATTAGCCTCAAGTACCCCCAAAATGGGGCTGGAGTAAAGACCTGAGCCTGCTCAGCTTTCCCACGCTGCTCATACCTTGGGGAAAACAACTACAACCGTTTATGCTTCCAGCAGATGAGGGTGAGGAAGAGGTTATGTGATAGCAGAGCAGATAAGAGGCAGCCTGGATATGGGGCCAGGGGCCCAAACGGGGCTCCTCACCAGCCCCCAGCCCCTTCCACAGTGTGGGGCTGTCCCATGAACCTGCCCCACAATGGGATGGGGATGTGGGAAAGCCTTTGCATGTCCAGTGGCCATGCTCCAGCTCACACCTGGTTTCCATTTTGCTTGATGGCTTATTTTGTGCGTTGTAAGCCTGAGGTCGGTTTTGTCTTCAGCCCTGCCATGGTCCCAGGGTCCCTTGGGAGGACGCACTGGGACTGGACAGGAGAGCAGCGGGTGCTGTAAGCTGTGGGGGGCTGCAGGCTGAGCATCCAGAGAGCATCCCCCGTGCACCTCTGAAACACCCCCCAGGCCCCGGGCTGTGCTTGTGCAGGGCTGACACATCCCAAATTTGAACAAAGCCCCCGTGCCGCCATGCGGGAGCCGTGGCAGGGTGGGGTGGGCTGCGGGAGCGCCTGGGTGTCATCTGTGCCGGCCATGGCAGATGGCAGCTTAGCACAGAAAGGAAAACATTAGTCTTGGGTCAGAGGTCACAGAAACATCTGCCTCGGGATGCTTTCAGTGCCCGCATTGCTGCGGAGGGACAAAACCTGTTGCTGGTGGGTTGGAGGAAAAGCCTTGCGCGCTGCGAGCAGGGAGGGAGCGAACAAAGGGCTGGTGGGAGCACACAGCCACACACAGGGAGCACCCAGGGGGATGGCCGTGGGATGGGGGGGACTGGGGTGGGCACCCCAACTGTGCCAGCACTGCAGGGGGGTGCTGGGAGTCACCCTGGCTGGGCAGTGTAGAGCAGAGCTGGAACAGTGGCGTGGCAGCAGAGTTCACAGGCCCTGATACTCCTGCAACTCATTCATGCTTTTGATTATCCGATCTGCCAAGCTGTCCTGGAGCGTTGCTGGAATAGCTGCAGTGTTGGGCCACTGGTTGTAACTCCTTAAGGATGTGCAGCAGACACAACAAATGCGTGTGCTCGTGCTGAGCAGACCCAGATTTGGCCTGGACTCGGTGGTGGGAGCAGGGTGGGAATTTGGGGCCGCTGTTCCCGTTCCCAGGCTGTCCGCCGGGACTTGCTGTCTGACCTTGGACAAGGCCTTCTCCATCACCCTTCACACTGGCCATGAATCATGCTGGAGATTTATGGGTCAGCAGCGTGGTGCATTGTTAATCGCGCCTCCCCCTCACACGGGTGCTCACTCTGGGCCAGCATGGAGGGGGAAGACACATCCCAGCCCTGTGTTGTGGGAAGCCAGCCCCCAGCCTCTGCCTGACCCGCCCTGAAACCAAAAGCCATCAGGATCGACGGCAGCCCCAGACTTTCGGGGGATGTAAATCGGTGTGTTCACCCCTGCAAAGAGCACGTGTAGCATCCCTATCCACAGGGATGGGGACTGACTGCTGTCCCCTATCCAGCCTGGTGCTTCAGTGATGGCCCGGTCCCTCGGTAGAAAACACCCCTGAAGCATAGAGTTGTGAGTCTGGGTGCCGTAATGGTGCTGGGAGAGGGAGCATCGTGCATTGGAGCAGGGCTTGGCCGTGCCGGGATGGGATGCCGTCACCCTCCATTGGGGCAGGTCCGGCCGGAGCGTTTGATGCCTGTTCTTCAGCAGGTTGATGAGTCAACGGAAACAGTTCTCAGCCGCGCTCGGGGGATGGAGAGACACCGGTATTTTTAGCCATTCCTGCCCGGGTTGGGAACAGGGTGTACGTCACACATGGAGCTGGGAGTGTGACCACACTGGCCTCTCTGGGGGTTTCACAGAGGCTCCGCAGGACACCCCGGGGAGCTTGGCCACAGTTCACCGCCTCAAAGCCACTTTCTAATGGCCCTTCTGAGCTGTTTTGATCCTGGAGCACCCGCCCTGTCCTCTGCCAACACATATATCTATAATTAAAGCATAGCTTTAATGTCTCATATACTAATTTCCATAAGCTGCTTGGGGTTTGGTTTGGGTAGCCCTCTCTTGGGAAATGCCCAAGGAAAAACCACAGAGTGATCTTCACCCAGCTGAGCCTGTGGGGATATCGCATCCTCCATGTCTGCTCCCCTGGCAGCCCTGACACCACCACATGTTTCTTACAGAAAATAAAGCTCAACATCCTGGGCTGAGCTTTAGGAGAGGTTTTTAGACCCTGGAGAAATAGGTGAACTCACAATGAGGTTGCAGCATGGCTGGGAGCTGAACCTGGCTCTGCTGAATCCAGCCTTTCCAGACCTGGGAAAATTGAAAAATAACTGCATCTTGAACTGTCCTGATTCTTCACCTGGTTTTTGATCTCTTGCTTTGCATGCGAGACTTGTCTCCAGGCTTTCCTCCACAGCCAGGACTCTCTAAAGCTGCTGCGGTCATTGGGCTTTGAAATGCAGCTCCAGAGTCTCCATCTGTGAGTGAGCTCCAGGACCTGTGAGAAGAGGGAACAGCAGAATTCGTCCCATGGCTTCATCCACAGCTGGCAATATGCTCTTCCCTGACTGTCTCAGACTTGCTGTTGCAGACGTGGGCAGGAATAGCATCGTTCTGTGCAGGAGCACCTGCAGATGGTGTGGCACCAGTGTGGAAGCTGCCGGGTGTGAGGGAGGAGGATGTCCTGGGCGCTGCCTTGGAAAAGAAACTAAGATGATTTAGAAACGTGGAAGGATTTGAGAGGGCTTCCCGAGCTGGGAGCTGGTGTGTGCAATGGGTATGTGAGGTTGGCATTGTGATTCAGGAATCACCAGGCATCCACAGAGGGTCCGTGTTGTGCAGCCTCAATGCAAACTCCTCCGTGACTGCTGGAGTTTAAGGGTGCCTGTGTTGTACTGCTTTTTTTCTGAAGAGTTGCTGGAAATACTCCCATTTCTGTGAGGAGAAATGTGGTGCATGAGCGTTCCCCAGTCCTGGTCCGTGTGTGCCCATTGCTGAGCTCAGCCCTTCCGTGTCAAACCCTTCCCTGCCATCTGCTGCACCCTCCTCACTTTTGGAGCTGATTGTGGCCATAAATCAGCTCTTAACACAAACAAACAGAAATTAATTTTAAAACAATCTACCAACTCTGTGAAACTTGAGGGGTTTCCTGAAGCAAAAGCCTGGAAATCACCTGGGCAGCCCAGCCAGGTGTGAGGCAGCCCCCAGCCCGGGCACTGCCAGTGACCTCAACCCTCCTGTGTCTTCAGGCAGGGGCTTCCCTTGCCCCTCAGAATTCTCCCTCCAATCGCTAATTAACCTCCTGGCTAATAACCATGCCCAGATTTGGGCTGGGCTCTGCTCTGGCATCCCATCCATGAACTCATTCCTGCGCTGAAATTGGAAATGGTCCGAAAACTAATTGGGTGGGAGGGTGTTGGGCTGCGTGTCCCCCTCCCTGACCTCATGGCGCAGGAGCCCCAATCCCAGAGATAACCCTGCTGGCCATCTGCCTTGGCGCGGGATGCAGAGCATCACCTCCTGGTCCCAGAGCATCCCAGAGCATCATCTCGCACTCTGGCTGTCCACGGCAGCACTGCCGTGGCACTTCCCGCGCTGCCATCGCAGCTCTTTGTCCAGTATCAAATCTTTTTTTTTTTCCTTTCCCTCCTTACTCAATTTTTTTTTTCCACCTTTTCCTCCCATTGGAGAATCCTGTGACGCTTCCCCTAGCCCGCCAGCCACCGCGAGAGAGAGCCCGGAGGATTGTTTTAAGAAAAAAAGCGTGTGTGGTGGTGCGGGGAGGCGGGAGAGCGGGGATTTTAACAGATGACTGCACACCCGAGCAGTTTGCCGGCGTCGTGCCTGTGCTGCCCGCCTGGGCCCCGCACAAAGAGCCCTCTCAGGCAGCCACGGCCCCAACCTCCCCGTTCCCCCGCGCGGGGCCGTGGCTCAGCCACCCAGAAGCGCCGTCGCCCCACGGCCGTGGCGCCCTGGGCTCGAAGCCGCCAGCGAGCCGGGCATCGTCCGCGGGCGCCGGCAGCTGCTCTGCCTCATTAGGATGCACACCTGCTCCCCGCCGCCCTTTGTGTGCCGAGCAGATGCCCTGATTTATTATTATACACATTTTCTTTTTCATTTGGCCTGGATAATGCCGTCTCATTAACTCAAAATGTCTCCGAATCCTGACAAATTCTCACACAATCCCCAACAATGAAATCAGAATTGGGTTGTTAAAAAAAAAAAAAGTAGGGGAAGAGGAGAGGGGGAGCAGGGCCGAAACGTGGTCCTGCATGGTGCAGCAAAGCATGGTGGCTCCGGGCTGGGGTGGCTGAGGGTGGGGGTTCGCTGGTTGTGTGTCACTGGAGGAGTCCCATATTCATGTTTTGGGGTTTGCAGGTCAGTGCTGTGCTCTGCAGTGTCCCCCAGGACCCCCTTGCTCGCTCCCCTGCCATGTGAGCCTTGGAGGTCATGCATGAGGCCTGGGGACATTGTGTCCCACCAGCTCTGATGGCAACAGGTGTGAGCACGTGGTGCCCTGAGCCCCAACCCACCAAAGCACAGTGGGGACCGCAGTCCCCCAGTGCCCAGGTGCTGTCACCTTCCCCACCCATCACCTACAGCAGGGGTTGCCTTACCCCAACCTCATGGCCATGCATGCAGCATCCCAGATCTATTTCAGCTCTCAAGGCCTCTGGTAGAAGCCCGTGAGCTGAGCGTGGTGTGCCCTGTGCTGCTGTGGTGGCATTGCCATCACGGGGTGGGACAGCAGTGTGCCAGCACTGTGTCATTCCTCCCATGCCCTTCTCACCATGGCTGCTTGGCACAGCCCAGCCAGGGCAGAATATCCCCTTTGGAAGCAGTGTAAAATGAGCAGGGCTTGTTGGGGACAGAACGTGTCATAGTGTGTTGCAGACATGATACAAGTGATGCCACGCAGGAGGGTTTGTGCCTCATTCCTGGGATCTTTTGGTGTCAGGTGCACAGCTTTGCTCCAACTTCCCTTTCCCAAGGGGCACCTTCCCCTTTCCGCGTGGTCCTGCCAGCCCCGCTGGGATGGCTGGTGAGATTTGACCATGGGGCATGTCCCTGTTTCCAGCCCCAGTTGTGCACCATGTGTTCCTTGTGCCTCGGTTTTCTCTTCAGTGAGGAGAGGGGAGGCAAAAAAAACCCCACTGTGATGAGACATAGGATGCCAGCACCGCGGCTGCGGTTCTGCAAGTCGGCGCAGGCCCCTCGATGGGGGACGCCTTTGTTCCCAGCACCTCTTTCATCTTCTTCTTCCCAGCCCAGAGCAGTCAGGGCAGAGCCCTGCCGCTGCCAAACCCGACGTGCAGGGATGCGGCTCAGGGTTGAGCCGGTCCCGGGGCCCGCCCGGGTGCCCCCCGGCCCCTCGAGACGATCCCACTGACAGCGTGTCTCTCCCCCCTGCCAGGTGTAGCGGTGCCTACGTGGGCGAGCGGTGCCAGCTGCCCAACCCCTGCCTGAGCTCCCCTTGCAAGAACGCCGGCACCTGCACCGCGGTGGTGCGCGGCGTCACCGTGGATTACACCTGCGCCTGCCGCCTGGGCTTCACCGACGAGCTGTGCCTGACGCCCCGCGACAACGTCTGCCTCAGCAACCCCTGCCGGAACGGAGGCACCTGCGACCTGCTGACACTCAGCGAGTACAAGTGCCGCTGCCCGCCCGGGTGGTCAGGTGAGGGGTGTCACCGCACGGCGTGGGGACACAGCTGGCGGGACAGGGATGCCTTGAAGTAGGGGTTGCTCCTGGAAAAGCCTCATGGATGGAGAACTGCCTGTGATTTTGGCTTCCTCCAGTGCTGGGGGAGTGAGTCTGCAACTCAGGGGGCCCCTGAGTTGGGGTTTCGGAGGGTCCCATGCAGTGTTTTACGGGGGCTGAGGTGGGGGGAATTAGTTACAACCACTCCCAGATCCGGGTCTGCACCCCAGCACAGATCGCTGCCACCAAGAGCCTGAGCTGCAATTTGCATCCTCATCATCCCTTCCCTGCCCTCCTCAGGCAAAACCTGCCAGCAGGCTGACCCCTGTGCCTCCAACCCCTGTGCCAACGGGGGCCAGTGCGTGCCCTTTGAAGCCCACTACATCTGCCGCTGCACTGCTGGCTTCCACGGGGCCAACTGCAAGCAGGATGTCAACGAGTGCAACATCTCGCCGCCCGTCTGCAAGAACGGGGGGAGCTGCACCAACGAGGTGGGCACCTACCAGTGCTCCTGCAAGCCAGCATACACCGGGCAGAACTGCGAGCACCTCTATGTGCCCTGCAACCCCTCGCCCTGCCAGAATGGGGGCACCTGCCGCCAGATTGGAGACACCACCTACGACTGCACCTGCCTGCCAGGTAGGGCCTGCCTCTGAGGGGGAGGAAAGGGGTTGGGGACCCTCTTGCAGCTCCTGTGTCCCCCTTAAGTGAGCAGTGCTCGATCTTCCCATGAGTTATGACTCTGGGAGGGACAAACCTGTGGGTTCGTTGTGCCACGTGCCTTTGGGAAGATGCTGGGGAGGGATGCCTGAGGAAGAGAGGTCATCTGGGGGCTTTTTATACTTGGTGCTTCACCAAAATAGCTCTTCTAAAACAACTGTTTGAGCAGAGGCCCCTGTGCGGATGCTCATATTCTAGAATAAGAGTGCCTTTTTCCGCTTTAGCTTAATCCACTTCCAGAGTGGAATAATTAGCCCGGAATAGCTATTTTGGAAAGTTTCCCGAGTGCAAATGGAGTTGGGGAAGGAAGACCCTCTCTGTGCTCGCTGCTGCTCCCTCTGGCAAGTGTCAGAGCAGCCCAGCAGGATTACAGCCTCTGGCATGAAGGGCTCTTGTGAGGGAGCCGCCGGGTGGGGGCTGTCCTGGGAGCTCAGCACCCTGAGAAGGATGGTGGCAGCCTGGAATGGAACTTGGCACCTTTCAAGTCAGAGGGAAGAACAGCAGCTGTGAAAGGGCCCCTGACCCCAGCAAGCCCTTTCACTTCTGCCCTCAGACAGTGGTTTCATAGTGCAGGGAACAGAAGGAGCTGAGCAACCCTGTGTTCTGCCCATCCCTGGGTCAGCTGGAGAAACCAAGCAGTGGAGTTTCAGCCCAGGCTGGGTTGTGTTTGCCAGGGCAAGTGCCATTTCTCACCCAGGCCAGCCACACTGGCCACCTGTGGCAGATGTGCAGAGGACACGTCCTCCCTCTCCCTGGGAAGAAAGCTGTGGGCAGCTGCCTGAGGAGTCTCTTGTGGGATTGCTTTGATCCTCTGGTCACCTGTAGCCCCGCAGGGCCAGGGCAGGGCGAAGGCACCTTCTGGTGCTCCAGCTTCCCTCCCTGTAGCTCCCGCCCCATCTCCACTGGGGACACAGTATCAGGATGGGGATGGGGTGTCCCAGACAGCACAGATGTACCCACATCCTGCTGGCAGCCCAGCCCAGTGCTCAGGGGAAGATCCCTGTGAGGAGTTTGGGGCATCTTGTCTTGATCTCTGACACAGGCTTAGAGGTTCAATCCCCTTCCCTAAGCTTTTGGCTGCAGTAACTCAGGAATCTCATTAATCGTCCAGAATACTGAGGGCCCTGCAGGATCTCCTGCTCACCCATGCTGGAGCAAAGCTCCTGTCCTTAGGGGCAGTGAGGTGTGGGGCTGACCATGCAGGCAGTGCCAGGAAGGAAGCCTTTCTTTCCTGGATGAGCTCCCAGGGGCGATGCTTTGTTGGAGCAGCTCCGAGCCCTGTCCCGTCGGAGCAGCACTGCTGCAGGGATGGGCAGGTGGAGGTGGCAGGAGGAGTCGTGCTGGCCCTGCCCTGCTGTTCTGCTGACAAGGCACTTTCCCTGAGCAGCCCAGGCGTTGGGCACAGTGGGGTGAGGCATAGCCCTGGGGGAGCATCCCTGCTCCCGGGAGGATTGGCTCTTCCACGCCCAGCTGCGGCTCTGTGGGCTGCTTCCAGGAGATTTGCATCCTGCATGAGCTGGTTCGCCTCCTGTGGGGTGGCACAGCCCTGCTCTGGGGATCTTGGGGAGTCCCTCGGCACCTCCACCATCCCACATAGATCACTGCAAGAGCTGCACTGGCCATGGGCAGAGGCAGGAGGGATGGGGGGCTGTTCCTCATGATAAGGGGTGATTGATATGCTGGTATGTGGTGCAGCAGACCCGGAACAATGACCCCTTTTCATTCCCGAAGAGGCCTGGCCATACCGGGTTTCTTCAAGTTAAACTAAACTCGGCTGCTTTATCGTGCCATTGCTGTAGAATGTAACCCTGAGTTTAAAGTAATTGCAGTGCTAATTACTCATTCGGATGGTTCAAAATGAGTTAATCCTGGTATCTAGGACATTGCCAGTTAGTGCTGCTCAGTCTCAGCCCAGCTGCTTAAAAATGAGGTGTAAATCAATGTTATCTGCTCTGGGCTCCTACCAGCAATCATAAAAATCTGTGGCTGCTCACCGAGTGATGGGGCTGAAGAGAGGAAAGCAGGGAAAGAAGGAGAGGAAAGCCCCCATCTGGGCCAGGGTCTGGGATCCCATAGAGCATGAGTCTGGGCACCTGTTCCTTACCTGTGTACATGACATTTTGAGCTGTCTGCATGAGGAGCAGCCTGGTCTGGAGCTGAAAAATGTCCTGGGGAGTTTGGGGAGCTGCAATGGACACTGGCACTGTGGAGAACTGATGTGGGCTGGCACTGCCATCCCGAACCCCCAGCTCCTGGACAGCAGCTGGGTCAGGGGCCTTGGGGGCCATACAGTAAATGCAGCTCTTAACACAAATGTTGGTCAGAGAGGGATGGTGGCTTGGCAAATGCCCTGAGAAGGACCTGGCTGCTTTGTTTCTGGTGGAGAGGCTGGGGGCAGCAGGGTTTCCATGAGTGCTGTGCTATCAGGTGGACGTGATAACAAACCCAAGTAGCCGAGCTCCCCATGCAAGAGGTGGGCTGGGATGAGCCCAGTGCCCTGTGGGGCGTTGGCTCACCCTGGCAGGGACTTGGATCCTCCTCCAGGGCAATCACTGCTGCTGAGGCTCTTTACAAGTGAAATTAAAAGATGGTGATTCAGCACTGGCTGCCACCAGCCTTCATGGAAGCAGCGCTGGTTCATTCTGGCTATGCTGTGGAGTCACATCCTCTGCTGCTTGGGGCAAGTGTCTCCAGACCTGGGGGTCTGGCAGAACCAGCCCCTGGCAGAGGTGGAATAGGGATGGGGATGAACCCAGGCAGCTGCTTCAAAGCTGGGTTGGGAGCACCTGGCACATGCTCTGCACCTGATAATGAACAACCTGCTTTTGGTTGGGTGGTGGGAGGTGAGGTGGTGGCACAGCCAGTTGGTCATTTGGCATCACAGCAGACATCTCCTCTGTGCAGGGTTCACGGGCCAGAACTGTGAGGAAAACATCAATGACTGTCCAGGCAACAACTGCAAGAATGGAGGCACCTGTGTGGATGGTGTTAACACCTACAACTGCCAGTGCCCACCTGAGTGGACAGGTAATGCAGGGAGGTGAGGGTGGCACAGGGCTGGGCTGGGAGAACAGATCCTGCCTCAGGCAGTGACAAGGACTGGGTGGGCAGAACTGTCCTGTTTACAGAGCCTGCGGGAGCGGGGCAGTGCCAGCTTCCTGCAGGTGCCATGTCCCCTGGCAGGTCAGTACTGCACTGAGGACGTGGACGAGTGCCAGCTGATGCCCAATGCCTGCCAGAACGGTGGCACCTGCCACAACAACCACGGTGGCTACAACTGTGTCTGTGTCAATGGCTGGACGGGCGAGGACTGCAGCGAGAACATCGATGACTGTGCCATGGCTGCCTGCTTCCACGGGGCCACCTGCCACGACCGGGTGGCCTCCTTCTACTGCGAGTGTCCCCACGGCCGCACAGGTGATGCCCTGTCCCACTTGTCCCCTGCCCGCAGTGCAAGGTGGCAGCTCCCTGAATGTCCCCTGGCTCCTTGCTGAGGTCTTGCTTCACAATGACTTGTGTGCCCAACACCCTTGACGTGCGCCTGCCTTTCGCTGCCCAGGTTTGCTGTGCCACCTGGATGACGCCTGCATCAGCAACCCCTGCAATGAGGGCTCCAACTGCGACACCAACCCCGTGAATGGCAAAGCCATCTGCACGTGTCCCTCAGGGTACATGGGGCCGGCCTGCAACCAGGACGTGGATGAGTGCTCACTGGGTGAGTGCTGGTGCTGAACTCACAGGGAGCGGCTGGGGAAGGTGCTGGTGCAGCCAGGAGCATGTCCTGTGAGCTGTGCTTGTGTGTTGCAGGAGCCAACCCATGTGAGCACGCAGGGAAGTGCATCAACACCCAAGGGTCCTTCCAGTGCCAGTGTCTGCAGGGCTACTCAGGCCCTCGCTGTGAGATTGATGTCAATGAGTGTCTCTCCAACCCCTGCCAGAATGATGCCACCTGCCTGGACCAGATCGGGGAGTTCCAGTGCATCTGCATGCCTGGTGGGTGGCCAGCTCTGAGGATCCCTGCCACGGTGCTGGGCGTGAGCAGTGGGAGGGTTCTGGGTGCCCCTGAGCGTCAGCACGATGCTGGGTTGGGTGAACAGCCCCTGGGGACAGCACCAAAATGAAAGACCTTGGTAAAGATTGTATGGTCTCCCACAGTGGTGGGGGGACAGGAGATGAGAGCTGGGCACCATCAGCCCTTCACTGGACTCCTCTTGCCAACCTTGCTGGCTTGGATCAAGCCAAGGCATGGAGATCTGGGCTGGACAACCATGGAGCAGCTTGTGTTTCAGGTCCCACTATCTGTAGAACAGCTGCTGAGCTGCCTTTTAAAGAAGGGATGACCAGGTGTGCCCAGGTGTACCCCACCCATCCTGCGTGTTGTGCCCACCCCAAGCTGTGGTGCTGATGGTTCTGGGTCTCTTGGCAGGTTATGAGGGGGTTTACTGTGAGATCAACACGGATGAGTGTGCCAGCAGCCCCTGCCTGCACAATGGCAACTGCCTCGACAAGATCAACGAGTTCCACTGCGAGTGCCCCACTGGTACGTGGCATAAAATCCCACTGCCATCATGGCAGAAACAAAGCCAGAATGCGTCCTGGCTCAAGCCAAGAAGGGACCAAAGATGGGCTCCTTAAACTTCAGAGCCCTCTGAAACAGGGAGAGGGTAACGAGCACCTCTCCGTGCTCTTGGAGAGAGGTTCCTCCACTGCAGTGAGGGGCTGAGCCCCACGCAGGCAACGCTGCTCTAGCTCAGGCCCATGGGAGAGGGGAAGGAGGATTAAACCCCACGGCTTTGCACTTGAAAAGGCCCCTCTTTGGGAAGGAGGGCCGGGGGCCGGGGGGGGGCTGCACCAGCAGCTTTGAATGCGGTGTCAAAGTCACAGGGTGGAGCGGAGAATGGGGAGACGGTTAATCTGTGAAAGGAGGTTTTGAAGTTCAGAGACTTTGCTCCTCTAGAGATGTAAATAAGATGCTCTCAATGGTGGGTCGCAGCCCCGCATTCAGGGCCCCCAGCAGCCGTCCCCATAGAAACCCGGCGCCCCGGCCGGGATGCGGGGGGCCCGGCGGGAGCTGCCCGGCGGCGGGGGAGGCTGGCGGGTCCGGCCGCTGCGCAGGGACGTGACTTCTCCCTCCATTCCAGGCTTCAATGGGCACCTGTGCCAGTTCGACATCGATGAGTGCGCCAGCACCCCCTGCAAGAACGGCGCCAAGTGTGTGGATGGCCCCAACACCTACAGCTGCGAGTGCACTGAAGGTGAGGGGATCCCATGTGCTGTGGGGCTCCAGGTGTCCTGCCCCACTGGGCAGGAACAAGCCACCTTCTTCCTTCTGGTGTGCTGTAAAACCACACTGATGAGTTATGAAGTGCCCACCTCTCCAAGCACCTGCTGTGGGGATGGTCCCCAAAGCTTCCATCAGTGGGGTCGGTCCCTGCTGATGTGACTCCCACGGGGCAGGACTGTCCCTGTCCCAGGTGTCAGTGGAGCAAGTTGAGTGCCAGTGCTCGCCAGCCCCAGAACCAGGTGTAAGAGCCCAGCACTCGCTAGGTGTGGCCCCGCAGCAGCCGTCCTGCCGTGGTCCCGGCCTCGGTGGCGGGCGGCAGCAAGGGGGAAGGCAGGAAGGAAGGGATAAAGTTGCCTCTATGGGGACGCAAGGTGCAGGGCCGTGGGGGCTCACCGACCGAAACCCAAGGAGCAGTTGCACAAAATGATGACTTGAGCCCTGGTGGCAAACAGTGGCTCTTTTGTGGAGCAGCTCCCGCCAGAAATCTTCCAGCTGAATGGCCTCTAATTAGTGTCTTGCTAATGCCAAGCCCCGATGAAAAGCTGCTATGTGGGCTTGGCGGGGTCTAGTCAAAGCTGTACTTTGTCCTCGGCTCTCCACCCCCAAACCCGGCGGGGAGGGAGCCGGCCAGGAGAATAGGATCTGCCGGGGGGGTTATTATTCGGGGGTGCTTGCGGCCGGCCCCCCCCATGCGCTCCGGGACGAGCTGCAGGCGAGCGCGGGGCCCTCTCCTGAGCCGAGGAGGCTTAATGCAGGTCATTGTGCACCCCGGGACAAAGCCCCCTAGCCGGGGTCCCACTGGCATGTTGGGGTGCTCCCTGCCCACACCCCACTCCTGGGGATCCCAGGGCTCATGGCAGGGCAGGTGGGACGGTAAAGCCACTCCGGTGCGTTACGTCACCTGTGACCAGGGTGGGAAGGAGTGTCCCTCATCTTCATCCCATGTGCCCCATCCTCACCCTGTGTCCATCCTGTTGTGGCAGGTTTCACAGGTGCTCACTGTGAGATTGACATTGATGAGTGTGACCCCGACCCGTGTCACTACGGGACATGCAAGGACAGCATCGCCTCCTTCACCTGCCTCTGCCAACCCGGCTACACGGGCCACCGCTGTGACATCAATATCAACGAGTGCCAGAGCCAGCCCTGCAAAAATGGGGGGACCTGCCAGGACAGGAACAACGCCTACAACTGCATCTGCCTCAAAGGGACCACGGGTGAGCGGGAGGGAACCCCCAGGGCTCCATGCAGGTCGGCTGTGCCGGTGCAGCACCCTGGTCCCATCCTCATCCTGGGGCAGGTTGGCCCTGGGCCGCCGACAGCAGCCGCCCTGGTGCTGGGGCTGGCCTGGGGCGTCCTGGGTGAGGGCGAGTTCTCCCGGTTTGGTGCCTGGCTCTGGCAGGAACCGCACCCCAGCCGGGAGCCGGGGAGCTGCTCATGGCTTTGTTGTGGAGCAGCGGCAGCGGTCGGGGCCAACGGGCTTCGTTTTGCTACAGCAGTGGGACCAGGACCCCCTAACAACACCCCTCTCCTCTCCAGGACCCAACTGTGAGATCAACCTGGACGACTGTGCCAGCAACCCCTGCGACTCTGGCAAGTGCATCGACAAGATCAATGGCTATGAGTGCACCTGCGAGCCGGGGTACACAGGTGAGAGCAGGGCATTGCAGCCCCCACCACGCCCTCAGGACCTGCAGCTAGTGGTGCCCCATGTAACCAGGGGGAGGGTGCAATCAGGAGGGGGGATGCTGCCATCCCACTTGCAGAAGGTTTTGCACCCTCCAGTGCTCCTGCTTGTTCAGGAGGGTGACCCTGGCTCAGACTGAAATCAAAGGGGTGTCTGGTGCCGCGAATTCGACTCCCGCTGCGCCCACTCCCATGGGTATCAGGTTGCTGCCTTGTCCGACTGGTTTGTTTGATCGCTGCTGGAAATGGTGGAGGGCTTTGATGGGAGCAGCCCCCGCCGCTCCCCGCTCGCACGGCCCCTTGTCCTCGGGCCCGCCGGGAGCCGAAATAAAGCCTGGCTTTGTCAGCCACGGCAGGTAGGGTTACAGGCTGAAACTGCCTCCCTTCGGTATTGCCTCCTGGACCAAAGGAGTCCAGGGCACGGCCTCTTCCCAGTCACATTTAATTAAGCCAGGCAGGCGATGCAGGGTGTGAAGTCACCCTGCCTGCAGGGCAGCCCGCTCCTCTGTGGCCAGCACACGTGTGTCCAGAGATCCAAGATCCCAGACGAGGCAGTGTGCACGCCCAAGCCATGCCGTGCATCCTGAGGAGTAACTTTCCCCTCACTTCCCCTTTCCCAGGGCGCATGTGCAACATCAACATCGATGAGTGCGCCAGCAACCCCTGCCACAACGGGGGCACGTGCAAGGATGGCATCAATGGCTTCACCTGCCTCTGTCCTGAGGGCTTCCATGACCCCAAGTGCCTGTCCGAAGTGAACGAGTGCAACAGTAACCCCTGCATCCATGGGAAGTGCCATGATGGATTGAATGGGTAGGTTGGAAGGCATGGGGGCTGCTGGAGGGTTGCGGGGACCAAAGGGACACCCAGCAAAGTCAGGGCTAGAGGAGGGCAAGCATCTGTCCCCCAAGTCAGTGCTTGTCCATGCTCTGTGCCCATGCTGTGGGATATTGCCCTGCAGGGGCAGTTAAGGGCCAGGATTTGCTGGGGAAATGGTGGCTGGTGTAGCCTGGAGAGCCAGGCTGGACCAGATCTTTATGCCCCAATTTTTCCCCAAAGCTACAAGTGTGACTGTGACCCAGGCTGGAGTGGGACCAACTGTGACATTAACAATAATGAGTGTGAATCCAATCCCTGCATGAACGGTGGCACCTGCAAGGACATGACCAGTGGCTACATCTGCACCTGCAGGGAGGGCTTCAGCGGTAAGGGGGATTAGACTGGGTATTTGGAAAAGATTCTTCTATGGAAATAGTGATCAGGCACTGGAACAGGCTGCCCAGGGAAGTGGTGGAGTCACCATGCCTGGAACTGTTCAAAAGGCATGTGAATGTGGCACTTGGGGACATGGTTTAGTGGTGAATGTGGTGGTGCTGGTTGAACTCAATGACCTTTAGAGGGCTTTTCCAGCCTTAACAATTCTGTGATTCCATGATTCTAAGGGTGCAGCCAGGGATGCTGCCCCATTGCCCCCCATACTGGTGCTTGGGTGGGAGCTGTGGGTAGGCATTCCCATGATGCTGGGTAGGCTGGAGGCTTCACTGTAGGGATGATGGAGCCCCAGATCTGTCTGGGAGCTGTGGCAATGCAGCCAGCCTGGGGACCTTCCATGGAGTTTGGGCACTCCTGGCTGGAGCTGAGCACAGGATGCTTTTCCAGCGCAATGGGTGGGCTGTTGCCATTGTCACCACATCCCCACTGTACCCTCAGCCCCCTCCCACTAGGACATGCTCCTCCAGCACAGCTGGTTTTATCTATTTTTCTTAACACAGGCCCCAACTGCCAGACCAATATCAATGAATGTGCTTCCAACCCGTGCCTGAACCAGGGCACGTGCATCGATGACGTCGCTGGCTACACCTGCAACTGCCTCCTGCCCTACACAGGTGAGGGGAGCACCCCGTGCCCCACCACGGCTCTGGGGGGTCTTCTGCTTCACGTGTAACACCACACTGGCCCCTCTGAACATGCAACAAGCCAGCACCAAGCACAGAGGCTTCCCTCGTGCTGCCCTGCCATGGGGCTGCCCGCGGCCATGGCTCCACCTCCCCTCTCCACAGTGCAGCTGGAGGAAATTTGGAGGAGCTTTGGGAAGCTGCCAGAACACAGCTTCCTTCCTCCTTATCCTCCTCCTCCTCCTTCTGGAGGGCACCAGGGTGGTGTCTCAGGGGCAGCAGCACCCGGCAGCCGCCCCACTCACACCCCACCGGCCAGGGGGGTCAGCGATGCTGGTGGCCCCATTCTCCAGCCATGATGCTCATGCTGGAAAAAGCGAGCCGAGGCCAAGGGGCTGGGGGATTCTGCTGAGCCAATTCCTGTTTGCCGGCCTCCCGCTTCCGCTCGCGCAGAGCGGCAGCCGGTGCACAATTGCAGGAAGCCCTGAGCAGTTTCCTGCCCTCAGCAGTGGCCATAGAAACCCCTGGGGGGGACGGGGACTGGGCAGGCAGGGAGGGGAAGGCTCTGGAAAATAGCAAAGGCCAGTTCAGGAGATACTGGCTGACAGGGAAGATAAGGGTTCGGAGGGAACGTGTCCCCTGGCTGGATGTAAACAGGAAAAGCAGTGGAGAGGGACCGGGGGAGAGAGAGCAACGGGGAAAAGACACCCCGAGCAGCACTTCCCTGCCAGAGGAAGTGTGCAGTGCTTTAATGCAGCCCAGACTGCCAGGGTTTAAAGGGTTCGTGGGGGACCTGGGGTCATGGGGGACCAGGGATGGAGGAGGCAGCTCCAGCTGGGCTGTCCTGGGATGGTAGGGCAGCCCAGAGTGTCCCCCAGAGCTGGCAGCAGCACAGGGCAGGGGACTGAAGTAGTGGGGTCTTGGGCCACCTGTTGTTTTGGAGGGGGTGTCAGCATGTGCTTGTGCCTCTGCAGGAGCCACCTGTGAGGACGTGCTGGCCCCCTGTGCTGGCAGCCCCTGCAAGAATGGTGGCGAGTGCCAGGAGTCAGAAGACTACAAGAGTTTCTCCTGCAGTTGCCCTCCTGGCTGGCAAGGTATGGGCATGGCCCGTTTGGGATTTCAGCACACCCTGCTCCCCTGAGGGAGGGAAAGGCAGAGGGGAGGGAGTGTGGCCAGGGAGCAGCAGGCAGGGGTTGCCTGCAGGAGCAGCCTTGCACAATGCCAAGCCTCAGGGAGGGTCCTGGCCTGCCCCGTGGCTCAACCAGGCAGCCATTGCCTGCGCCCCTTGGCGAGGGTGGTTTGCTGTGAGGGCTCCTGCCCTGGGCTGAGGGGTGCCCAGGACATCATTGTCATCCCCGGGGCTTTCACCGGCACCTCCAGCCCACAAGGCCCTTGTTCTGCTCCGTCCCCAGGTCAGACCTGCGAGATCGACATCAATGAGTGTGTGAAGAGCCCCTGCCGGAACGGAGCCACGTGCCAGAACACCAACGGGAGCTACCGCTGCGCCTGCAGGACCGGCTTCTCCGGCCGCAACTGCGACACCGACATCGACGACTGCAAGCCCAGTAAGAGCAGGGGCTGCCCCACAGGCCGTGCTCAGCCCAGCCCTGAGCCATCGGCTTCGTTGTCCTTCCTGGAGTTAGGATTTTCCTCCCTGTGCCTGGGCCAGCCGTGGTTGCCACTGTGGCCTGGGTTGTGCTCTGAGCACTGCTTGGGCTTTTGGGCCACATCAAGCACATCCCAGTTGAGCTGTGTCAGTCTAGGGCCAGATGGGAGCTGGAGGAAGGAGACTGGGGGATAATGTGTCCCATATGCACTCCTTGTGCCCAGTCTCCTGGTAGGGCTGGTTTAGCTTTGGCCCAGTCCATGGGCTCAGTCCCATCCCTCCATGCAGCCAGGGAATATGTGTGGGGACAAGGGCTGTGGGGCACTTCTTGGGCTGGACTGCTGCACCATGGCTGAACCCATCTCATCTTCATGTGCACATCCCTCCTCTCCAGACCCATGCCACAATGGTGGCTCCTGCTCTGATGGCATTGGCACGTTCTTCTGCGAGTGCCTGGCTGGTTTCCGTGGGCCCAAATGCGAGGAGGACATCAATGAGTGCGCCAGCAACCCCTGCAAGAACGGGGCCAACTGCACCGACTGTGTAAACAGCTACACCTGCACCTGCCCCTCCGGCTTCAGTGGCATCCACTGCGAGAACAACACACCCGACTGCACGGAAAGGTACAGCCCTACCATGGCTGGGGCAAGGGGCTGAGGTCCCTGAGCTGCCCCATAGCCCCGGGTTGGTCAGTGGGGGCTTTGATATGGACAGCTACCAGTGGTGACTCACTGGGATGTGATGTCTGTTCCCAGCTCCTGCTTCAACGGTGGGACCTGCGTGGATGGCATCAACACCTTCACCTGCGTCTGTCTGCCCGGCTTCACGGGCAGCTACTGTGAGCACAACATCAATGAGTGTGACTCCAAGCCATGCTTGAATGGGGGCACGTGTCAGGACAGCTATGGGACATACAAGTGCACTTGTCCCCAGGGATACACCGGGCTCAACTGCCAGGTAAAGGAACCTTGGGCAGTGCCCATCCATGCATGCTGCTGTGGGGATTGGAGGGTCACTGCAGTCGCTACTCCTGCAGAAGGCCTGCTGGGCCGTGACCCCCATCTCTTGCTCTGCTCCCCCAGAACCTGGTGCGCTGGTGCGACTCCTCTCCCTGCAAAAATGGAGGCAAGTGCTGGCAGACCAACAACCTGTACCGCTGCGAGTGCAACAGCGGGTGGACAGGGCTCTACTGCGACGTCCCCAGTGTCTCCTGCGAGGTGGCTGCCAAGCAGCAAGGTAAGTCCCTGCCATGTGTCTGGACTCACTGGGCCAGGCTGGGGTCCCCAGGTGTCCCCCTTTGCTGTGTGCTGAGCAAGAACGTGCGTAGTTCTCTTGGTGGGGATCTTTGGCATAACCAAAGTGATCTCAAGGGTTGCTGTAATGTGCACCGCCAAGGCTGCAATCCTGGCTGTGATTCCTGGTGGGATGCATGGTGGCCAGGAAGTGATGCATGGGTGTCACCAAGGTCCCTGCATCTCACTCTGCTCTCCCTGACAGGTATCGACGTAGCACATCTCTGCAGGAATTCGGGCCTCTGTGTAGACACTGGCAACACTCACTTCTGCCGCTGCCAAGCTGGCTACACCGGCAGCTACTGTGAGGAGCAGGTGGATGAGTGCTCCCCCAACCCCTGCCAGAATGGAGCCACCTGCACAGACTACCTGGGAGGCTACTCCTGCGAGGTGGGTGCCCTGGGGGGCAGAGATGCCCAAGGAAAAAGTTCCAATTACTTGCTTTCTGCTGCCTGAGATGCTGCCCTGGCTTCAGGCTGGCGCAGTGCTCCTTTACCAAGCTGGAGGCCGGGGTGCTGGCTGTGCTCCTGCAGCCATGTGGGGATCGAGGGAACCTGTCTGATAGTTCCACTCTTCCCTCCTTGCAGTGTGTGGCTGGTTATCATGGAGTTAACTGCTCAGAGGAGATCAATGAGTGCTTGTCCCACCCATGCCAGAACGGAGGAACCTGCATCGATCTCATCAATACCTACAAATGCTCCTGCCCCAGAGGAACCCAAGGTAAATTAATTCCCCAGGCTGGGGCATTAGCGGGCTGAGTGCAGATATCCGTGGATTCTGCTCATTAGCTGCTCGGGTTAGCAGCAGCAAGCGCAGCGGTCGAGGTTGGTGTCTGCTCGCGGGCTTAGCCATCAAGGCCATGCAGCCTTGGCCTTGGCCATGCGGTGCCGCGCCCGTCCTGCCCGAGCTGGGGCTCAGGCTGCCACTGCCGTGGTCAGGCTCAGCCCCTCCGCAGGGGGGCACACACACGGGACCAGCGGGCACCCCGATACTGTTTGATGAGCTGTGTGGGTTGTTCCCCCGTCTCTCTAGGGGTGCACTGTGAGATCAATGTGGATGACTGCAGCCCTTTCTTTGATCCTGTCACCCTGGGGCCCAAGTGCTTTAACAATGGCAAGTGCAAGGATCGGGTAGGGGGCTACAGCTGCATCTGCCCCCCTGGCTTTGTAGGGGAGCGCTGCGAGGGAGACGTCAATGAGTGCCTGTCCAACCCCTGCGACGCCCGCGGCACCCAGAACTGCGTGCAGCGGGTCAATGACTACAAATGCGAGTGCCGACCTGGCTATGCAGGTGAGCACCGTGTCCTCCTGCTCCCAGCCCCTCCCAGGCATCCCCATGCCTTCCTCTGCTCCTCACGCACTCCTCTCCCTCGCAGGCCGTCGCTGTGACACCGTGGTGGACGGGTGTAAAGGCAAACCCTGCAGGAATGGTGGGACGTGTGCTGTTGCCAGCAACACTGGCCGTGGCTTCATCTGCAAATGCCCCCCGGTAGGTACCTGCTCCTCTCCAGCTCTGAGCATGGAGTCTTGTACAGGCCAGGGGTGGTCAGGGGGCCAGTTTAGTCCCTGAGGCTTCTCCAGCTGGGATAGCCAGGGATAAGAGTGGAGGGGAGGGTGCTTTTCTGTGGGTGCTCACTGGCAGGAGGTGTATCTGTACTGGCACACCCTGTGTGCTTGCAAGGACACTGGGATAGGGTCAGGGAGAAGGTGGCTCAGGCCTGCAGGAGCCACACACAGTTCTGTAGGATGGCTCTTGCTTGGTTGACATTATTTGCACCATGTAAAGGTGGAGCAGAGAACTATGGAGAAGATCTTCCTACATTTTGAGGAGATGCTCTACCAGGGTTTACATTCCAGGTTATTCTTACTCATCACTAGTTTTAGACGATGCACCAGAGCCGTGCCCTGATTCCCTGGGTTTGTGCTGAGTTTCCCAGAACACACACGTGTTAGGCTGCTCATAGGACAGCATCAGTGATTCTGACTCCCTCCTTGCTGTCACTTCCCCAGGGATTCGTGGGTGCCACCTGCGAGAATGACTCCCGCACCTGTGGGAACCTGCACTGCCTGAATGGTGGCACCTGCATCTCCATCCACAAGAGCTCCAAGTGCATGTGCACGCCAGCCTTCACGGGCCCCGAGTGCCAGTACCCAGCCAGCAGCCCCTGCACGTCCAACCCCTGCTACAACGGGGGCACCTGCGAGTTCTTCAGCGATGCCTCCCCCTATTACCGCTGCAACTGCCCCGCCAACTTCAACGGCCTCAACTGCCACATCCTTGACTTCGACTTCCAGGGTGGGATCGGGCAGGATATCATCCCACCCAAGATCGAGGAGAAGTGTGAGATCGCGGTGTGCGCGGGGTACGCTGGCAACAAGATCTGTGACGGGAAGTGCAACAACCATGCCTGTGGCTGGGACGGCGGAGACTGCTCCCTCAATTTCAACGATCCCTGGAAGAACTGCTCCCAGTCTCTGCAGTGCTGGAAGTATTTCAACGATGGCAAATGTGATTCCCAGTGCAATAATGCTGGCTGCCTCTACGATGGATTTGACTGCCAGAAATATGAGGGGCAGTGCAAGTAAGTGACTTGCTCACTGACCCTTTTGTTTTATAGATCCCTGTGCTGATTGTCTGGGGGTATTTTCTGGTTGCATCTGCTAAAGCTTCTAGATGCAGACCTATGTTCATTCTCTACATTCTGTTCTGCTGCCTGTGAGCAAGCAACCACGCTTCCCTGTGGTCTCACTGAATTTATATCCACTTGGAAGCTCTCTGGGTTTGGCTCATTTGATGGCTTCCCTGTCCTTGCCTGTATCACTCTGTAGAAGTGAACTCTCCAACTCACAGCAGTAACACAGTGAGTCTCAGGGCAGGGAGACCCCAGATGGAAGAGCAGCCAGGAAACATGATGATGTTAACATCCAAGCATTTCCCAAATGTTGCCTTTGGCAACAGCATGAACTTAATCCCAGATTCCTGGACTAGCTGTGGTCTCAGTAAACTATTCTGTGTCCCCATGTCTTCTCTGAGTCACAATAATTTCTCCTTTTTTCTGGCATCTAAGTTGCAATTTATAGTTTAACAGCTGCCATCTTTCACCTGAATGCTTTGCATGAAACAACTGCTTTCTATGTAAACTGGTTTAGTGTCTATCAGGGTGAAGAATCTTTAAACAAAAGAGAGGTCCTTGTGGACCACCACTGCTTTTCTCAGCAGGTGGGTAATATTTGCAGTGCTTGGTCTAATTCATTCTCCTGCCTTTCCTCTTCTTCCTCCCAGCCCTCTGTATGACCAGTACTGCAAAGATCACTTCTCAGATGGCCACTGCGACCAGGGCTGCAACAACTTTGAGTGCGAATGGGATGGTCTGGACTGTGCAAACAACATGCCAGAGAAGCTGGCAGATGGCACGCTGGTGGTGGTGGTTCTCATCACCCCAGAGAACCTGAAGAACAACTCTTTCAACTTCCTGCGGGAGCTCAGCCGAGTGCTGCACACCAACGTGGTCTTCAAGAAGAACCCCAAGGGAGAGTATATGATCTTCCCATACTATGGCAATGAGGAGGAGCTGAAAAAGCATTACATCAAGAGGTCCACAGAGGACTGGTCAGATATGTCCAGTGCTGTCATCAACAAAGTGAAGAGCAGCCTCTACTCCAGGGCTGGCAGGAGGCAAAAGAGGGAGCTTGATCAGATGGACATCAGAGGGTAAGGGGGACCAGTGGGATCCCTTCGCGCTGAGCAGCACTTGTTTTCTGTGTTGATAATAGTAACATGCTATAAGGGGAAGGATGTAGGCCAGATAATTGTATTTAGAAGTTGCTTTCTGTGTGAACAGAAACCGGATTTTGCTCTCATGTGGGAAAATCGAGGGATCATTCAGGAGTCCCTGATACAATGCTGCGCCGACTCTCACGATTGAAGGAGTCCTGTGCATTGTTGGGAGCCGGGGCTGGGCTGGGTGGGACCTGGAAGCAGAGGTTGGCCTGACCAACTGTCTGACTTCAGGAAGTCATTAAGTTAAGCCTCAGTTTCTCCCTGGGAAATGCTTTCTAGAGCTTTGTTGTAGAACTCAATTACTGCAAACTGTGTTTGGAGATCTTTGGTGTAAACATATAGATCTAACCTGCTCCCTCTCCGTGGGCTTAATCAAAAACCACTGAAAGCAAAGGAGTTAGGGCAGTGCAACTGATGTGAGAACATCTGAAGGCTCCCAAACAGCATTGTTTAAGATACTGTAGTGTCTGGGTAATTTTAAAACATTGTGGAGACTCCCCTCCATTACTGTAGATAGAGAGTTGGATTTCACAATATTCATTGAGGCAAATCCAATAGACCATGAGTGTGAGCTGCAGGGTTTGGGCCACAGGGAAGCAAGGACATGGGTTCCCACCTTCTAATTCCCACTGATGAGGGGGTTAAAGAGGGAAGAAAAATGGGGCTCTTGTGTCTTCTCAGTGTGGTTATTGCTCCCTGTTCCTTATTGACTCCTCTCACACAGATCCATCGTCTACTTGGAAATTGATAACCGCCAGTGCATCCAGTCCTCTTCCCAGTGCTTCCAGAGTGCGACTGATGTGGCAGCATTCCTGGGTGCCTTGGCCTCCCTTGGCAACCTGAACATACCTTACAAAATAGAGGCTGTTAAAAGTAAGTACAGCTTGTCTGCTGGGGAGGAGAAACAACCAAAACTTGACAGCCTTGCCCGAGTTTAGTTGTCTGTCAACCGGCTGCATTTGAACAGAGCCTGGTTTTAACAACCTCACATCCTTTTTTCTGTAAGCCTTTTCCTTTAAAATACAATGCAAAAATAGTTTATTATTTTTTCGTATTCCAGGTTTTATTCCAAAATCATTATCACTCTAAAAGTTATTATAAAAAAAAGAAAAAGAAAACGCAAGCAGCTCCAATCAATCAGTGACATGCAAGGAGTTGAAGTTTGTATCTTGAAAATCCCCCCTAAATCCTTTTGTCTTAACAGCTCAATGCAGGCGCAATGATTTGAAGTTTGCTAATCCTTTTCCTTAAAGGAGAAAAAGTGAAGCTGTCTCCTGGTGCAGGCTGGCTTGTGCAGCCGAGAATTTGCCGATAGTTTGCAATTCTGATTAATAGCGTATAAAATGACCTTATTTTGGGGAGGGGGGGGCTGATTTAGATCAGACGTAGGTACCTCTATTAACTAATTTTCCTTCATTTTCACTCTGTCCCTGGTTTGCTATGCAGCTTAATGTCTCAGCATCTCTTTGTGGCCCATTGTTTTGCAGGTGAAACAGCTGAGCCCGCGACGAACTCCCAGCTGTATCCTATGTACGTGGTGGTGGCTGCACTGGTCTTGCTTGCCTTCATTGGACTGGGAGTACTGGTGTCTCGTAAGCGGCGCAGGGAGCATGGGCAGCTTTGGTTCCCAGAAGGCTTCAAAGTGACAGAGTCGAGCAAGAAGAAGCGACGAGAACCACTCGGGGAGGATTCTGTTGGATTGAAGTGAGTAATTTGCTTGCTGACATGTTAAACACGGTGCAGTGGGGCTGCTTGGGGCTCTGTGAAAGAGCCCATCGGAGTTTTGTTCTCTGGTTCATTGTGTTGGTGTAGCAGGGAGGAGAAAAACCAGGGTTCTTAAGGTTCTGCATGGGGAAAACAACATTCTCAATGGAGGAGGGTTTTAAATGCTTCTTCATCTGTTTGCATTTGGTAAAAAATGAAAGGCAATCTGAGGGGAACCTCCTGGAAATTGCCTGGTTGATTCTTCTTTCAGTTTGTGCATGTATGTGGACATGGTCCATCATGGACAGTTCTTGCAGAGAAGATAACTTTTTGTATGTTTTTTATTTTTTAAAGACCCCTCAAAAATGCTTCAGATGGCACGCTGATGGATGACAACCAAAATGAGTGGGGTGATGAGGAGACCTTGGACACCAAGAAGTTCAGGGTAAGCCCTCTGCCACGCTCCCTTTCTGTGCTGCAGGCAGTCACTGGCTGGGTTTGTCATGGAAGGAGCAGAGTGCTGAGGGAAGCAGGGGAGAAGAGGGACCCTCGGGGGCCCATCTGCGCTGTGCATTGCTGCTCTCAGCTCCTTTGCCTGTGGCAAACACACCTTGGAGACTCATAGAGCTTCCCAGGCTGGAGCTCAGCCTGGCTGTGCTTTGCTGGGTGCTGATTCCCTGCTGTCGTTCCTCAGTTCGAGGAGCAGGCGATGCTGCCGGACACGGATGACCAGACGGATCACAGGCAGTGGACCCAGCAGCACCTGGATGCTGCTGACCTGCGCATCTCCTCCATGGCCCCCACTCCTCCCCAGGGGGAAATCGATGCTGACTGCATGGATGTCAACGTCAGAGGGCCGGGTAAGGTGGACCCCTTTCACTTCTGCACTCAAATCTTCCCTCACCCCTTGCAGAGGAGCAGCCCCAGACAGCCCTGCCTGTTTCTTGCCAGTGTGGAGTCACTGCTACATCTTCTGCATCACACAGTTGCTGTTGTGCTTGATTTAGAGATAGACCTTGTCACATTTTGCTTTCCGTGAGAGCTCTTTTGTTTGATCACTGAGGTGGAAATCAGAGAATACAGAGGAAGCACCTATTAAATCACCCAGGTTATATCTCTGCCACTTGTAGATTCCTCCCCTCCCACCAAACATGTCACAGTCTTCAGGTTTTTAGCTGTATTAATAGTTAATAGGCTTTAAAATTCTTACAAACATTTGGTCTTCCCAGATCTGTGAAATGGTCCTCTGAAATAATGAAGATGCTTACCATACTCAATTTGCCTTGAGCAGCCTTCCTTATAAAGTGCACCTTCCACGGTACAGTGTGCAAGCCAGCAGATGAAATAGGAAAAGCAGTCAGTGATGAGATACCACTAAGGAATTTCAGATCCATATCAGAGGAAGGATATTCGTGTTTGATGTTTAGAACCAGTCAGGAACACAGTCTTGCTGCACTCAAGAGAATAAGCATCTGTCACAGACAGAGCATCTTGCTGAGCCGGCTGCATTAGGGAAGGGTAAGAAGCCTTTTTTCATGGGGTGCCCCCTGTGCTTTCAGACGGCTTCACCCCCCTCATGATCGCCTCGTGCAGCGGAGGAGGGCTGGAGACTGGCAATAGTGAGGAGGAGGACGATGCTCCCGCTGTCATCTCGGATTTCATTTACCAAGGCGCCAGCCTGCACAACCAGACTGACCGCACGGGCGAGACGGCGCTGCACCTGGCCGCCAGGTACTCGCGCTCCGATGCTGCCAAGCGCCTGCTGGAGGCCAGTGCCGATGCAAACATCCAGGATAACATGGGCCGCACGCCCCTCCACGCCGCCGTCTCTGCCGATGCCCAAGGAGTCTTCCAGGTAATGGATCCTTTGGCCACCGGTCTCGGGGTTTTCAGGGGGAGGGATTGGTGCTGCATAGTGAGTCAGTCACACAGCTGAGCTTCCCACAGGATCTCCAGCTCACCTGGGCAAGGGGTGGGGTGAAAGTCATAAAAACCTAAAGTCCTTCTTGTCTTGGGGCACAGTAAAGCAGCAACCCCCCAGCAGCATCCCTGCACTGGGAGTGGGGACTGGAGGTCCCAGCCTCTAGAAAGGGCATTGCAGGTCCTGAGACCGGGATACCTGCAGTGCCTGCTGTCTGTCCCTCCTAACATTTATGTTTCTTGCCCTTTGCCCCTTGTTGTGGCAGATCCTGATTAGGAACAGGGCAACAGACCTCGATGCCCGAATGCACGACGGGACCACTCCTCTGATCCTGGCTGCTCGCTTGGCTGTGGAGGGAATGCTGGACGACCTCATCAACTGCCATGCAGACGTCAACGCCGTGGATGACCTAGGTACTGAGGCAGCTAGAACAGGGTTCCCTCAGATGTGGCAGGAAAGGGCTGCTTGCTGTTGCTGTTACTCTTACCACTCACTAATGCATGTTGCATTTCGTGGTCTTCCTCTGCAGGCAAGTCAGCCCTGCACTGGGCAGCTGCTGTGAATAATGTTGAAGCCGCAGTGGTCCTTCTGAAGAATGGTGCCAATAAGGACATGCAGAACAATAAGGTAATGTCTCCTAGGCTGACATATGCAAGGAAAGAACCATCTGGGGAGTCTGTTAAAGAGTAATTTTTGCCAGACAAATGTCTGGCACTGAGACTCTGATTTGATTGTTCCGCTGTGAATGAAGTTGTTGGATTTAGCTCAAAGGAGCACTGTGGGATTTGGTCGTATGGGTGATAAAGGGCTGTGCAGTGCTTCGTGGGCAGTTTGGCACAGTGTTTTTGTGGCCATCTCCAGCATTTTCAGGGTCACTCATAGAGCTCCCAGTTTGATATCAGTATAAGGACAGGCTCAGGAGGATAGGAAAAAGCATCAGCAAAATCTTCCCAGGGAAACAACTACCGTCTCCACCACCCAACGATGTGGGGTTGGGTGTGGAGCTCAGAGTAGTGTTAGCCAGGAGAATCTGTGAACTCAACCCTAACCATCTTTTTGCTGGGTTTCCAGGAGGAGACCCCACTGTTCCTCGCAGCCAGAGAAGGGAGCTACGAAACCGCCAAGGTCCTGCTGGACCATTTTGCCAACCGCGACATCACGGACCACATGGACCGTCTCCCGCGGGACATCGCCCAGGAGCGCATGCACCACGACATCGTCAGGCTGCTGGATGAGTACAACCTGGTGAGGAGCCCTCCACTGCACAACGGCCCCCTGGGAGCACCCACCCTGTCCCCCCCGCTCTGCTCCCCCAACAGCTACATCGGCAACCTCAAACCTGCCGTCCAGGGCAAGAAGGCCAGGAAGCCGAGTACCAAGGGCCTGAGCTGCAATGGCAAGGATGCCAAAGACCTCAAAGCCCGGAGGAAAAAGTCCCAAGATGGAAAAGGATGTCTGCTTGACAACTCCAGTGTGTTGTCCCCAGTGGACTCCCTGGAGTCGCCCCATGGGTACCTCTCAGATGTGGCCTCCCCTCCACTGATGACCTCTCCGTTTCAGCAGTCCCCTTCCATGCCTCTGAATCATCTGCCGGGCATGCCGGATGCCCACATGAGCATCAACCACCTCAACATGGCGGGGAAGCAGGACATGGCCATGGGAAACTCCAGCAGGATGGCCTTCGACTCGGTGCCACCGCGTCTCTCCCACCTGCCGGTCTCCAGCCCCAGCACGGTGATGAGCAACGCCCCGATGAGCTTCTCTGTCGGCGGAGCGGCCGGGCTGAACGGGCAGTGTGACTGGCTCACCAGGCTGCAGAACGGGATGGTCCAGAGCCAGTACAACCCCCTGAGAGGCAACATCCAACCCGGGGCGCACCAGCAGCCCCAGAACCTCCAGCACGGCATGATGACCTCCCTGCACAACGGGCTGCCCACCACCAGCCTGTCGCAGATGATGAGCTACCAGGCCATGCCCAGCACCCGGCTGGCTTCCCAGCCCCACCTGATGCAGAGCCAGCAGCTCCAGCAGCAGAACCTGCAGCCGCAGCAGCAGCCGCAGCAGCCCCAGCAGCCGCCGCCTCAGCAGCCGCAGCAGCACCACAACCCCGGCTCCAACGGGAGCGGCCACATGGGCCAGAATTTCCTTGGTACGGAGCTGAGCCAGCCCGACATGCAGCCGGTGAGCAGCAGCACCATGGCAGTCCACACCATCCTGCCCCAAGATTCCCAGATGCTGCCCACGTCCCTGCCGTCCTCCCTCGCCCAGCCCATGACCACCACGCAGTTCCTAACTCCGCCTTCCCAGCACAGTTATTCCTCACCCTTGGACAACACCCCCAGCCACCAGCTCCAGGTGCCCGACCACCCTTTCCTAACGCCGTCTCCGGAGTCGCCGGACCAGTGGTCCAGCTCGTCTCCTCATTCCAACGTGTCCGACTGGTCCGAGGGCATCTCCAGCCCTCCCACGAGTATGCAGTCACAGATGGGACACATCCCCGAAGCCTTCAAGTAAAGGACAGTGTTTCAGAGACGCTGGTGCTCAGTGAAAGCCAGAAGCTCGAGGGAGATCTTTTTTAAAAGGACATTGGATGCTTTTATTAAAGGATCCTTTTTAAATATGTTTTTATAAAAAAAAAAAAGGAAAAAAAAAGAAAAAGACAATTCCTTTTTTTTTTTAGTATTTATTTATGTACTTTTTATTTTACATGAAAACACTGCCTTTTTTATTTATATGTTCTATTGTTAAGAACTCAATGTGGGACACCAGTTGTGTTTCAAGAGATCGACAAATTAGGTTTTTATAGGACGTTCTCTTTGGTTTGGGGGGGTTCATTGTGTTCCATTGGAGAGGAAATGTTTATGTAAAGCTATAAGCAGCGATTTGTGATTCTGAAATGCCATTAATTTATTTTTTTCTCTTTCAACTCAGAAAGAGAGGTGAGAAAGAAAAGGGGAAGAAAAAATTGACTAAAAATACCACTCCTTAGGGGGGGAAAAATTAAATATCGACCAATTTTTTAAATGTACTTTAAAATGTTTCTTTTGTTATTATATGAGAGGACATTTTATGGTACCAGTCATGAGTCTTTGTTTAAATTTCAGTATTATATGGTTGTACATTTGCCTTGATAATAGAAATTTTTGTTCTCTCGTGTTTTTATATATATAAAAATATATATATTTAAATGACTTTTATGATCTAAAAAAACAAGAGAAAATCGGGATTATAGACCTGTAAGAACAGGTTCTAAGCTAAAAAAAAAAAAACAAAACCAACAAAACAACTACAAAACATGAATACTGTCCCCCATCAAAAAGAAGTGTATTTGCCAAACTTCCAAGAGAGCAAGCCCATAACTGTGGAGTATATACGCAAAGGAGACTTAATTTTGCTTTGAATATCTTTACTGGTTTGTTTTTTTTGTTTTGTTTTCGTGTTTGCCTTTGAGTAACTGTTTAAGAAATAAATGCCAATATAAACTTTGTAAACCACATCCTTATTTTAAGGATGGCCTGCCTATTTTAAAGAAGGCGTGTCTATTAATGCAGACACCCTGAGTGAGATTACAAAGCATTTTAACACTGCCACCACCACGTGCTCGCCCGGATCCAGCTCCTCTGGCAGTGCCACTGCTGCTGGTTTTAGTGGGATGCTGGACTGGCTGAACTGGAGGGCGAAGGACAGCACAGCTGAGCCTGTGCTGTGGAACATTAACATTTTGTTCTGTAACGTTAGCCTGGAGTGATGCATCTTTTTTTATATTGGTGTACACTCTTTCTGTGTATCATGTAAAATATAGTATAAGCCTGTGGCAGATTTAATGTTTGTAAATATCTTCTTTTTTTTTTTTTAAAGAAAAGGTGGATTTTGTTTCAAAAATCTAAATGAACAAGTCTTAAATATATCATAAATATATCACCTTATAGAGGTGTTGGAATATCACTCACTCGGGTGCAAAGGCAAGCAGACACCCTAAGACTAGATATGTTTATGGGACAGGCAAATAGAGAGCAGTTAATCAAGAAAACCTAAGAAAAGGGTTCCTTTTCCTCATTCCTTTTTATTAGAACACCAAATAAAATGGATATTTCTCAAGGCCCAGCGCCTTGCTGAGCACTCATCTTAGTTAACATTTCAGACCATTGTTATTGTGACACGCCTAATATGAGTGATAAAAACATCATGTGGTGTTGGACCTTCCTATGTTTTATAAACTAGAGTGTAGTTTAAGAAAAGATATCTTCTGTAATAAAGTTATCTACATGCAAAGTTGTAGTTTGCAAAAATGATGTATTTTTTTTGGTTAACTGATTTGCAATAAATGATGCTTCTGGGCATCTAGATTTTACTAAAACTGGAACTTAGTGTTTTTGTTATGGATTGGTTGAAGCCTGGGCTTGATACCTGCTGGTTTTCAATACTGCAGGGCTGCCTTTTGGCACAGAGTACTGGAGCTTCCCTAACGTCTTGTTCTCCGTGGAAAAGCTCAGAGCAGGGCTTTGGACTCCTTAACTTGTGCAAAACTCTCACCAACTTGAGAGACCTGTTTTGAGCAAGGCAGGAGGGGCTCTGCCCAGGTAGCCCTTTACCTGTGCCATGCTTGCTCTGATGTCCTCAGGTCTCTGCTATCAGGTCAGGATCTAAAAGGGAAACACGGAAAAGCTGGCTTAAAGAATGTCCCTCACTCATGTTCCAAGTACTGTAAAACTTCTCTTTCTGATCAGTTTTTTTAGGAGCATTTTCTGGCTGATGAGGTGGTGAAGGGTAAAAAATAGCTACGTGCTACTAGTTCCATAGAGACTATGGGGAGAGTGTGGTGTTAGGATTTACCTGTAATAGTTCCTACTTCACAGGCAGGGAGGCTGAGCGTGTGCCTGGGCTCTTGGATGTGGTGGCTGGACAGATTGGAACTGGAAAGCCATGGGATGAGGAACAGCAGCACCAGATGGACAGTTTTTATGTCACTCCGGGCACAAACACTACCCAGAAAAGTTTGCTGTCCTTTCTGCATTTTTAAGGTAATTTAACTTAGTTCTTTCTCTCCCCAACAGGGAGTCTCTAGTCCAAATGCAGCTGCAAAGTCCCCAAATAACTGGATATAAATAGCAGAGCCATTGACCTCCTCCCAAATCACATAAGCCTGGAATGCTGGTATTTTCCACTCCGTGGCCGGGGAGGGAGTGGGCATGTGTGTACATGTACCTGATATCCAGCCCCAGAAGGATCTGGGGCCGCCAGACATTTGCTGCACAGCCCGTCAGCAAGCTGGTGCTGTAGTGTTTTATGTGCCACCCAGCAGTGAAACACAGCACGTTCGGAGGTCAGGGAGGTGAAGTTCCAGGGTGCGCTTCCAGAAAACTCCATGGAAAGGGGTATTTTTAACAGAGGACAAACCCCTTTGCCCCGTGCAAAATGTGTTTCACCAGTGAGGATGTCATTACCCCAAGGAGATGGGCTTCCCAAGACATGCTTTTCCCCACAGTTGTGTCTCGCTGCATCCCATCTGGAATATGCTAAATGAAGTGTGTCTGCCTTCACTGTGACTCGCAGATGTTCATGAATCCAGCTGTGCTCCCATGCAGCCCATCCTTCCAGGCTTCTCCCACACATTGACATCCCAGCACTCGTGCCCATGGCTGGCTGCAAGCGAGGCCGGGAGAGCCTCGTGCCAACGTGAGGAGGCATCAGTAAGACCCTCTCCTATCCGGTCTAGATACAACAGCCCAGTGACTCCGGAGCAAGGCAGAAATTTGGACTGGAATAGATTAAAAAAGGGTTTATGAGGACAAGTAAAAAACAATGTGACATTGCAAGAGGCAACTAAACACGTGTGGCTCATTTAAGAAGAGGGGCTGCAAAGCATGTAATTTTCCATGAGGAATGGTCAGAGGGACGGAACAAAGACAGAGGGGGCTAAATACCAGGGAAAGAGGCAAATGAATAGACAATAATAAACTGGCCACAAGGTAATTCAAACTAGAACTCAGAAAAGATTTTCTAAGCAGTAAAGGAATAAGGATGCAAAATTTAGTTTTTTAAACATTTAGCTCCCAGTGACTAATATTTTTGAAGGTGTCTGGTAACCCACAAACTCCTGCCAGTCCCTTGTTCCTGCTTTCCTGAGTGGGTACGTGAGGTGATCGTGGGGTCACAGATCCCAGCTGGAATCGAGGCAAAGAAACAAAAAAACAAACAAGAAACAAAAGAAATGGCCTCATTTCAAACTCTCCCTCCACACTCAGGACTTTCCCACCAGCTCTCCAGAAGGATCTGCCTTCCCTCAGTGCCCTCCAACCAACCCACATTGTCCCAACACAAGCTCATCTTCCCTTCATGTCAGTAAAGTTGCTGGGAACTGAATTTCAAGCTCTCCTGTCACCAGAAGACCGCGAGGAATGAATGGATCATGGCAAGTGTCTTGGTTTTAGCATTCCAGGTGGAAAAGGCTGAGAAGCACTAAAATTATATCCCACGCCAAGGGAAGGGTTCAGAAGTGTTTGTGTAAAACAAGATTAGCACCAGCTATTGCCATGGCAGGTATGTTGGTGCTGTGAGCAGTCGGTGCACCTGAACTATTTGTTTACATGCTGGAGGGCTTATTTTTTTCATTCTTTGTTTTGATTACTCCTGCTCAATTAGATGGGACATTGAGAAGTTGCTACTCTGTATTGCCTCTCCCTCCAGGCTGTTGGTGTTTGCTCAGGAAGTTGCTCACAGCTGCTCCAGCCCTGATTGACGATTTGCTGCTCCAGCTCAAATCACCCCCTGAAAAATGTACAAAAGGAGCCAAATTCACCTCGGGTTCAGCCTCCCTGGAATTACACACGGGTTAATGTGGCTGGGGTAGTGTGAATAATCACAGCAACTAAATGAGTAAATAAATAAAACTCAGCTTGACCCCTTAGCCCACCATGCAGAATACAGGTAAGGGATACAGATACCCTCCTTTAACCATTTTCCCTGTTTCTAAACTCAGAGAATGATCCTTTTCGTAGCAAGGTCCTGGGACAGAGCTGTGTTTATGGTTGTGTGCTGTCTTCTTCCCATCAGCAAGGCTTTTTATTCGTAATGGGTCACTCAAGTCCAGAACTGTATTGCTAAGTACAGCAAATCAATCAAAAAACTTCAGGGTAAAAAGGGATAAAATGTTTTAATGTGACAATTCTTTGTGATCACACCAGGAGAACAACAAAGGTGAGATTCCATCATTAATGTTTGCATTGTGTATCCATATATAAGAAGAGAGTTAGATATGTAATGTAAATCTCTAACTACAGACACAGATGTGAGCTATTGATGGCTTTTAGAACGCATCTGTAATTTTAAAAAGCCAATCAGGCTAATTAAAATCATGTTTCCTCAGATTACACCTGTTGGGGGAAGTATCAAGGGAGAACCAGAGCTTTATCTGCAACTCATGCCTGTGTAGGGAAATTGTATTTGACAAGCTGGTTTATAAGAATGTTCCTACAAAAGAGGGAGATGAAAGGCCCTTAAAAATCACAGCGCTGCCTCTGGTTCCCACACCAGCATCAAAGTGCTGCTTCCTCTGCCTGGACCGGGCTTTGAGGATATTCCCCTGCTTTAATGATCAAGCTGCAGAAACAGCTCTTGCACTGATAATGACCCTTGATTAAGATGTTTGTTTAGGTCGTTGTACTTTCCCCTCCAAGGCTGGTTGTTGGGTGCACAGCGTGACAGTGTGGGCATCACTGGGCAATCAGAGACATCCTTCTGGTGCTGGAACGGGGGTGTCCCCGCTTAGAAACATCGTGTAAAATAGACCTGCAACACAGAGCTAGGAGAGAGAAGGGAGGGAAATCTTTAGACTCGCACGTAACTCTGACATCCTGTTATGATCTTGTAGACACACGTATAGATATATAAAAGTGCAAAAGGGCCAGGAAGCTGGGGAAGGGGCTGGAGCAGCAGGAGGGGCTGAGGGGGCTCAGCCTGGAGAAGAGGATGCTCGGGGGGGGCCTCATCGCTCTCTACAACTACCTGAAAGGAAGCTGTACCCAGGTGGGGTCGGTCTCTTCTCCCAGGCGACCAGCAACAGAACAAGAGGGCACAGCCTTGAGCTCTGCCAGGGGAGGTTGAGGTTGGATATTAGGAAGAAATCTTTTACAGAGAGAGTAATCAGGAATTGGAATGGCCTGCCCAGAGGGGTGGTGGGTTCTTCGTCCCTGGAGGTGTTTAAGATGAGACTGGACGTGGCATCACTGCCATGGTCTGGTAATCCCAGTGGTGTTGGACCAAGGGTTGGACTTGATGATCTCGGGGGTCTCTTCCAACGCAGCTGATTCTGTGATTCTTTGGTTTTGTGATTCTCTTATTCCATGATTCTCCTCTCTGCAATTCCCCAGAGCGAAGCTGGCGCCGGTGGGGATGGGGCTCTGCTCCCAGGGGACGGGGGCAGGAGGAGAGGGAACTCCAGCTGCTCCAGGGGAGGCTCAGGCTGGACATCAAGGGAAATTTCTCTACAGAAGGTGGTGGAATCACCGTCCCTGGAAGAGCCCAAAATGCGTGTGGAAGTGGCACTTTGGGGACAGGACTTAGCGGTGGACACAGCTGCTCTCGGAGGGCTTTTCCAACCCCCAGCGTTCTGGGAGTCGGCGATTCTGCCGCTTTCGGGCCCTTGCACCGCGGCCTCCCCCAATTAACAGCCCCTCGTTAATCAACCCCACGGGCGCCCCCCGAGGCCCGGCCCGGCCCCACCCGCGGGCCTTTGTCGCCCCCTGGCGGCGGCCGCGGCACTGCAGCGGCCTGGGGGAGCGGGGAGGCCGCGGCCCGCACACGGGGCTCACACGGGGACCCACCCGGGACACCCCCGNTGAGGGGCCGCGGCCCGCGGGGGCTGCCAGGTACCGTGGGGAGCGGAGGGAGGCGGCACGCCGGTGGGCTGGGTGAGGCGCGCGGCCCCGGTGACCCCCCCGCCGGGCCGCAGGGTGGGCCTCGGGGTCGCGGCCGGGGGGTCTCGGCAGCCCCTCAGGCCCCGGGTGGGGCGGGCGGTGGTGCCGCAGTGGCGGCCGAGGGG